>OY856411.1:899270956-899796456 GCA_963693085.1 Alisma plantago-aquatica
ACCCCTCAACTTGGGTAATTTGCACTTTAGTCCAAAATTAACAAAACAATGTTTCAACATTGTTCAAACAGGACCAAAATTGAAACATAAGTTCCTCATGAGCCCTAATTACTTTTCACAAGATAATATTAAACATCTACTCAACCTTATTAGGAAAATCATCTAGGGTTAAGCATAACCCAGGTCAGGGGTGTTACAAAAATATTGTTAAATGTACATACTCAACATTTGTTGATGCATACTCTTTTGTTTCCTATTTTTCTAGTTGTTCCCTCCCCCCAGGTATAGGTGCTTTATAGGGCAAAGACTCAGGATGATCATGGGCTCATTGGTGAACTTATGAATAGTTTGATATAGCCTTGTTACCATATGCATATGGGCTTATGTGTATATAGATGTAACCTTTTCATTTTATGTACCACCCTTAGGGTGAAAAATCTATGTATCTAGAAATATTTTCGAATTTGTAAATAGTTTTGCTTTCTGTGGCTTAATTATTTCATATCTCTTATTTGTACCATTGAGTGGGACCACTATCAGAACCCACTCCTTACAACCACTTAGGGTTCACCATCCTCATCGACCGCTAAGAGTCCAAGACTTCAACGACCATGAAGTATCCAAACCTTGGAGACCGTCAAATATGTATGAATTGTATTGACTACTAAGACAAAAAAATTATTGGCGACCACATAAGATATATAATTCTTAGCGACCACATACATCAAAACTCAGCGACCCATCCAGAGAGATGAAATCTTGGCGACCATGGAGAGACCAAAAACTCATTGACCTCTAAGAGGGTGAAATATTGGCGACCACTAGGGATCCAAACAGGGTTGGTTACCACTAGAAATCTGAAAGGTCATCGTGTTGCATCTTTAGAGAGAAGATCAACTCAAAACCCTAATTAACAACCATCATGATAGAGAGTAAAACCCACATTTTGACAAACATGCAAGGACCAAAACTTCCATCAACAAAGAAGGTTTTTGAAAAAAGGGATTAGGGCTCATCCAAGAAGATATAAAACTCAAGAATCATCATGTAAACATAAACACGAGATACAAGATACTATTTTTCTACTTGTAACCACATTTTAGGGTAAGATTAGGTGCATGCAAGATGAGTGTAAGCAATAATCAATGAGAAAGTTATATACCTTTCCTCAAAGAAGATGGAGCAACTCCAAACTGCAAAGTAGCTCAAAGGAAGGAAGGTAGAACCCTAGCTTGAGTAATCCTTTAGACCAAACTAGCTCCACCACCAAGAAAGAAGAAAATCCTAGGTAGAAGAGGCAAGAAAAATTCTTCAAGATCTAACTCAAGCACTACCATGTAATACAATGGGTTCATCCAGGAAGAGAAAGAAGAAGAGGGTAGAGCAAGGAAAATGAAGAGGAAGAGGGAGATATCACTTACCAAGGTCAAGAAACCAAGCAAGGAAGCATCAAACAATCACAAGAAGGTAGATTCAAACCCTAGATCAACATGCAAGGAAGATCGACCCACCTTATTCAATCTTGATCTCCTCCTTCACCACCAACCAAGAGGAGGCAAGATCCAAGAGCAACCAAGGAATAAGAGAGAGGAAAGTAGGTTCATAAAGAGGTAATTTACATGCAAGAAGAGAGGTTTATATAGCATATGATTGGAGAGAGGGAAAGGGGGTTAGGTGTCAAGATAAACATGTCATGTTTCCAAGAGATATTGTCAATGCAAGAACTATATACATCCATGCAACTAGAGTGACCCAAACAAGAAAAACCATTGGCAAACTTGCTACATAAAAAGCAAACGACCGTTGAAAAAAAAATCACAACCAAATTATCAAAATTTCAAACAATCACCAAAGCCAACTCCAGGTTTTCTTGGAGACCTAGAGGAGTCATGAGCCTCATCAGCTGCCAAAATTAGAGGGAACACACAAAACTTCGTCGACCTCCAAACTTAGGATCACAAGAACTATGATAAACTAGATTTCCACTCTCCCTTTATTAATGCACATCTTGAAACATTTGACTCTCTACTATGTTTCACAACCTACCTCACAATAAATTATATGGTTTGGAATCATTTTATACTCATTTGTTGAAATCGAATTGGATAAATGTCTCAATATTTTAATTAGTTGAGTGCATAATTACACTTGAAAGTGTTTTTCCCAAATTTATTGCCTTCAACATTATACTTCTGGACCCAAACTTTGTACATCAAAAGTAGAGAAAATGTTTTAACCAATGACAAAAATTTCATGTCAATCGAAGTTACAGTTTGGGAGATATGCATTTTACAATTTTGCTCAAGAATCATGATTTAAAACCTTGGTTTTGATATATTAATGTGCCACATCATCAATTTGAGCAAGTTGCTCCTGAACAATCAAAACATTTCCTTTTCTATCCACAGATTGCCCATGTTAGTTATCCCCTTTGCTTGCTACAACCAACCATGACCCTTGGATCTGATGGGCGTGGATTTGACTAAGATCCGATGGCTACAGGCTCATATTCCCTACCTACTCCCATGGATGGGATTAGGTGGCTGGAGCAAAACCTCCACCACATGTATGGTCCTTTTTGCACCTATAAATTTTCCCATTTCACCTCCATTCTTCATCTTTCTTCTTCCCATTTCTTTTACACCCTTGGTTGCATAATATCTTGCACTATAGCCCCCACACCACCTTCATCTTCAACCTTTGAAACCCTAAATCTACCCATGGATGCACCCTTGGTGAACTCCACTCTAGCCACTTTCTCCCTCACTCTGACCTTCTTTGGTTCTACAACACCCTACTGAGGTCAGCCGACCAATTTCTTGGGCCATTTGATCTTGTCTTCTTGCCCCCTAAAGTTTGTCTAGTGAGCACCATGGTTGTGCCACCGAGGTGCCCTTCTAGGCCTCCCCTCTTCAGGATATAGGAGCCAAACCCGAGGATTCTAGCAAGCTCACATGACCAAGGCAAGACTAGGTGTCACCAACTTGTGGCCATACATGCCCTCACCCTCCAGCAATGGGTCGTCGGTGAGCCTACTGCTAGAGTAGATTCACGCAAGCATCATGCGCAGCTAATCAGCGTGCAACTTTTAGAGCGATGAGAAGTCCAGATTTGGGAGCTAGCAATGGGCTACATCCCACAATCACCACTGATCTCCCCTTCGGCAGTACGCAACTGTTGGGAACTTTGCTCCAGAAGGCGAGCAAGATGGGCCTAACATTTTGGGCCATGCATGGCTATGAGTGTGAAAGCCCACTAACGACTAGAAGCTACCTAGGAGCCATGATGATGGATGTTTGATTTAAATCAGAGGGTACAGATTGACCACAAAGAGGTAAAACTTCCAAAAAATGTATCTTGGTGATTCTGTATCTGAATATGGACATATTAAATGTCATTTTGATAAAAAAAAATGAGCCCTATCTAATAAAAATACTCACAGCTTCTAAATCTGGTTTATTTTCTACTAATATCCCAAAATACATGATTTTTATGTCTTTTTAAAATGATTATCCTAATTGAATACATGATCTTAATCCTTTTATGTATCAAAACGTGTTGATAGCCTAATTTCAGTATCTTAAACATCCATATGCATAAATATTTGAAGTTTACCTATCCTTACACCCTTAAATGGTCACATGTTGCATATATGACCTAAAATGGGCTTTTCATGCTAAATATTACTTCTTTAATGCTTAACCTAGTGGAATGTTTCTCAAATCCCCATGTTTGACCTAAATCAGTAACTTTTTATGCAAGTTGAACTAAGATTCGAACTTGTCCATGCTAAAATCCTAAGTTCACTTGATGATGTACTTAAAACCTTGAAACATGCCTCATATGGATACATTGATGTTGAACCTAACTCACATATGGGTCTTTTATGTCTAATATGATCATGTAAACTCCTAAATCAGTAACTATAAATGCATTGTATCCCTATATGTCTTGTGGAATATTCTATGCACTTATGTACTAAATGCCCTAATCTTGACTGGAAAATATGTTCTAGTTGCATGTTGATGACTATGTCCATATCCTTACATGAATCTTACTCTAGTGATGATATTTGCTACTTTCATACTTCAAATTAGTAGATTGATGATTTTTATGGCTCCAAGTATGACTTTATCTAACTTATACTCTAATGGTTACAATCTTGTATGATTATAACTCAATATGACAAGTTATCTTAATGTTGATGCTTATGTTGACTAAACTTGCTCAAATCGTATGGTTTTCTATTTAGGATCTTGGAACTCTAATAATACATCCCCAATCTAGTTGTGATGTGTCACTTTAAGTGCTAATGAACCCATGATGTACTATGTTTCTTGATAATTCCTATGCCTGACCTAGTTGAGATTTCGAAATCAATAATGAATGATATGATTCTAAGATCTAGGTGACACATCCAACCACCTTCATTATGATTAATGAGACATACTCTTACTGATGTTAATCCAATTTTACTCATTTGAAATGCCAGGATCCCTATGTTGACTCATTTATCAAGATCTAGTCAAACTTACTATGTATATGGTTTTCTTAATCAAATGGCTAATCATGTACTCTACTCACAAGGTACACTTACACTCTTGACCCTATTATGGCATTGGCTTGTTTGTATGTATGCTCATATGAATGATTAGCTAGTTAATTACTTTATTGAGATACTTGTTCCTATGATTAGTACATTCATTTTGCTTGATATATGTTGAACAAACCTCAAACATAATTGGACTTGTACATTATACAAACCTCGTGTATCTACCTATATTCTCAGGGTAAGGGCACAAGGTTGGGCGCCTTACTTGAGATGTCAAGATAAGGTGGGCAATGTCAATAGAAGGGTTGGATAATCTTGAGCACCCTTACAGACCCTTCCAATGGGAATTTGGTCAATGGCCATGATATGTTGTTGAGTATAATGGAAAATATGCTTAAAAGATGCTTTGTATAAAAGATTGTTGTTATATGTTCACATCTTGTTTCTACTTCATTCTTATATGATGTTTCTAGCCAAGAAAATTTTATACTACTCATAAATTGTTTACTTACCTTTTCATAGCGTACTTAATGCTCTAGCATTAATATCTTTTATTTAATGATTTTACAGTTTCTAAAGATCTGTTGCACTCTGGACTCGAATGAAACACCAATGGGTATACTTGAATCTAGAAATGGGTACATATCTCTTACCTCCATGTTTAGTATCTTGTTATCTCTTATCTTGCTTTTTTTTGTTTTATTCATGCATATGTTATGTGATCCATTATAGGGACGGATGCCCAGGTCAACTCACCTTTGGCTTTGTAGCCATTAGGAGTGTGGACTTAGGGTAACAAATAGTTCTGTGACAAATGGTATCAGAGCAATCACATATCCTCTATGCATGTTTAATAACCTAATTCCACCCACCTTAGAGAGTCTTCTAGCATGCCACCTCTTCTCTAAGGACTACCCTAAGCTTCCCATTAGTTAATGATTAGTTAGCTTCTCATCCCTTCATGTGATTCTTCTACATACTCATGACTATTATTCACAAGATTTCTTGATTTTGGGTAGCTTATGTATGGGGAAAACTAAAATGTGAATGAATTGGTATAATTCAGTAAAATGATGATGATTCCATGATCTCACCTTAATTTGAAAAACTTGATTACAACTAATGAAAGTACTCTTGTAGTTAAGTACTCATGTATGACCTCTCAGATCATGTTAACTCAACTTTACCAAATCTAGACCATATGATATCTATGTTTGAGAAAAAAATTATAGTGATCTTGATATGATGAGATAAGGAGGATTTGTCCATTATACCTCATTTTTATGAGGTCCCTATTTGATTAAGTCCATTATGACCTATTATCAAACCAAACCTCAAGCATGATTAAGCAAAGTGTTTCCCCAATTTTGAGATACACCATGATTATGCCTCAGAATCACAATGCCTTGGGAATCTCAAAATCATGATGAAAGACTTTGATACAAGATGCATCTTCCATATTGATTCCTATGTCTCTTAGTAATCTCTATTTTTAATGTTATGATGGACATGGATCTCGATCTTTCCCTATTATATTCTAACTCTTAGACTGCTCAATTTGACTTCTCGGTTTCTAAATATACCCTTACCTTGACCGTGAAAGGAAGGGAATACAATTATGACCTCAATATTGTAAAATCTTGATACATGATTCCTCTATTACAATCTTGATCTTGAAAAAATCTTAAAATATGATTTCTCTATTATGACCTTGATGTTTGACTCATGATCTCTTGAAATACGATTTTATAGTTGATACTCACCCTATTGGGACATGTTTGACAACTTGTGATTAATGTAGACTAATGTGTTAGCATAGGGAAGTGGTTGAATCATGACTACCCTAAATTACGTCACATCTCTATTACGACTGCCTCTAAATTTTCATTCTATTGATTATTTAGAGTTTGGAAAGGTTACCACCTTTCACACTATTTTGATTTCTTGACCTAAATCCCTAACAGGTCAAGTCTATGACAATATTGAAACTCGATCTTGGATCCCAATTTAATGATGCTCTTAAAATATGATGATGTTGATTATATTTAGTGGTTAAATTCCTAAAAGGACCTAGGTCTATATCATTCATCAACCTTGAATACCATGATAATAGACTTGATATTGATAACTCAAAATGTTGCTCGTATCTCAAATGCTACTCGAAATGTTGATTGATTGTTGCTCGATTATTGCATATGGATGAATGATCACCCCTAAGGTCTAAATAGGGATCTAAACCCTAACTTCAAGTGTTTGGACCTATGACTTTGATGTCCAAACTGACTCTCAACATTGATCTATGAAATCTGGACTCATGATCATTGATCTTGGTTTTGACTTGACTCCTAGGACCATCCTATTTGGATCTTGAGATCACCCATGATATATGACTAATGACTTTCGTGTTCCCAAATCTCAAAATTTTGAAATTATGACTATGATTATTCACTTGATTTAAGACTTGAGGGTGAGATCCATGTGGACTAGGGTGGGACCTTCCATTTGATTTTGAGCATGAAATTATGATGTTGAAATACAATGTATGTCTCAAATTGTAGAAATATGAATTATGAATCATAGATGTATAACCCCACCTAGGCCAATGTAGAAGCTAGAACCCTAAATTTTGGGAACGAAGGTAATACCATACTCTTGAGCTCTATTCGTTTGACCTAAAATTTGATCTCTCCAAATTTGGTTTCTATGAGATAAACTCTCCAAATATGTGACTCATGTTATGATACTCCATAATTGATAATTTATACGAACACCATGATGTTGAATTGTTCGATGCTATAATGAGATGGATAATGTAAGTAGTGATATCACCTTATGAGGGTACTATGACGATTTTTATGTTGAATGGAATGAATCAATCTCTATTGTTGACATGTTTTAATTTTGGGGACAAAATTCCTTCTAAGGTGGGGAGGATGTGATAACCTGGATTTCCACTCTCACCTTATTAATGCACATCTTGAAACATTTGACTTCCCACTAAGTTTCACAACCTCTCTCACAATAAATTATATGGTTTGGAATCATTTTATACTCATTTGTTGAAAAGGAATTGGATAAATGTCACAATATACTTATTTTAATAAGTTGAGTGCATAATTACATTTGAAAGTATTTTTCCCAAATTGATTGTGATCAACATTATAATTTTGGACCCAAACATTTTACATCAAAAGTAGAGGAAATTTTTTAACCAATGACAAAAATTTCATGTCAATCAAAGTTACGATTTAGGAGATATGCATTTTAAAAGTTTGCTCAAGAAACACAATTTAAAACCTTGGTTTTGCTATATTAACGCGCCACATCATCAATCCAAGCAAGTTGCTCCCGACCAATCAAAATGTTTCCATTTCTAGCGACGGATTGTCCATGTCATCTATCCCCTTTATTTACTATGACCAACCATGACCCTTGGATCTGATGGGCATGGATCTGACCAAGATCCGACGGCTATATGATCATCTTCCCTACCTGCTCCCATGGATGGGAGTAGGTGGCTAGAGCAAAACCTCCACTAGATGTATGGTCCTTTTCACACCTATAAATTGGCCCATTTCACCTCCATTCTATCTCTTTCTTCTTCCCATTTCCTTTACACCCTTGGTTTTGCAATTTTGTGCACTATAGCACCCACACCACCTTCATCTTAAACCTCTGAAACCCTAAATCTACCCATGGCGGTGCCCTTGGGGAACTCCACTCTAGCCACTTTCTCCCTCCCTTTGACCTTATTTGGTTTTGCAACACCCTATCGGAGTCAGCTGACCAGTTTCTTGGGCGCTTCGATCTTGTCTTCTTGCCCCCTGAAGTTGCTCCAACGAGCACCATAGTTGCGCTGCCGAGGTGCCCTTTTGGGCCTCCCCTCTTCAGGTTGTGGGAGCCAAACTCAAGGATTCCAATGAGCTCACATGACAAAGGCAAGACCAGGCCGCACCAACTCGGGGCCATCCATGCCCTCACCATCCAACAATGGGTTACTGGTGAGACTACTTCTAGACCAGCTTCATGCAAGCATTGGACGCAGCTGATTAGCAGACAACATTTGGAGCGGTGCGGAGTCTGCTTTTGGGAGCTAGCAGTGGGTGACATCCCACAATCCACCGATCACCCCTTCGACGGTACACAACTGCTGGGGCCTTTGCTCCAGAAGGTGAGCAAGATGGTCCTAACATTGTGGGCCGTACGTGGCCACGAGTGTGAAATCCCACTAAGGACATGAAGCCGCCCAAGAGCCATGATGATGGTTGTTGGATTGAAATCAGAGGGTCCAGATTGACCCCAAAGAGGTAAAACTTCCAAAAATTGTATCTTGTTGATTCTTTATCTGAATATAGACATATTATATGTCATTTTGATCAGAAAAACAAGACCTATCTTAATAAAATAGTTCCAGCTTCTAAATCCGGTTTATTTTCTATTTATATCCCAAAATACATGATTTTGATGTCTTTTTAAGATGATTATCCTAATTGAATACATGATCTTAATCCTTTTATTTAACAAAATGTGTTGATAACCTAATTTCAGTATTTGAACATCCATATGCATAAATATTTGAAGTTTACCTATCCTTACACCCTTAAATGGTCTCATGTTGCATATATGACCTAAAATGGGATTTTCATGCTAAATACTACTTCTTTAATGCTTAATCTTGTGGAATATTTCTCAAATCCCCATGTTTGACCTAAATCAGTAACCTTTTATGCAAGTTGAACTAAGATTCAAACTTGTCCATGCTATAATCCTAAGTTTTCTTGATGATGTACCTAAAACCTTGAAACATGCCTGATTTTGATACATTGATGTTGAACCTAACTCACATATGGGTATTTTATGTCTAAGATGATCATGTGAACTCCTAAATCAGTAACCCTAATTTCCTTGTATCCCTATATGTCTTGTGGAATATTTTGTGCACTAATATACTAAATGCCCTAATCTTGACTTGAAAATGTGTTCTAGTTTCATGTTGATGACTATGTCCCTAACCTAACATGAATCTTACTCTAGTAATGATATATGCTACTTTCATACTTCAAATCGGTAGATTGATGACTTTTACGACTCCAAGTATGACTTGATCTAACTTATACTCTAATGGTTACAATCTTGTATGATTATAACTCAATATGACTAGTTATGCCAATGTTGATGCTTTTGTTGACTAAACTTTCTCAAATCTTATGGTTTCTCTATTTAAGATCTTAGAACTCTAATAATACATCCCTGATAGAGTTGTGATGTGTCACTCTAAGTGCTAATGAACCCATGATGTACTATGTTTCTTGATAATGCATATGCATGACCTACTTGAGATTTTGAAATCAATAATGAATGATATGATACTAAGATCTAGGTGACACATCCAACAACCTTGATTATGATTAATGAGACATACTCTTACTGATGTTAATCCAATTGTACTCATTTGAAATGTCAGGATCCCTATGTTGACTAAATTATGAATATCTAGTCAAACTTTCTATATATATGATTTTCTTAATCAAATGGTTAATCTTGTACTCTACTCCCAAGGTACGCTTACTCTCTTAACCCTACTATGGTATTGTCTTGTTTGTATGTATGCTCGAATGAATGCTTGGCTAGTTAATTAATTGTTTGAGATACTTGTTCCCTATGATTTTTACGTTCATTTTTCTTGATATATGTTGAACAAACCTCTAACATAATTGGACTTGTCCATTATACAAACCTTGTGTATCTGCTTGTATTCTAGGGGTAAGGGCACAAGGTTGGGTGCCTTACTTGAGATGTCAAGATAAGGTGGACCATGTTGATAAAAGGGTTGGCTAATCTTAAGCACCCTTACAGACCCTTCCAATGAGAAGCTGGTCAATGGTCATGATATGTTGTTGAGTATAATGGAAAATACGCTTAAAAGATGGTTTGTATAAAAGATCATTGTTAAATTTTCACACCTTATTTCTACTTCTTTCTTATATGATGTTTCTAGCCAAGCAAATTTTGTACTACTCATACATTGTTTACTTGCCTTTTCATAGCGTACTTAATGTGCTAGAATTAATATTTTTTGTTTAACAATTTTATAATTTCCAAAGATTTGATGCACTCTAGACTCGAATTAAACACCAATGGGTATACTTGGATCTATAAATGGATACATATCTCTTACCTCCATTTTTAGTATCTTGTTATCTCTTATCTTGTTCTATTTTTGGTTTTATTCATGCATATGTTATGTGATCCATTATAGGGACGGACGCCCAGGTCCACTCACCTTTTGCTTTGTATCCATTAGAAGTGTGGACTTAGGATAATAAATAGTTTCGTGACAACAACCTTGGTGGTTGCCAAAAACAAGGTGGTAAACACCCAAGGTCAAACATCCACTTAGGGCATCCATGCAAACCCTAATCTTAACATGAGATGTCACCACTCAGACCAAGGTGTGACAAGGTGCCCCAAAGACCAAATATATAAAACATGATGGAAAATATATGAGGCACAACAAGCATGTCAAAATTGCAAGAATAACCCTAAAAGTGGTTAATTTGCAATTAGGTCCAGAACTAGCATTCAAAAGCATAGTGATGCAGTGAATTTGAGTCACATTTATAGGCTGGTTTCATACTTGTTTTGTGTCGTTATGTGACATTTTATGACTATAATAGCATGATTCATATTCCTTTAGCCTATAATCACTATATGCATCAAATTCAGTTTATTTTATCTTATTTGTATAAATTATCAGAATTTTTGGATTTGATTTGTGTTCCTCTCTCTATTTCAGGTACTTTGTATATATGGACCTGTCGATACCATCGACATGGCATCAGTACCCAGGCCGGAGGGAGAGCATCTAAGTCGATACCATCAACCAAAGCCATCAATGGTCTAAAGATCGTCTCAATATGATTTAAGTTAAGCTCGTCGATACTATCGACGTCATCGTTGATAGTATCGAGAGTTCACTAGGTTCTAGCGACTGATTCCATTGTTTTTAGCATCGGAAGTGCACCTCAAAGTGTCGATACCCTCAACACCTTGTCAATGGTATCGATGCCGTCAGATTAGAGTTGCACCCAGAATTGCCACGATCGAACAGCTGCGATCTTTTGGCGGCCGTAAGTCATGCCTATACCTAAGAAAAGACGGCCAAGACCTAAAGACGATGTTTCACATAGCCACACAAGTCCCAGAAGGAGAAGAGCGAAGAATGGAGCCTAGAGTCACGGATAGACGATTTCACCACCGGAAGGCTACAGATCGTGCATCTCCCACCGAAGATCACCCGGATCGTCTCTGTTTCAGGGGTTACATCGTATTTTGTCTTGTTTTCCCATGTCTTCCTCTTTCTTCTCCATGTGTACTATTGAGATTAACATGCGGGGCTAATCCCCTCTATCCTTAGGACCGGGAGTAGCCCGGGGAATCGTTGTATGATAATTTTATAATAATTATCATAATTTGTCTCAATCTCCCTATATGTTATCGTGTTTCTATTGCAATTTACTATGCTTGATCACCATAGTCGATTTCTAATACCGTTAATTACTTCTAATGGAGAATTAGTGGTTGAAAAGGCATGATTAACACACTAATCAATAAATTCCTTAGACAAGGTAATGTACGATTAATGGTGGATGCTTAGAGAAATAATTAAAGCACCTAGATCTAGGGTATAAGTTACTACTAGCGTGGAACTGACCTAGAACTAGGTAGTGAATTGTATCACAGAAGCGAGCAATTCTGGCTACGTGCCATAATCAGGGAAAGAGAACAAATTATGTTAATTGTGTAGATTTGCATGCAGTAAGACCTCGCGGTGAAACCGCAATCCTAAGGATTCCCATTTAATTGGATTAAACTAAACATTTAATCATCATTCGCTTTTTCTTTCTTTTGGTTTTATTTTCTTTTTCAAAATCAAACTCTTTTTTTCCCATCAGTCTAGCTGATCGCGACCAGTTAGTAGTAGTCTACTAAAATTTACATTTCCCTGAGTTCGACTCGGGCCTCATAAGGCCTATATTACATTGATACGTGCACTTGCGTTATACGCACGATAAAATTGTGTCAAGTTTTTGGCACCGTTGTCAGGGAAACGATAAATTTTGGCACTACGAGTGCTGCAAGCGGCCACTCTAGGCCACTTCTTTCTTTTTATTTGCAATTTTCATTATTGAGATTAATTGTCTATCTTTCAGATTATTTATTTGTCTAGCACTATACTTACTCAATTTTCCACATTTTAGGTACTAGTGCATGGTGAAGACACGTAGTACGGACTACACACAGTCGACACCTAAGGTTCCAACTTCGGGATCTGAAGACGAGCGGATAAATACACCACCCGAAGACGTTGAAGAAGAATTTGAGACTTTCACAATGGATGAGGAGCAGACCATTTGGGAAAATCAAGAAACAGGCTATCAACATACCTAGTTACAAGATTGACCCAGGGTTGATCCAGTTGGTCAAGTCACAGGCTTTTAATGGGATAAAGAATGAAGACCCAGTTGCCCACATCAGCACCTTTGTGGAACACTATGATATGGTGAAAGTGGATATATTTCCATAGGACGCAATTTATCTAAAATTGTTTCCATCTTCTCTAGCAAGAAACGCAAGGGAGTGACTCTACAACCTAGATGATGAGTATGTGGAATCATGGGACATGATGATTGAAGTTTTCTTTGAACAATATTTCCCACCTGAGAAGACAAATGATCTCATGAGGATGATTCATAATTTCAAATAGCAGGTAGGTGAAACATACTCAGAGACATGGGAATGTTTCAACATCATGTTGTAGAAATGCCCACATCATGGGATAGATTTAGAAACTCAGGCAACGATCTTCTATTTTTCCCTTAATGAACATGACATGAGTAATTTGGACTCAGCAGGAATAAGTTTCTTTCTGAACAATAAAGGCTCAAAGTGTAGAGAAATTTTAATGAACATGGCTAAGAAGCTATCATGGGGTGAAAGAGATGCACCAGAGTAGGTCAAAATCACAGGGGAATCCAAGGCAATTAAAGAATTAAATGAGAAGATGGACCTGATAGCAAAGAGACTACTAGTAAAAGATGATGAAGGATCTGATGATGAGGCATAGGCTAAGTTCATGTGTCAACAGCAGGGCTACAAGAATAATGATTATTCATGGAGAAAGGAAAAGAAGTTCTCTTGGAAGGATCCAAATAACTTTTTGCAGGATCTGGATCATAAGCCACAGCCAAGTGCAAAAGATAAGAGTAATGAGTTGCTCAACTAGGTGATAAAGAAAAATCAAGAGTTGATGAGCACTTTCAGCAAACAAATTAAATCTCAAGGAGAATTTATGAACCAATTCGGCCAAACTTTGCAGAGTCATGAGGCACAAATGAGGACACTTGAGACATCTATTGCACAAATGGAAGTTGAAATTGCAAGTTTGAAGAGGCCAGCATAGTAGGGTTTTCCAAGGAATACTGATGTTCCAGGAGGAAACCACCAAGATAAAGCAATTTTGTTGAGGAGTGGAAAGAAAATTTTTAACTCCAATGTCGATGAACCAAGCACACCACTACCAGAAGCCACATGTGAGGCCGTAGAGGATTTCGTAGTCACAGAGACAATGGAGGATGAAGCAGGGAAGGCCACATAGGAGCCCATTGTAGAGAAAGAGACTGAGAAGAGGATGCCTTATGCACCACCACATCAGAGGGCACAAACCATCCTGTTTCTATATCCAAATAGTCTGAAAGCAAAGAAGGTGGATGCACAGTTCAAGAAGTTCCTAGATAGCTTTAGGAAAGTTTCAGTCAAAATTCCTTTGCTAGAGGCCATTGAGAAGATACCCTCCTATGGTAAGTTCTTAAAGGATATAATTACCAAGAAGCGGAAGATTCCTGACACAGAGGTGGTAGTGCTTAAGGATCAGGTCAACGCCTTTATTCTGGGAAAATTGCCACCAAAACAACAAGATTCAGGTTGTTTCAATATTTCATGCTACATTGGAAAGGTGAAATTCAGTGAAGCACTATGTGACTCGAGAGTGAGCATCAATTTGATGCCTCTCTCCACTTTCAAGAAATTTGGTCTTAAAGAATCCCGAAGGAGTAACATGACAATCCAGCTTGCAGATAATTCCGTTGTAAGACCTTATGGGATTTGTGAGGATGTTCTGGTTAAAGTGGACAAATTTGTATTTCTGGCAGATTTTGTGGTGATGGAAATGCAAGATGAGCAAGGAAATGAGTTGCTTCTAGGTAGACCCTTCCAGGCTACAATTTACATGATTCTAGAAATGGGTAGAGGTTGGTTGACCATGGGCATAACAGAGGACAAATTTGAAATAAAGATGCCAGCTGGCTCACAATCATCACAAGAGCAAGGACAGTGTAGTAAAATTAGACACTTTGATCACAACATTTCCATTTGTCTAGGGAAACTGTTTCTTGATATGGCTCACGTCATGATAAAGGTAAATAAGGGAACACTTTTTGTGGACATCATGGAACAAACAAAGGTGGTTTCTCTTGTTAAAGTTGTGGGTTATCCCAATGATGAAGAAGAGGAAGTCCCACCATCTACTAAGGATGATGCTATAGCAGTCGCCATGCTTGACTCGTACCCAGAATTACCTCTTGAAGCTTTCTTGTTCAACATCATGGATGATTGGATGAGAAGCATGTCATTGCAAGAATGTGTGAAGATGCTTCGAGTGCTTCCTTGCTACTATGCCAAGCATTATGAAGAACTAGGACTGCTGCCACCACCGCTTCAATCTTCTTTGGTCAGTCCACCAGATTTAGAGCTAAAGTCGCTGCCCCCTCACTAGAAATATGCATTCTTAGCGGTTGATGCAAAGCTACCGGTGATCATTTTGGCATATCTGAGTTTCGCTGAGGAAGAACAGTTGATGATTGTGTTGAAGAATCACCGAGGTGCATTCAGGTGGTCAGTTTATGACATCAAGGGGATCGTCCCTACTCTCTTCCAACACAAGATTCGGCTCGTTGAAGGAGCCAAACCTGTGATTCAGCCACAATGTCGCCTCAACCCCATCATGATGGAGGTAGTTAAGAAGAAGGCTATTAAGCTTCTCTCTGTGGGCATCATCTATGCTATTTCAGACTCTACATGGGTGAGCCAAACACAAGTAGTCCCTAAAAAGGGGGGAATCATGATAACTCAAAATCTTTCAAACGAGCCTATCACCAACCGATTGGTAACTGGGTGGCGTGTTTGCATTGATTAGCATCATTTAAATTCCACCACTTTGAAAGATCATTTTCCCCAGCCATTTATTGATCAGATTTTAGAATGGCTGGATGGCCATTCTCACTTTTGCTTTTTAGACGGCTATTCCAGCTATAACCAAATTTCCATAGACCCTAAGGACCAAGAGAAGTCTACCTTCACTTGCCCTTATGGGACTTTCGCATATCGCTGTATGTTGTTCGGTTTTTGCAACGCACCGGCCCCTTTTCAATGCAGCATTCTTGCTATCTTTTCGGATATGGTAGAGCATTTTCTAGAGGTTTTTATGGACGACTTTCCGTCTAAGGTGCATCCATTGATGAGTGCTTATATAATCTAGACAAGGTGCTACAAAGATGTGAGGACACACATTTAGTCCTCAATTGGGAAAAATGTCACATGATGGTTAGCGAAGGCATAGTGCTTGGACACAAGGTGTCTAGCAAGGGACTGGAGGTAGATCCAGTGAAGATTGAGGTTATTTCCAAACTACCCCCATCGAACTCGGTGAAAGGGGTAAGGAGCTTCCTTGGTCATGCGAGGTTTTATCACCAGTTTATCAAGGATTTTTCTAAAATCGCTAAGCCATTATCGGAATTGCTTGAGAAGGATGCGGTTTTTTATTTCAATGACAAATGTATGCATGCCTTTGAGGTTCTGAAGCAAAAGTTGATTTCTGCGCCAATTGTTCAAACGTCGGATTGGAGTAAGCCCTTTGAGCTTATGTGTGATGCATCAGATTTCACCGTGGGGTCCGTTCTTGGGCAGTGCCTTGAGAACAAACCCACAATTATTTTCTATGCTTCTAAGACTTTGAATGATGCCCAACTTAATTACACCACCATTGAAAAAGAATTGCTTGTCATGGTTTTTTCATTTGAAAATTTTAGGCAATATATAGCGGGGTCTAAAGTTGTGTAATGGACAGACCATGCCGCCATAAAGTACTTAATGGAAAAGAAAGATGTGAAGCCTAGACTCATTAGGCAAATCCTACTCTTGCAAGAATTTGACATTGAGATTAAGGACAAGGCGGGCATTGAGAATGTGGTTGCAGACCACTTGTCTCAGTTAGAGTGGGTATATGAGAGAGATACTAACATACCCATTACCGAGACCTTCCCGGATGAGCTAATCCTTTCTATTCAATCTAAGGACCCATGGTTTTCACATATCATGAATTATCTTGCATGCAAAGAACTCCCGGATGATTGGACTTACCAAAAGAAAAAGAGGTTTTTCTATTCTTTGAGATATTATTTTTGGGATAACTCTATTCTTTTGAGACAATGTAGGGATGGAATTTTATGCAGGTTTGTACCCGAGAGAAAATATGATAGTGTGCTCAGTCACTGTCATACATTGCCCACCGGCAGTCATCATGTGAGCATGAGGACGGCGGCTAAGGTATTAGAGAGTGGACTTTATTGGCCCACACTTTTCTGAGACACCTATGAATATGTGAGGAGGTGTGACTCATGTCAAAGGGCAAGTAACATTTCAAAATGGCAAGAAATGTCCCTCAATGTGTTTCAAGAAGTTGAGCTATTTGATTTGTGATGCATTGATATCATGGGGCCCTTTGTGTCCTCCAATTCTAATTTATATATCTTGCTTGTTGTTGATTATGTGTCGAAGTGGGTAGAGGCAATACTCACAAGGACTAGCAACTCTGCGGTAGTGTGTAGGTTCATGAAAGAGAATATCTTTTGTAGGTTTGGTGTGCCACAGCTGATCATAAGAGATGGAGGCACCCACTTCACGAATAAGAAATTCACTGCACTATTGAGTAAATATGGGATCAAGTATAATGTAGGTACCCCATACCACCCGCAGATGCAAGGCCAAGTGGAGGTGTCCAATAGGGAGATCAAGAAGATCTTGGAACACACAGTGGCCTCTTCTAGGAAAAATTGGAGTGTAGTACTACCAGATGCACTATGGGCATATAGGACTGCATTTAAGACACCTATAGGCACCACACCTTTTAGGTTGGCTTACGGGAGGGATTTTCACTTGTCGGTGGAGTTAGAGCACAAGGCACACTGGGCACTAAGGAAGCTAAACATGAACATTGATGATGCAGGGAAAAAACGGATGCTAGAGCTCAAGGAGTTGGATGAGCTAAGGATGAATGCATATGAGAACTTGAGGATTAACAAGGAGAGGACAAAGAAAATACATGATCACCCCATTCAACTGTGAGTTTTCAAGAAGGGTGATAGTGTGCTATTGTTCAATTCGAGATTGAAGTTGCATCCTACGAAATTGAAATCCTGGTGGAGTGGACCCTTTATGGTTGAGGAGGTGCGACCCCATGGTGCTATCATGGTGAGAGATGGTGCGAGAACATTCTTGGTGAATGGTCAAAGGCTGAAGCACTACTATGGGGAAGACTACGCAAGGAAAGTGCATGAGATCAAACTCATGGAACTAAAAGAGGAATGAGGAGCATGATTGCGTCTAGCCCAAGATGTTAAATGAGGTGCTTGTTGGGAGGCAACCCAACCTTGGTAGATTACATGGTTATCTCTTTAAGTTTTTCATATTCCTAGGTAGTTTTCATTAAATTAGCACTTAGTCTCTAAAAATTATACCCTGATATGTTTGTTGAGTGTGCAGGCTGGGAAACAGTCGATACCATCGACACCTGGGTCAATGGTATCGAATTTGGAACAACAAAAATTTCTACCGAAACTTAATTCCATCGATGGTATCGATGGCCTCGTCGATAGTATCGACATGGGAAAATCAAAAAAGAGGATCGACACAGAAAAAAGGTCGATAGTATCAACCGTATTGTCGATGGTCACAAGATGTCTGAAGATTTTCAGACCAGTTTTTCTTAGTAAAGTCGATACCATCGACACCCTGGTCGATGGTATCGACACACCATAAGAAAGAGCACTGCTAAACCCTCACGAGGATCTGAAGTATTCACAGGCATCGATACTATCGACACCCACTCGATGGTATCGATGGACACGTCAACGATCCACACATCTCCATCAATGGTCTATATCGACGATCTGAGGGCACCGTCGATGGTATCGACACCCAGTTACTACCATCGACACTTTGATGATCTAGGCCCCAGTCATCCAGCCATCGACAGTCGTCAATACCAGTGAGCGACAAATTCTGCTACCTGTCGATACTATCGACGGATCCATCGATGGTATCGACGCACCAACAGTAGCGGTGGCCGAACCTTATAAAAAGGGAGGCAATTCTTCAATCTAACATCACATCCTCAGTGCCTATCCTCCACAACTGAGCCCAAGCACCTACGAGCGCCCGAGAGCATCTGAGATCCCCACCGAAGATCATCTCTGAGAATCTCCATTGACGTTGTAGATCTCCATCTTCTTCGATCTTCACTGACAAATCTTCTCTGAGCTCTATTGCTAAACCTCTTTCTCTCTCACTCGTTGCCCGTGCAACAATGGTGAGATCGGGAGCTTCATCATCCAGGGCTGCCCCACCTACCCTACCTACGTCATCAAAAAGATTAGTCCCTAGCCTGAGGCTAGTCCACCCATATCAGAGGTTAAAAAGGTGTACGAGGAGCTATGGAAGCGCTCCATTGAGCCGACCCGGTATGGAGATCGGCAGTTGATCAAGGATTTGGGTTTTGAGACCAATATGGCCTATGTGTTGTAGGGACAATTGAGTGAGTCCCCTAGGTTGTGCCGTGATGACACCGACAATCATCCATTCTTCAGTGGGTGTCCCACTTACAAGGAGACCGTCATCGAGTTCATGGAATCTCTAGACATTTGTGTCATTCCCAATGAATTAATATCGGCACGCACATAGTGGAAAGAGGGGCGCATTTATTTCCGCCTCTACAACAAGGACTATATGATGACCCTTAATGAGTTCAACATGATTTATGGGTGGACCCATAGCGACCTCTGCCAGCCAGCGCACAATGCAGATTACGATGCCATGATTGCAAAGCTAGTTACTATACCAGCATGGTACTCGATCAGCTGGCACAATGCCTCCATAGCTGATTTTGAGCATCCATTTGTCAAGATCTTGCACTGAATTCTCTCCAACACCTTCTTTGCAAGATCGAAGCTGTCTTAAAGCAAATTTCAGGAGACAGACATGTTCTTCCTTTATAGTCTGTTGGAGAGGACACCCATCAATTTTGGAGCCTTCTTCCTCATGCACGTAATGGCGGTTAAGAGGAACACTTCTCGCAGGGCCCCCATTTATTTTGGGGGTTTAATTATGCTGATTGCAATGTACCTGGGCCTAGATCTATACGAGCTACCCAAGTTGGAGTGCAAGAACACGCTCAATTTGAGCCATTTTGTGAATGCGGGCCTCGTTGAAGCCCGTCATGGCACCGACTATGCCACATGCGACGTGGAAGGAGTCTTTCAGAGGAGGGAACTGTCAGACCCTGCTTTCAACATCAGGCCTGGACAAAGCTATAGGTGTCCTATCATTGATGTTGATGAGGATGAGGAAGAACAAGCTGAAGAAGTTGAAATTCAAGATGGCGACGATGATGAAGAAGAGGAGGAAGCCACCATTCCTCTTTGATGAAGGGTTTCTCTGCGAAAGCATCCACGACACTATGTAGCTTCCTCTTCTTCCCAGCCACCGCCACCACAACCCTCTCAAGGTGGAGAGGATGTCTATTCAATGCAGGGGATGTATACAATGTTGTAGGATATTCAGGAAACACAGCACCAGCATACCACCTCTTTTGTGGGAATTTAAGAAACAACAAACCGACTGTTCGAGAATCAATAAGCAATCTACGAGAATGAGCGCCTCCTCTTTGCCAACCAAGAAACCATCCACAATAGGTTGCATAGGATGGAGATGCAGCAACACCTATTTTACGACCACTACTGGAGCCAGAACTTTTTTGGAGGATACCCACAGCCACCACCGATGCCCCTTCTGATATGTCATTCCAGGGGCATTATTCTTCTTGGGATCCTAGCAGCCACCAGTACCCGCCACACCCACCACCGGAGCAATAAAGGGGTATCAATGTTCTTCCTCTTAAGTTAGGATTTCGAATATGAGGCCATAATCGAGTTCAAGCTTACGGGGGTGCTAGAACAACATCTATCTAGTTTTTATTTTATTTTATTTGATCTTTTATTTGTTTTTGCAATTTTCATCTTTCTTTATCTTAGTTTTCTCAATTTCTAGATTTACTATTTTCTAGGATCCACTATCTATCTAGTGTAATCAGTGGAGTCTAATTTAATTGCATGTCATCTTGTTTTCACTTGGGGCTTTGTGAGAAAATGAATTTTAATGAAAAATACATAAGAAATTGTAAGTTTGTTTTGTGAGAACTTGAGGACATTGCTTTTGAAACTCATTGGGTAGGTCAACTTAAAAACTTATGAACATGATTGTGTATTTATATGGTTCATGTTAAGAGGATTGATATGAATGTTGAGCCTAAACCAACCAAATGATAATGTTACTTTAATTTGAAGTGAGAGAGAGAAACCCCTTGATTAATTGGTACACAAGTCAGTAAGGAGGGACATATAATTCTATCTGAAGGTTCTATCAATTAGTCTTGTGATCTGATCCACCGCAATTTCATTCACTCTCCACCATAAGAAATGGGAGCAGATTACTGTCTTTCACTCTTTGATTGCATTTCACATAGATAGGTCATGTATTACAGTTATTTTTGCATTTTTTGCATAAAATGGAAAAAGAAAGATATAGAGTAGTTATACATGCACATTATCCTTAGGTGCATGTCCTTTAGTTGCATAATTGTCATAATGAAGTGCATTCACATATTTTGAGCATATAGTTGTACATCATGTGTTGTACGTTCTTCTGAAAAATTAAAGGTGTTGAACATGTTCCATACCCTCCGAATAGAATGCATCAAATGTGCCAGTTAGAAAAAAAGAGAAGGAAGCCCAACAAATGATCCATTACCATTTATGAAAATGAGGGCTTGAAAAAATGAATGAAAAAAAGTATGAATAAGAGGGAGAAAGGAACATGTTCTCACCTGCATTTTAGGAAGAACAAGCGCATGGTGTAGTTACTTAGATATTCCATCTCACTTTGAGAAGGAATGATAGTGCATGCATCATTTCACAGAAAAAATGTAGCATTAGGGCATTTTCATTTGCATTTGCATCATTATAGGTCATTCATTTTTGTTTTTGCATGATCGACTATATTGTGCTTTCATTTATTCCATATCCACCCATTCCATTCACCTGTTGCTCTAAGTGGTAGGCTACCCATGATATTCTCCTCATCCATGTATATCAGGAGATATGCTTCCATTTAGATGGTAGTTAGGAAATGAGCAACGTAGATAGGAGATCACAAGATGCACCAAGCCTGAACCTGAGGATTTTATTATATTAACTACTTTACTTGATAGTGTTTGTGATCTTGGGATGGACATCTCTCATGAATGATTATTGTTGTTTTAAGGGTAGTTGTCATTATGTAGTTGGTAAGGGTCAGTATGTGAATTGCAGGTGGGAATCATATTGAGATATCAATTTTGTGATTATGTTCTTTATTTGACCCTCTCAATCAGATTTTAAGCTTTGTTGCTCGAGGTCGGGCAAGATTCAAGCTTAGGGGAGTTTGATGTAGTGAATTTGAGTCGCATTTATCGACTAGTTTCATACTTGTTTTGTGTGGTTATGTGTCATTTTATGACTATAATAGCATGATCCATATTCCTTTAGCCTATAATCACTATATGCATCAAATTCAGTTTATTTTATCTTATTTTGTATAAATTATCAGGAATTTTGGATTTGATTTGTGTTCCTCTCTCTGTTTCAGGTACTTTGTATATCTGGACTCATCGATACCATCGACGACTCTATCGATACCATCGACATGGCGTCAGTACCCAGGTCAGAGGGAGAGCATCTAAGTCAATACCATCGACCAAAGTCATCGATGTTCTAGAGATCGTCTCAGTAGGAATTAAGTCAAGCCCGTCGATACTATCGATGGCACCGACGATAGTATCGAGAGTTCACCAGGTTCTAGCAACAAATTCCATTGTTTTTAGCGTCAGAAGTGCACCTTAAGGTGTTGATACCATCGACAACCCATCGATGGTATCGACGCCGTCGAATCAGAGTTGCGCCCAGAGTTGCACCCAGAATTTCCACGATCGAACGATTGCAATCTTTTGGCGGCCGTAAGTCATGCCTATACCTAAGAAAAGATGCCCAAGACCTAAAGATGATCTTGCACTCAGCGCACAAGTCCCAAAAGGAGAAGAGTGAAGAACGGAGCCCAGAGATATGCCTCGAGAGATTCCAGAGCCATAGACGGATGATTTCACTACTGGAAGGCTGTAGATCATGCATCTCACACCGCGGATCACCCAGATCTTCTCCGTTTTAGGGGTTACATCGTATTTTCTCTCGTTTCCCCATGTCTTCCTCTTCTTCTCCATGTGTATTGTTGAGATGAACATGTGGGGCTGATCCCCTCTATACATAGGACCGGGAGTAGCCCGGGGAATCGTTGTATGACAATTTTACAATAATTATCATAATTTGTTTCAATCTCCCTTATATGTTATCGTGTTTCTATTGCAATTTACTATGATTGATCACCATAGTTGATTTCTAATACCGTTAATTACTTATAATGGAGAATTAGTGGTTGAAAAGGCACGATTAACACAGTAATCAATAAATTACTTAGACAAGGTAATGTACGATTAATGGTGGATACTCAGAAAAATAATTAAATCACCTAGATCTAGGGTATAAGTTACTACTGGCGTGGAATTGACCTAGAACTAGGTAGTGAATTGTATCGCGGAAGTGAGCAATTCTGGCTACGGGCAATAATCAAGGAAAGAGAACGAATTATGTTAATTTTGTAGATTTGCATGTAGTGAGACCTCGCAGTGAAACCACAATCCTAAGGATTCCCATTTAATTTGATTAAACTAAACATTTAATCATCGTTCGTTTTTGCTTTCTTTTAGTTTTATTTTCTTTTTCAAAATCAAACTCTTTTTTCCCATCGGTCTAGCTGATCGTGACCAGTTAGTAGTAGTCTACTGAAATTTACATTTCCTTGAGTTCGACTCGGGCCTCACAAGGCCTATATTACATTGATACGTGCACTTGCGTTATACGCACAGTAAAATTGTGTCACATAGCTAGCTGAAATAGTGTCCAAATTGAACCAAACTTGAAACATAAGGTTGTCAAGTGATATCAAAGCACATTACAAGGCTATATTAAGGTTTTGTGTGACGACCTCTATCAAACTAATAGATTAATCTCACAAAACTATGTAGAATTAATCATTAACAATGAATTACCAAAAATCTATAAAAAATTAAACTTTTTTGCTAAGAGATCCACTACCAGAAAACTCTTTTCAGAAAGAACCAAGCCATATATATACATCATGGTTTACTTGTACATACAATGTTCCATCACCTTGCAAGGATATGAGATAATAAGTTCTTTACCAAAACATACACAAAAGCAACGTCATGCATCAAGGCATACTAGCCAAAATATCAGACAGATTATAAAACTCTTTACGCGCTATCTTACAAAGTACCTGAGAGTACACAGATGACAAATAGGACTTTATATCTATAAGACACTTAGCAGCACACTCAACATAAGGTGTTAACATTGTTTTGGCTATTGTTGCCCGCTCTTTGCTGCAAAATCTTTACCCTTTCATGCATGTCCGCCTAAAAAGTTCTAGAACTGACGGGGTGAGACAACTTATCCCAGCGAGAGATATAACTCTCCGCCAACAATATTATTATCATAATTAAACTTTTATGAATGAGAATAGAAGAAACCTACATTTAATTAAACAACATAATTGTTGATTATGTGCAGAAAAGAGCAGACTCAATATCTTATTAGTTCAAGAACCTACAACTGATCAATACATCATTTAATCACTTTTAAAAGGAATATGAAGAACATGAATAACCATTATAAACTAAACAATATAAAACCAAAGCAAAGATTCAACCAATGTTTCCATATTTGGTCCTTAAACAAATACGCTACACATATGATTATATCTTTAAACATTCCATCTTATTATACCATGTGGAGATGGAAATATACCTTCCATCTGCAACTGACCACTGTGAAGTTAGCATCATTACCATATAGGTCTATGGAAGAGCTGGAATCCTCGACCTCTCCTTTCTTAGTAAGTACGAGAGTGGTTGTGACATTATGGGTCTATCTGCATTTTATCTAGCATGGAGTATAGAGGCTCTTCTCTATAGAGATACAACGTGTAGCATGTTCTCTATCCAGTGTATGACCTACAGTCAATCCTACTTGTATATACTGAGTCATGGCCTGCAGTCATACTTTTCTGGGGTATGTCTTTACTACCAATCCTGATGTTGCAATAGAGATATGATGTACAACCACACTCTTTTTAGGAAAATGGCTCAAGGCCAAATCATGGGGTTTGAAGGAAGCAAGGTAATACTCTCCTTGCACCCTCGCATATTCAAAAATATGTGCTCCAAGTAAAACTCATTTCATCATTCAGCAGATCCTAACACTAAATGATTCTATGGTCAGGGCAACTACATTTTTAGTTCACTTGATAGGTTACGAGCATTACATAATCTTTTAGCATCAATCAAGTTACAAGAATAAATTATAGATAAATGCTATGCATAAAAGTGTAACGTATTTTTAAGAGATCTTATATCAATTGGTATGTATCTTGTTACACTTATCTTGGGATCTCAGTCCCCTAAATACTTTCTTGGGAATCTCATCCCGTCACCATTATCATTATCATGATTATATTCTTGGGTATCAAACCCTCAGTTCATTATTGAATAGTATCACCTCTTCTTAGGCAATAACCAACTCTAGGTCATCAGACCCATATATAAATCATACTTGTAGTACAAGTATATCACATGGCGCACAAGGCCTTATATAATTTGTATTTTACTAAATCATCATAGCCCATACCTAGCTATGTTCATAATCTCATAACACCTGCATGGTTAGGATTTCATAGCAAATGCAATATTAAGAAAATATCATGACCATGTCATAAAGAGAATTATTCAAATTGCAACCCTCTCATAATTAGGGTTAGGGTTTTCCTTAGTAATTGATTAGGGTTTCCAAGTACATATTTATCAATCAAACCTTATTCATATTATAAGATCTATTTAATTACCATAAATGTTCAAGCATAGTTCATCAAATATCATCAATTGATTATCAACATGAGGTACAAGTTTCTTTCTCATCCTTACTAGGATATTGACTTCAACATACTTATTACATTTATTTAACCTTCTGTAGGGTTATCAACCTACACTTATTAAAGTGCATTTATCTCATTACTTTCATGATGTATTCACTAATTGTATTCAAGATGTATCAACCTACATTCATCAAGGTGTATCAACCTTCACTTATCAAGGTCTATCAACCTTCATTCCAATCATTGTATCAGCCTAGACACATCACTTGTGTCAGCCTAGACACATATACTTGTGTTGGCCAAGACACATCTACTTGTGTCAGCCAAAGCATATCAAATTCTATCATTTTAAATATGCTTAGAGTAGTATCGTTTGTATGGTGCTTGAGGTATATCGACCATACTACATACTTATGTGTGTCGGCCATATTATCATCTTATGTATCGGCCACCCAACATCAACTAAGGTATCAGCCAACCAACATCAACTAGGGTATCAACCACTTTATCCACTAGTGTGTCGACTAGATCATGGACTAAGGTATCGGCCATAGCATCAATAAGGATATTGGCCTCATCTTCAACTAGGATATCAGCCTCACCTTTAATTAGGGTATCTGCCTCCTCAATCAAGTAGTGTATCAGCCACTCAAGATCAACTAGGATATCATCCTAGCTATCCCTTTGAGTATCGACCATTTCCCAATAGAGGGTATCATCCTCTAGGGTATGCTTTGTATTGTATGAACCCTCATTCAACACCTTAGCTTTTTGCACCTATCGGCCTCAACACTACTTGGTGTATCAGCCAAGGCTTCTAAGAAAGTATTGTCTATACTTCCACAAAATATGACAGGCTATGTGTGTCTCCCATCACACATGTAATGGGCAAGAAGGAATATTGGATTGTGAGTGTATTGGTTCTAGGGTTAGAATAGACCATGTCAGACTCTACACTCAACCAAAGTATCACCATATGATATTCTATCTTCACCAGAAATCTCTTGGTCATGACAAGCTAATGCCTTTTAGGCATATCATTTTTAGAACAACTAACATATCAGTCTAACAACAACATACTGCCTTAAAGCATCACAAGTCATATTGTCCATCCATGTTATGGTGCAAACATATGTGTCAACTTGGATATCTTATAGATTTCATCCTGCCATATTCTTAGCATTAGGTGAAAGGTTAACACTTAAGAGAATAGTAGTCCTACTCAAGAAATCAACC
Organism: Alisma plantago-aquatica; assembly: GCA_963693085.1. Lineage (NCBI taxonomy): Eukaryota > Viridiplantae > Streptophyta > Magnoliopsida > Alismatales > Alismataceae > Alisma > Alisma plantago-aquatica. The sequence continues at coordinate 899,298,234 of OY856411.1, forward strand.
CAAAAGGATAGGATTTCATATGTATCAGTTTCCATACTTATACCCTTGTATCGGGATAGGGTTTCCCACAACCCAATATTGGTTTGTGCATATCAGTTTCATCATCTTCAAGCTCAACCTCTTCGTCCATAACTACTTTCGTTCATGGAAAATAGCCCTATATATTCATTAGAACTCATAGAACCATCATTCAAACAAGAAAATCGAAGTAGAAAAGTAATCACCAAGTATTGCATGATAGAAAGTGAATAATAATAAAATTGGGTTCAAGTTATATAACCCGCCTCAAGATCTTCAAGCTTCAAAGGTCCATGTTCCAAGGTTGAAGATGACTTATCAAAAGTCCAAGACTTGATCACAACACTTCTCTATGAAAGAAGATACCATAGTTAGGAATTTGGTGAAGAACAAAGAGAAGGAAAGAATCATGATCCAAGAAGCATAGCCTTTCCTAGGTTGAAGACGATCATGGATTCACCTTAGGCAAGATGCTTGGCCTTCTCTTTGTTCCTTGAGCTCCTAGGATCGTCCTCCAAGAAAGATATGGTAAAGGAGTTGAAAGTTTTACTAGGAGGTGAAAAGAGAGGTATATATAGTTAAGGTTAATGAAAGAGAGTGTGTATAAGGTGTCATCACTATGTGCACTTATGTGACATGTGTCCATGCATGGTAACTTCACGCAACCATAATTATCTTGCCATGAAAAACTCTTGAGGATAATCCATAGGCATGATTTCGGCCATTTGGGTATCTTGTTGGACAAGATATCATCACCCAATATTGCTTTATGTGCAAACTAATACCACTTTTGCAAGGAACATGTAAACCATTAGGCTTCTCCTACATGAGGTTCTTAGCCCTTCATGAACACCTTGAAAGGTTAACAAACCAATATGGGACCTCCTATATGGCTCCCAAGATGATAGGCACTCCCATATAAACTTCAAAACTCGATACAACCTTATCTAGGGTTCAAGACACTCAACACTTCTTTGGTTCTTTCACCTTAAAGAGTGTTATTATTCAACCAAGACTCAAACAAGGCACCTTCTTTCTCTTTCCTCTAGTTGATACTAAAAGAGAGAAGGAACATTCTCGAGGTGATAGATTGCACATAAACCCTTCATTTGGGTGAATTCCAATTCTTACCAAAGTTATCATATAAGGCACAAACAATTTGTAATTAAGTTCAAAATTGAGAAATAAACTCTTATAAAGTCTTAATTACTTTTCAAAAGATTAAGATAAGGTTCTAAGCAACTTACTTAATCAAAGCCTCTAGGGTTATCCTAAAACCCAGGTCAGGGGTGTTACAAGTTATCAACCCCTAACAAGGATTTGGTCCCCAAAATCTCAAGAGAAAAGAGAAGGGTACTTCCTCCTCTTCTCTTCCTCTAGCTCTCATGTGGCTTCTTCAATGCTATGATGATGCCAAAGAACTTTTACAAGCACAATGTCTTTATTTTTCAACTTCTTGATTCTTCGGTCAAGAATCAACATTAAATCTTCCACATAGGATATCTCCTCATCTAATTCTACATCTATAGGTTGTAATACAAGCTTTGTCTTAGAGTGACATTTTATCAAAATAGATACATAAAACATTGGATGTAGTCTATGCAACTCAGGTGGAAGTTCCAACTTATAAGCTACCTTTCCAACGCATTCTATCATCATATAAGGTCTCATAAATCTAGGAGCCAACTTACCCTTCTTCCCAAATATGAGAACACCTTTCCAAGGAGACACCTTGAGATACACTCTGTCTCCAACTTGGAATTCGAAAAGTCTACAGTGATTATCAGCATATGATTTATGTCTGTCTTGTGCAACCTTTAACTGTTGTTTTATTACTTTAATATTTTTTGTTGTCTGTTGCACAAGTTCAAGACCAAGAAGTTGGCATTCTCCTATTTCATACCAGCATAGCAGAGATCTACAACATCTACCATATAATGCTTCATATGGTGCCATGTCAATGTTGTTATCATAATTGTTATTATAAACAAACTCTATCAAGCTCAAATGTGTATCCTAGCTACCTACAAACTGAAGAACACATGCCCTAAGCAAGTCTTCCAAAGTTTATATAATCCTTTCAGATTGTCCATATGTCTGAGGGTGGAAAGCAATGCTAAACTTTAACTGCGTACCCAAAGTTGTATGTAATCACTCCCAAAAGTGACATGTAAACTGGGGACCTCTGTCTGACAAAATTATTGTTGGGACTCTATGCAGCTGCACTATCTCATCTATATAAACATGTGCAAGTTTCTCAGTAGTGTATGTTGTCTTAACAGGAAGAAAATGTGTTGACTTTGTCAATCTATCAACAATCACCCAAATGGAATCGTGACCCTTGGTTGTTCTAGGAAAACCAACTACAAAATCCATTGTTACATGACCCCACTTTCTCTGTGTTATAGGTAATGGTTGTAACATTCCTACTGATTTATGGTGCTCATCCTTAACTTGCTGACACATTGGACACCGTATAATGAACTCAACTACATCCTTCTTCAAACTAGGCCACCAATACATATCCTTCAGATTGTGATACATCTTGGTACATCCCGGATGCATAGCGTACATAGATGAGTAAGCTTCTTCCATAACTATCTTCCTTAAGTCATTAACATCAGGTACCATGACTCTACCGTGGTAACAAACTATTCCATATTCTAACTCATGAACACCATCTCCCTTCTCACTGCCATATTCTGATCTGATCTGGTGAACCACAATATCAACTTGTTGTGCTTCTTTAATTTGTTGTCTCAGTGTAGTTTTAACTTGCATCTGTCCCAACAATCTAGATAGAAAAGATACTTCCAGTTGTACATTCATCTATCTTAAGGAAACTAGCATGTCCCTCTAATGACATACCAAAGAGTTCAACTATGCTTTATCTGTGAGTGAAGATGATGACTTTCTGCTTAGCGCATCTGCCACCACATTAGGTTTTCCTAGATGATAATCAATTATGCAATCATAATCTTTTATTAGTTCCATCCGGTGATGTTGTCTTGTATTTAATTCTTGTTGTGAAAAGATGTACTTTAGATTCTTATGGTCTGTGAAAATCTGACACTTCTCCCTGTACAGGTAATGTCTCCAGATTTTCAAGGCATGAATCACTACATCTAATTCTAAGTCGTGTGTAGGATAATTATCCTCATGTTTCTAACATTGTCGAGAGGCAAAAGAAATCACCCATTTATCCCACATCAATACACATCCCAAACCATTCTTTGAAGCATCACAAAAGACAATGTATCCTTTCCCTTGCTAAGGTAACACTAACACTAGTGCACTGGTCAACTTTTCCTTCAACAAATGGAAAGAGCATTGACACTTGTCATTCCAGACAAAAGGAGCATCTTTCCTAGTTAACCTAGTTAGGGGTAATGCAGCAGAACTGAAGTCTTTGATGAATCTTTTGTAGTAACCTGCTAAACATAGGAAATGGTGAATCTCTATTGGTGTTTTGGACTGTTCCCATTCTAGAATAGACTCTAACTTTTTAGGATCAACACAAATACCTTTAGCAGATATAATATATCCTAGAAAAGATACTTTTGACATCTAAAACTCACACTTGCTAAACTTAGCATATAGTTTGTTTTGTCTCAACAAAGTAGATGCTTTTCGAAGATATTGTTCATGTTGTTGGCTATCTCGACTGTATATTAGAATGTCATCTATGAAGACCACTATGAACTGATCAAGGAATGGCTGGAACACTCTATTCATTAGATTCATTAACGATGTTGGTGCATTAGTTAGTCCAAACAAGATAGCTATAAACTTGTAATGACCATACCTTTTCCTAAAGGCTAACTTCAGTATCTCATCCTCCTTAATCTATAACTGGTGATATCCTAACCTTAGGTCTATCTTAGAAAACATTTTTGCACCTTGCAACTGGTCAAACAAATCATCTATCCTTGGCAGAGGATATTTGTTCTTTATTGTCACCTTATTCAACTATCTATAGTCTATACCTAGCCTCATAGACACATCCTTTTTCTTTACAAAAGGTACTGGAGCACCCCACAGTGATGTAGTTGGCCGTATAAAACCTTTGTCAAGTAATTCTTGCCACTATTTCTTTAATTCTTCCATCTCAGCAGGTGCCATTCTATAAGGTGTTTGAGCTATCAGTTGCGTACTGGAAACTAGATTGTTCTCGAAATCAATCTTTTGAGATGGAGGAATATCAAGAAATTCCTCAAGAAACACATCCTTAAACTCCTTGACAACTGGAACTTTTGGAATACTGGGACTTTCTACCTTGGTATCCACCACATGTGCTAAGAATATCTTACACCCATGTCGCAACAATCTCTCAACTACCATTTCCGATACTAGAAATGTTGGAAGAATCTTCATATCACCCTAAAAGGTCCATGTCTTACCACCATATGTGAACATAGCTTGCTTGAAACAACAATACAAGACTACCTGATACTTTTCCAAGGTGTCCATCCCAAGGATTACATCAAATCCATGCATCTCAAGTGGTATAAGATCCACTAGAATGCTACGTTCTAAGAAAGAAAGAATAGAGAGGGAACATACCTCTCATAATAGTGTGGAACCAACTGATAGAGTTTCTAACAGTAAGTTATTCGTTCTACAACTAACATGCAAAAGACAGTTATGAATCACTTCTCAAGTGATAAAGGAATGTGTAGCACCCATATCAATCAAACAGATATGAAGCAAGATGAAGACATATCAGAATGAAATAATTCCATATGACCTGTCATGACTCGTGGGTTGACCACTGCTTCCGACTGACTCATAGCATAGAATCTTGCTATTTCCTGTTGCTGACCATATCCTCTGTTACCTTGTGCAGATGAACCTACTCAAGACGCATGTCCACATCCTTGTCCAACTGCACCTCTACTAAATTGTTGCCTTTGAAAGCCTTGCTGACTCTACCTCAATTGTTGAGTTACCTTAGTATCTATTACTGGACACTCTATCCTCATATGTCATGTCTGCCCACACTTGTAGAAGATTCTAGTCTCCTGTTGTGGCCTATACAGCCCTGTCACTGACATTGATGTTGTACTTTGGGCTCCAGAAGGAAGAAAATTACAACCTCTACCCTTACATGATGTCCACTGTGTCTGAGCACTAAACCTTTGTGGTATTGACAGTGTAGAAAACCTTGGTTTCTTGTAGCTTCTAGACCTCTGTCCCTAGAACTGGGTAGGTCATTTCTTGAAATTGGCCTCACATTTATTGGTTACTGACCTTTCTATCCTTCTAGCCAATTCCACAAACACAGTGAAGCTCGCTCTATTCTCCAAAGCAGTTGGAGGTGTAGTCAATTCAGCGTTCAAACCCTTTTCAAAATGCTCAATCCTCTCCTGGTCTGTAGTATCCATGTGCAGACAAAATCACAAAAGCTCCATGAACTTAGCTTCATACTCATTAATCTTCATAGGTCCTTTCCTAATCCATTCAAACTGTGAGATTTTCTCATCCAGGTGCGTATGAGGAAAGTATCTATTGGTAAACTCACATTGGAATTTCTCCCATCCAACATCAACATTAGGCCTTTTCTCTTCTTTGATGGCCCACCAGTGGCCAGTGCTTCCCTTTAACAGGTACACAACATGCCTAACTTTATCAGTTTTTGGGATGCTAAGTATCTTAAAGGTATTTTCTAACTCAATGAGCCATAGATATGCATCTACTGGGTCAGCTTTTCTAGCATATTCTATGGCTCCTACACGGTGTAGCCATTCAAAAGTCTTACTAGAACTCGAAGCTTCATTATGAACTGGTACCCTAGGGGGTGGTACTGGTATCCTGTCCACCATATGTGTTATTGTCATCATAAATTGGCCAAACGGAGCATGGAAAGCAGGGTTGTCTAGCATAGTTTGATCCACCTGGGGATTCTCAAGCACTTGTTCTTCTCTCACCTATTCCTATGCACCTCTTCCTGGTGCAGCAATGTTGCTCTCAGCAACATGTTCTTCATGTTCTCTAGACATCTTTGAGCTTTACTTCTTCTATATAAGAAGAAGTCACAATAAGATAAACTAGAGGACACTAGAATAGACTCAACGACCTTAATCCCATATCCCTATAGACTTAGTAAACCTAAGGTTCTGATACCAAAAATTATGACAACCCCTATCAAAATGACAGCTTAATTGCACAAAACTATGTGGAATTAATCATTAATAGAAGATTACTGAAAATCACTAAAAAATTAAAACCTTTTTTCCAAGAGATCCACTACCGGAAAACTCTTTTCATAAAGAACCAAACCATATATATACAACATGGTTTACTTGTACATACAATGTTCCATCACCTTGCAAGGATATGAGATAAGAGTTGCTCTACCAAAACATACACAAAAGCAATGTCATGCATCGAGGCATACTAGCTAAAATTTCAGATCGATTATAAAACTATTTATGTACAATCTCCCAAAGAGCCTGAGAATACAAGGATGACACATAGGACTTTATATCTACAAGGCACATAGCAGCACACTCAACCTGAGTTGTTACTGTTGTTCTGGCTGCTTATGCCCTCTCTCTGCTGCATGATCTTTACCCTTTTGTGCATGTCCACCTAAAAAGTTGTGGAACCCACAGGGTGAGATAACTTGTCCTAGCGAGAGATATAACTCTCTACCAACAATATTATTATCACAATTAAACTTTTATGAATGAGAACAGAAGAAACCTATATTGAATTCAATAGTATAAATGTTGATTATGTATAGAGAAGAGCAGACTCAATATCTTATTAGTTCACAAATCTAAAATTGAGAAATAGATCATTTAATCACTTTTAAAAGGAATATGAAGAACCTATACAGTTGTTATAAACTAAATAGTATAAAATCAAAGCAAGGCTTCAACCAATGCTTCTGTATTTGGTCCTTAAACAAATACACTACACTATTGATTACATCTTTAAACATTCTATCTTATTATGCCTTATGGAGATGGGAATATACCTTCCATCTCCAACTGACCACTATGAAGTTAGCATCAGTACCATATAGGTCTATGGAAGAGACGGAATCCTCGACCTCTCTTTTCTCAGTCAGTACAAGAGTGGCAGTGACATTATGAGTCTATCTACATTTTAGCTAGCCTAGCGTATAGAGGCTCTTCGCTATAGAGATACAGTGTGTAGTATGTTCTCTATCTAGGGTATGACCTACAGTCAATCTTGCTTGTATATATTGAGTCATTGCCTACAACCATACTCTTCTGGGGTTATGTCTTTACCGCCAATCCCGATGTTGAGGTTCATGAAAGAGTGTGTATAAGGTGTCATCACTATGTGCACTTAAGTGACACATGTCCATGCATGGTAACTTCATGCAACCATAACTATCTTGCCATGAAAAACTCTTGAGGATAATCCATAGGCATGATATCGACCATTTCGGTATCTTTCTTGACAAGATATCATCACCCAATCTTGCTTTATGTGCAAATTGATACCATCTTTGCAAGGAACATGCAAAGTGTTATGCTTCTCCTACTTGAGGTGCTTATCCCGTGATGAACACCTTTAAAGGTTAACAAACTGATATGAAACCTCCTATATTGCTTCCATGCTGGTAGACACTCCCATATACACTTCAAAACTCAATACAACCTTATCTAAGGTTTAAGACAAGCTCAACACTTCTTTGGTTCTTTCACCTTAAAGAGTGTTATAATTCAACCAAGACTCAAACAAAGAACCCCCTTCTTTCTCTTTTCTCTAGTTGATACTAAGAGAGAGAAGGAACATTCTAGAGGTGATAGGTTGCACATAAACCCTTCATTTGGGTGAACTACAATTCTTACCAAAGTTATCATATAAGGCACAAACAATTTGCAATTAAGTTCAAAATTGAGAAATAAACTCTTCACAAATCTTAATTACTTTTCAAAATATTAAGACAAGGTTCTAAACAACTTACTTATGAAAAGATTCTAATTTTATCCCAAAACTCAGGTCAGGGGTGTTACATTTTGCACATCTAATTATGATAAGAAAATATGTTCAATCAAAAAGTAAGGATAGGTGTAACATCCCTGACCTGGGTTATGGCCTAACCCTAGAAGTTTTTCTTAAAGTATGTTACTTACAAACTTGTTCTAACCCTTTGAAAAGTAATTAAGACTCTTTGTGAAGTTTATTTTCAAGATTGATGTCAATTACAAACTATTTGTGCATTATATGATAGTTTGAGTGTAAAGTGCAAATTACCCAAAAAAAGGGATTATATTGCAAATGTCATATGTTAAATGTACCCTGAGTGTTTTAACATCATAATAAAAAGAATGATGCTAATAGGTGTCTTGTGGAAAGCCTACACTCTAAGTGGGAATTCATTTGAATAATGCTAAGTGATTTGTGCATCAATTGTGGTATAAATTGTGAATTATCTAAAATGTAGGGTTTATGTGTAAATTACCACTTATAGATTGTATCTACCCCTTCCTAGTGTTATCTAGAGGAGAGAGAAATAAGGAGACACTATATTTGAATCATCCTAGAGTGATAACACTCTCGATGATGAAAAGACAAAGAAATGTATAGTTGAAAGCTTTATATGAACTATATTTATTCGAAGACTTGAAGTAGGTGTCCCTATCGGCCATGAAGCCATAAAGGGAGTCTCCTATCGGTTTGTGGAGTCTTTAATTTTCCCATGACAGGCAAGGAACTTCAATAAAGTTATAGGCATCGACTTGCAACTTGTCTTAGGAAAAGATTGAGTTGAATATAATAATGAAGTAAGTGGAAGAAGATAACCAAAGGGACGACCCTTATCCCTTGCATTATCCTTGAGCTTTTATTTTTGCATGGAAAAATAATTATGGGATGCATGCAAATATATGTGTAAACCATGCATGGCTAAGTGGCACGTAGTAGCTTAAGATAATGACACCTCTTACACTCTTTTCCATAAATCCCAAGTATAAGTACCCTTCCCTTCACCAGTTAGTAGAATTTTTGAAATCTTGTTATCAACCTTCTCTTACATATCATGCATACCACTCTTGTATCATGCATGAGTGAGGAGAGTTGAGTAGAAGAGCTTGGTATCGGCCAAAGACAAAGGATATCAGCCAAGTAGGTCATAGTAACCTAGCAAAGGTGATATCAGCCATTGGGAGTGGAGATATCATACAAAAACTAGGAGCTTAAGTTTTGGATCTTAGAGAGGCTCATCTTCAACCTTGGAACATGAGGAGTTGAAGATTGAAGCTTGGAAGTTGCTTTAAGAGGCGGGTTATATAACTTGAACCCAACCATGTTATAATTCTTTTCTAATATTGTTAAACTTATAGATTTACTTTAAAATCTCAAATCCCTTTATTCAATTGATGTTCCTTTGAATTCCAATACATTGTTAGGATTGTTATCCATGGTTTAGGATAGAAATACAAAGGTCTTAAGGTTGATGATGATGACATCATCATGGTACAACCCGATATGGGTTGAAGTACTTTTAAACCCGATATGGAACCCAAGATGGTGGTTCACCCGATATAGAAGTGGGTGACACCTCATACATGATATGAGGTATGTCCTATGAACGATATGGGTGATACCTATTTGTACCTTATACATGATACAAGGATAGGGTTATACCTTTCACATGATATGGCATATTCTGCCCGATATGATGAAAACTTTAGATGATGAAAGGGAACCCTAGATTAATTTCCTTTGAAACCTGATATACCCTACTACTTTATGGGTTGCCCGATATATTAAATCGACATGTTAGCCAATATGCCAACATGATATGGAAATCTAATATAGGAACACAATATAGTAATTCAAGATTGAGAAACCAATATAGCAATCCAAGATAAGAAACCAATATGGTATTATACCACTTAAACGATACATGGTGAGGTAAAATATGATATGCCTGATATGGTGCACCCTTGTGCATGATATAAGAACCAAGTACACCCCTATGCCTGATATAAGGTTAAGAGTTTAATCCATACATGATATGAGGTTGAATTGAAGATGATAAGAGCTAGGTAATAGCTAACCCAAGATGGTTACACAATATGGTGTTGGGGGATACACCCTAAACCTGATATGATGATGTGGTTTTACCACATGGTTAATATAGATACATGATATGATGACATGTGCATCTTCAAGAATGATAGGATAACATTATATACCATGATACCCGATATGGTAGGCATGCTCCAATTCAATAGATTTGTCTAAATGATGTATGTTGTATGATTAATGCAACATTGAGATACAATGAGTTTAATTCAATATGATAATGGTGAGCTAATAGCCCTTAAGAGGTGAATTAAGTAATCAACATCCTAGTGATACTACTACAGAAATGTCTTATAATGTCACATTTAGGTGTCGTCTGTATCCCAAAAACCGATGCCTAAACCCCAAAACATCGGCTGAAAGCAAAAACTGACATCTATATGTGAAGACCGGCCAGACACAAGTATCATTTTTTATTTAGCATTGGTTGCTAAATAAGAAACTGACGCCTAAAATCTCCTGCCAAAACCAAGTTTTCCAGTGAAAAAAAATACCTCTAAAATTTCAGATACGGCGTCGGTTATTTTCCAACTAACCGACGACTAAAGATTTTTCACGAGACAGAAATCGGGCCCATTTTTGTCGTCGGTTTTCTTTCTATAATCGACGCCGATGTGTGTTCCCATGCTATCCCCACAAAAATTTTTACCCCCCCCCCTAATTGCCCAATTGGCATCGGTGTTTTATGACAATCGACGACTATGGGTCGTAATTTGAGAACTTTTTATTTTGTCGGCATATGTAGATAGACATTAGTTTTTTAGTTGAAACCGACGACTATGAAACAACATTGGTGTCGGTTTTTTTTGTGGTAACTGATGCTTTTAGAGCTTAGGCATCGGTTTCTGAAACAACCGACGATGATTGTAAACTTAATAGCACCTGTGGAACAGACTCTTCCCCATTCTCTGTTTCATCACATTTCACTAGGGTCTCTGGCGATTTAGCGATTCTGCCACCTGTTGCTCCTCCGCCGGCCATCCCTACCCTCTGCCGCCTGCTGCTCCTCTACCAACCATCCCGTCCCTTCCCTCTGCCGCCTACTAGCCATCCTCCGCCACCTGTTGGCCTCCACCGCCTAGGCTTACTCAGCTCCTACTGATTCAACGGGAAGCCTCCTGGTTGCTTCTCTGCCTGCCGCCACCGCAAGGAGCTTGGAGTTTTCGCTCATCTACTACTTTCCCCTTTCGTCTGCTCGTCTGCCACTCGTCCACCTGCCACCTCCGTCTACTCGTCTGCCACCGCTGCAAGGAGCTTGGACCTTCCCCTACTGCTATAGGTAAGTAGTTTCATATATATCCCCCAATCATCCCCTCTTATTGTGTTTACAATTATGATTTTTATTATGTTGCTACTTGTATTTGTTTCTAGATAGCTTAGAAGCCAACTGAAAGATTGTGCTTAGAAGACAACTGACAGATTGTGCTATCTGCCAATTCTGATTTCTGTTGTTTCTTGCATTGGTATATTGTATTATCAATTTCTATAGTGGAAACAAATCTGCATGTGGTGGAGGTTGTACTATGTGAATTCACAGGTTGATGATTTTGTGCCGTGAATCCATATTGTATGATGTAGATTGATGATGATAATGTTTTCTTTCTCTCTTGATTAACTAATCCAAATGAAATGTAACCTAATGTGCATGTTGCCATATTTAAGACCTAATCTTGTACACATTTCACCCTAATCTTGTATTAACTATATTTCTCAATTATGAATGATAGGATACCTACATTTGTGTGTAATGATTATCTTGATGATGAACATGCATGTACATTGGAGATGTTGAAATCAATGTTATAGAATACGATACCTAGACTAGGGTATGATTAAGACTACAAGATGTTTCTATTGTAAATCAACCTAGGATATGAACAAATCGTGTGCTTGCATATATTTTTGCTTCTAATCCTCATGCTTGACCTAATTCAGTAAATTTGATGCATGTTGAAATAAGATTCAAACTTGTCCATTCTAGCAATAATAATTTGATTTGTTATGTGCTTTGAACCTTGATACATGTGTGTTAAAGATACATTGATGTTGAATCTCAAACTTAACTCACATGTGGGTCTTCTATTTCTGAAATGATTATGTGAAATCCTAAATCAGTAACATATATTATTCTTTGTGCATCCAAATACCTTGTGAATCATGTATGTGCCCTAAGGTGATTAAATGCCTAAATCTTGACTTGAAATATGACTTAGTATGTATGTTGATATATGAAGCTCTAGTTAAAACTTCAAGATTGACCCCTAATTAATACATTATAACAAAATTCAATCATGCATTTGTGTTGTTGCATGTGTTGTTGACTTGTTGTTGATTTGAATATATTTCTTCTTCAGCCTTCAAGTGAGGTATAATATTCTCACTCTCCTAATGTTCCATTAGGCTCCATTTTGATTCAAATCTTTGATATATGAAATCATGGCTTATTTACTGATTATTATATACTAAAAAGCATGATTAAATGATGTTACACAAAACTTAGGATATGAATGATGAAACTAGGATTGTAGGTATAAGAATACATACATGTATTTGTTGGCCTAGAAACCCATCTAAGATTTACTCATTAGGAGTAAATCTTGGATAGTCCCCAGTTTGGGATTGTTCTTGAACACCTAATCTCTCTTAGGATGTAAGTGTATAATGTGTATTGGGTTTTCAAGAAAATTTCAGTAGCATTTCCCCATTTGTTCTCTAAGTACTTATGTACTTGGAGAACAGTAGGGAAATGCTGCCAAAATTTTCTTGAAAACCCAATACACATTATACACTTACTAGTGAGATTAGGTGTTCAAGAATGGGATAGGTGGTACACATTTATTATATATAAGAATGACAACACATGTATTTGTTGGCCTAGAAACCCGTCCAAGATTTACTCATTAGGAGTAAATCTTAGGTAGTCCCCTGTTTGGGACTGTTCTTGAACACCTAATCTCACTTAGATGTTTTAACCATTAATTATATATAAGACCTCAAACCCTAAAGTTTTAACCATAAACTCTAATTTGTTAACCCTAGACCCTAATATTGTTCTAATATATACTTGTTTTCTCTTTGATCATACAATGGATATGTCATGGATGTTCATTCCAAATCACTGCACCCCAGAGTTTATTTCTGGTCTTGATCAGTTTATTAGATTTTCCAAGGAACATAGAAAACAACCTGGAGATAGGTTCTACTGTCCATGTAGGCACTGCGGTAACAACTTGAAAGTCAGCACTGGTGATGAAATCAAAAGTCATGTCATGTGCAATGAGATTGTACAAGGATATACAGAATGGTACTGACATGGAGAGATTTCAAACTTGAAATCAGTGGATGTCGATAGTAGTGCTTGTGTGTGTTGGTATTATGCCCTGAGAGCCAATCAAGGGATGATTGGTGGGATACATTAAGATTGATTTGATAAACATCAAAGGCAAGCTTCCAATTCATTCTGGTTCAGTCATATGAGATAGTGATAGAACAGATTGAATGTCTAGAGAATGACAGTACTCAATGACGTATGCTTTCAGGTTAAGGACCTGAACGATGAGATCATACGGATGCTAAGAGTTTGTACATTCTTGTTATGTCCCTAGTCGGATGTCATTGTGGAAGGTAGATAGACAGCAATGATACACAAGACTAGATTGTGGTGTTGGTTGATGACAGAATCTCATTAGTCATGATATAGAGATATCAAACCAAACACATAGGTACTTGTTAGAGAACAAGGTACCGGACAGACCCACCGTGAGTTTGACACATGGAACCATGAGATGGTAGTCATAGTCAGTACTCACAGTGATGGTGGTGAGTGTGATTCTTAGACCTGAAATCACTGCACTCAACACATGTCGTTGGGCACACTTTGACATCATCAAACGCAGTCCTGAAACATGGGTTGTTATAAAGGTGATGATTGGGTGGCTTTGACACATGGGGCTTTTGAGGGGTGAGTGATAGATATGGGATTTGTCCCTCCTAAGGGAGTTTGATATCCAAGGCCACTTGATGAGTAGGATTGAGATAGGCGTGCGCACGCATGTGTGAATCAGTATGTGATATTGATGTCATACATATCTCCTTCAATCTACTCTGAGATCAAGAAAGTGAATGAACGTTGACAGGATGACTGTTCCATGCCTTGAGTTCATTCGGGATATCAGTGACAAAGGAATTATACATTCACTGTAACACCATTCACGGATTGTAGGATGAAAGTTGTTCTCCAACTTTCTACTTTCACTTGGGTAGCACTGATGTGTGACTAGGCACCGCTCTTTGCTTGTGAAGTCATAAGTGTTATGGACTTTCACTGCCAACGTGAAATGGACCTGCAGGGTCACACACATAGGATTTAACCTGGAAGAGGAGTTTTGTCCACAAAGCAATGTTTAGATTGATTATTAAAGAAGTTTAGTAGTTCAATTAAACACTCAATCAGTCGATGGCTCAATATCATATGGTTCAAGGTGTTGGACGCATTGATTGGAATATCGGATTGATTGAAATCACAATTGACTGATTTTGCCCAACCTGTGCTCCCAACCGATCGGTTCATGTGATGAACTGGTCGGCTGAGGTTGCTGAACCGGTCGGCTGGAGTGTCCAGGCCGATCGGCTCATGCCCAGGTTGAAATGACCGGTTCAAGGGTTGAACCGATCGGCTCAACTGGTGCAACCGACCAGTTGGAGAAAGTCATGTCGGCAAGAATATTCCTTTGGTTTCAAATTGCCCAATTCGATTGGGAATAACATTGGTATTCGATACCAATTGAGAACGAAACAAGGAAAGTCTTTTTGAGCCGGATTAGGACCATGAACCGATCGGTTCAGGGAACCAACCGATCAGTTGGAGTGTCCCAAACGATCGGCTCAGGTCCAACCGATCGGCTCAATGGCCAAACCGATCGGTTTAGTTGTGAACCGATCATTTCAAGTTGCGAACCGGTTGCTTTTTGTGGAAAATTCTCGAACCCTTCTACTCCTGCTTTAGTCCCATATTGCCGGACACAGAGAACCCTGTCCCATGACCCGCCTATATATAGGGGTATTGGGGGCTTCTCACAGTACAACTCAATGCAAGCCGATTGCTTTGCGAAGTTGTCGTTCTCTCTGGTTTTGGTAACCGTGAGAGATCCTGAGCAAGTGCTTCCCGCAAAAGGGAGGTGCAGCAAAGGAAGGACAACTGCAGTTGCAACTGGTAGCAGGAGAGTGTGTTGGCGACTAGTACGTCAACAGGAGGGTGCGACTCCTTCCACTTCCTTATGGGACAAGGAGTGTGGAGTTCCAGGTGGTCCGTGTGGACTACTACAGAGGCGGGAGGACACTGCCGCTCAGGAGGACAACTGTCATCCGACAGTCCGGTAGGAGGAGGAGTCGTCAGTCCCGGTGCGACCAGGAGCTGCACAGACACCGTCCAAGACAGGAGTTGAAGACCGCACATTGCGTGAGGTATTGTTTCCGAGCAAGCCTCGGGACAAGGTATGATTCCACAAACCATCCTTTCCTATTATATAGACATTGACGCGTTTCCTCGGTATGGGTTGGGGGAGAAATTGTTTTTGTTTCCGCTGCCTTCTCTGTCTCCCCTAAAACCCAACAGTGGTATCAGAGCCACGTCAACTGCTCTATATTTTAGGAATATCGATGTGATCGATTTTGGTTTGTCGCCTTTATTTATTGCATACGATGCGAATAATATTGGCTTTATGCATGTCCAATCCTAAATCCACAAATCCCAAATTACATATATGATATGTATTATTAATGCACTCGATACGCGTCGCCCTTAAACGAGTTTTGTGGTGGATGTGTGTAGCGTGATTATGGCCTATAAACCCCTATTTGTGTGTGGTTGTTTGTGGTTGCTTGCATCTCGGTCTGCGCACCGATCATCCCTCTCTTATTCCCGATGTAACTCGAAATAATTCGAGATTCTTTCCTACCTTTTCTCCCCCCGAATGTAACTCGGGGTTTCCCTTTTAAAGCAATGTAATAAATAGGATAGATTTTTATTTCCTGTTATGTCGAAGACCGGCGGACATCAAGACGACTGCTCAGACGATCGGTTCAAGGCGTGAACCGATCGGTTGACGTTCCAGACGGTCGGTTCAAGGAGTGAACCGATCGGTTGATGACCGGTTCGAGGAGTGAGACGAGCGGGTGGCGGACATGGCGAGATGCACGACGTCAAGGCGAACCGATCAGTTGGAGGAGCCAACCGATCGGCTGGTGGCACCCAGACGACCAGCTGGAGAGTACAGATCATTCATGTGATGAGTTGATCAACACGGATGGCAAGGCACAGAGTTCATCTTGTATAGGTTGCATGTGATGTAGACCTAGATGACCGTGATTCCTCTTGGCTCGAGGAATCACATTAGGATGGCCATAATCATCGCTTTTTATCGTTTGTGCATGTTTTCTGTGGGATATAGCATGTATATGATATGTACTATGTATTGTGGTGATTGGATATGAATATGTATATAAAACCAAATCCCTCATTAAAATATTAAGTCTTACATGCCTTCCATTAGCGGCACACATGAAAAGCTCGATCGACCAAGCGTAGGTTACGCCAAAGCGTGGTGCGCCGTCTATCTTGTGGAAGTGTGAAGGGTAGACATGTAGGTTCTGCCAAAGCAGGGTGCATGTTTACCGTGTCGGCTTTTGGGTTAGACTTAACTGGTGATTCTTAGAGCGTCTAGGCCCAGAGGCAAGGAATGTTCATGGCAAGGTGTTGTGCATGTTCATTCAACAAGAGTTGCATATGATGCAATTGGCAAGAGTTGCCTACCTGAGAGATCTAAGTTGTGGGCGATCAGCCAAAGCTGACTCATGACTTAGAGGATTTCAGGATCTTGCCCACTAGAAGGTTGTATGCTGCAATCTTCCGAGTTGATGGTGAGGGCTATCAATTTGAACTAAAATAGTGGGAGCGATAATTAATTAAAGGCCTAATTTTATCGTCAACTTTTCAAATCAATCAAAAATGAGTTTTTGGACTAAAATTACATATATTTCCTTTTGTTAAAATAAATGGTTAATCAACAAATCACTTTATTTGCGATCGGTTCTTGAGACCAACAAATTAAATGGGAATAATTCCACGACTGGTTAGGATGATGATGAGAAGTGTTCTCAATCAAAGAGCGGAAGCTCTAAGTCCTAGTTATACCAGAACCAGATGAACTCGATCCCACCACATCAATGGCTGAAAGTATGCTTATGGAAGCATACCAAGGATGACATTGATGAGGAGTGCTTGATGTTGTGTTCTCTGAACTATGAGTTGCAGAGACAACATGAGACATATGATGTCTCCAAGACATTGTCCTAGTATGTCATGACAGAAGGAGATCCAGTAAGGTATTCACACACTCAATGTGATTGGGTATGTGGAAAAACCTGACTAAGAAGGATTCCCTCTGAGTCAAGAGTTGGCTATTGGTATGATACTGCAAATGTTGCGAGAATCATACAATTCATGATAAGCTACAACATGAACAACTTTGACAAGCGTTGACAGAGTTGTTGGACATGTTGAGGATAGTAAAGGCAAAGATGAAGAAAGACAAACCATAATCTTTGATGTGATCAAAGAGAAATGTAATTCTTAAGGGCAAGGATAAGGGCAAAGCAAAGAAGTGTTCTGATGCTAGCCAGCAATCCAAGCCGTCTTCAGCCTCAAGACACATGGGGAAAGGGTGTATGAGGGAATTGCCCTCTATATCTAGAAGAACAAAAGAAGTTGAAGGAGGGGATGGAGATCTCCACCTAAGGTATCATGAAATGAACCGCTTCTTTATCTGAGGTATATGATACCAAGATATGGATATGTCATATATGATATGCAATATCCGCAAAGAAGTGATGGCCTTTATGAAAGGACCAAGAAAGAAATACCCATCATTGGAGCAAGTGTTGCTGCCATAGATAGGAGTATCTTTCAGTTTATTTCAGCCTAAAAGGGCACAAAATAGAGTTGAGAACTGCTATTTCATATATTGCCAGTAGATAGAAACACTTTATTTTTGCATATTGTATGACAATGATGGCAATTAATAAAGTTGATGTTTCAATCTTAAAGATATGATCTTTGTGGCAATGCCTTGTTTATCTTGTGATACATGGTATGCATAAGATAAAATGATACCTAAAGTTATTGATAACTCAAACAATCAAATTAGCATCAATCATGAGAAATTCATTTCTAGTTTTCCATGTGATGTATAAATCTAGACTCTTTTGGTTAAAGAACCAATAAGAGACATGAATCTCTTGTACATGATTAATCAATCTTCACTAATGTAGTGGGAGAATGATTATCCTATTAGGTATAATACATGTGATGTATTTACACACCTATTGGAACAAATGCTAATACTTCAAATGGTGTTTGGAGAAATACCAATATGAATATCTTGAAGTGTTCAAGATTATCATAGATGAAGTACAAATTTGGTAAAGTATTAATTCTTGATGAGATCAATGAATGAAATACTTGGACCAAATGTTTGAGATCCTTATGAGTGATTGTGATAGTGTATCATAGTGAACTCATGATTAAGGCATAGTGATGTCTAAATCAAGAAGGAATCATACTCTAAGGAGTTAGAGAATGATTATCAAATAACTGAATTCTTCTTAATAAAAGAATACCCCACACTAATATAGGACATTAAGAATCACAAGGAGTTGTGAGTTCTTATATCCTTAACAGATACACCTCAATTATCTATGTGATGAGTTGTTCATGTGATGAGTCAACTATCTAGATGAATATGAGGAACCGAATTTTGAGTTATGATTTATGATCATTACATCCTAAATGATTTCCATGTGAACCATAAGGTATGACCTTGATGGTAGCACTCATTGGATGAAATCCATAAGTGCAAATGAGTCTTAAGTGTTAAGACACATGGATAACATTTTGAGAAGGATGATGCTTGTTGATTGCAACTTAATGACTGAGACATTTGGCATATGGATACTAAAACCGCATTCCTATGAGGAATAAAACAAGGATGTGTACGTGACACAACCTATAAGGTTTATGAATCCACTAATGCAAATGAAGTCTATAAGTTACAATGGACTAATCAATGTGATTGATTGAGTACAAGCAACTCAAAATTGGATCTTTACTTTGATGATATAGTCAAAAGGTTTGACTGATATAGATAAAGAAGGGATCTGTGATTTAGTGGGAGCGTATTCACATTCCACATATTGATGTGAAATGGAATTGTTCTAGAATGGAAATCCAAAAGTGGAAATTATCTTTAAGGAAGATAGAGATGTTTCCTATGTGATAGGAATAGAGATCTATAGAGATAGTTCTCAAAAACCTATTGACCTGAAAAGAGAGAGCATACATTGGCAGTCTATACTGAAGTGTTCAGTATGCACAGATTCAGTGGGAGAAAACTTGTCCATGTTACATGGAGTTAGTATCCCAAGGCCAAGTGTCCAATTCTTATGAAGAATGGGAACACTAAGAATAGATATGGATCTATCATGTATGTAATCATCCCATTGTCTTGCATGTGTGACATGGCAAGAATAAAATGCATTCATCATCTTGCATGTAAGACATGGAAATATGATGTGCTCATCCTGATAACTCGTATGTAGGACATGACGAGTGGATGTCTGTCTACTTCCAGTAAGGATTACTGGAAAACCATAAGAACTTGATAAGTACTTGGGAAGTACTAGTTCTATGGTGATAAGGAAGAGTTCGATGTAAAGAGTTACATTGATGCGAACTTCTGAAAGGACAGAAAATTAATCGCAAAATATATACATAAGATGTATAAAAGTGAAAGTTTGTTGATAATTGGAAGTGTTCCAATAAAACCATTTAAAAGGGAAATGTCGAGTATCTATGTGTTAGTGAACAGCAATGGATACTATATGGATCTGGAAGTTCATGAGATGAACTTATATTCCACTCATTGATGACAAGTCTGGAATCCTTGATCATGCAATGTGGCTAAAGGTTAGCAATGGAATACTAGATCGCATATTACGGCAACTCCATCTCATACGTGCGACGTACAGCGAAGAGATGAGAGACATGCAATTTATACAGACTTTGGCAAGGTGTTGCCATTACTCACTATGTTGGCACTAGAGCAGAGTGACATGTGGGACATGTTTGAAGATCACTATGAATATGATTCAAGGGCGATTGGCTCACAGTGCAAGTGGGAGTCTGTTGGTATGTATTCCCTGAGAGCCAATCAAGGGATGATTGGTGGGATACATTAAGATTGATTTGATAAACATCAAAGGCAAGCTTCCAATTCATTCTGGTTCAGTCATATGAGATAGTGATAGAACATATTGAATGTCTAGAGAATGACAGTACTCAATGACGTATGCTTTCAGGTTAAGGACCTGAACGATGAGATCATACGGATGCTAAGAGTTTGTACATTCTTGTTATGTCCCTAGTCAGATGTCATTGTGGAAGGTAGATAGACAGAAATGATACACAAGACTAGATTGTGGTGTTGGTTGATGACAGAATCTCATTAGTCATGATATAGAGATATCAAACCAAACACATAGGTACTTGTTAGAGAACAAGGTACCGGACAGACCCACCGTGAGTTTGACACATGGAACCATGAGATGGTAGTCACAGTCAGTACTCACAGTGATGGTGGTGAGTGTGATTCTTAGACCTGAAATCACTGCACTCAACACATGTCATTGGGCACACTTTGACATCATCAAACGCAGTCCTGAAACATGGGTTGTTATAAAGGTGATGATTGGGTGGCTTTGACACATGGGGCTTTTGAGGGGTGAGTGATAGATATGGGATTTGTCCCTCCTAAGGGAGTTTGATATCCAAGGCCACTTGATGAGTAGGATTGAGATAGGCGTGCGCACGCATGTGTGAATCAGTATGTGATATTGATGTCATACATATCTCCTTCAATCTACTCTGAGATCAAGAAAGTGAATGAACGTTGACAGGATGACTGTTCCATGCCTTGAGTTCATTCGGGATATCAGTGACAAAGGAATTATACATTCACTGTAACACCATTCACAGATTGTAGGATGAAAGTTGTTCTCCAACTTTCTACTTTCACTTGGGTAGCACTGATGTGTGACTAGGCACCGCTCTTTGCTTGTGAAGTCATAAGTGTTATGGACTTTCACTGCCAACGTGAAATGGACCTGCAGGGTCACACACATAGGATTTAACCTGGAAGAGGAGTTTTGTCCACAAAGCAATGTTTAGATTGATTACTAAAGGAGTTTAGTAGTTCAATTAAACACTCAATCAGTCGATGGCTCAAAATCATATGGTTCAAGGTGTTGAACGCATTGATTGGAGTATCGGATTGATTGAAATCACAATTGACTGATTTTGCCCAACCTGTGCTCCCAACCGATCGGTTCATGTGATGAACCGGTCGGCTGAGGTTGCTGAACCGGTCGGCTGGAGTGTCCAGGTCGATCGGCTCATGCCCAGGTTGAAACGACCGGTTCAAGGGTTGAACCGATCGGCTCAACTGGTGCAACCGACCAGTTGGAGAAAGTCATGTCGGCAAGAATATTCCTTTGGTTTCAAATCGCCCAATTCGATTGGGAATAACATTGGTATTCGATACCAATTGAGAACGAAACAAGGAAAGTCTTTTTGAGCCGGATTAGGACCATGAACCGATCGGTTCAGGGAACCAACCGATCAGTTGGAGTGTCCCAAACGATCGGCTCAGGTCCAACCGATTGGCTCAATGGCCAAACCGATCGGTTCAGTTGTGAACCGATCATTTCAAGTTGTGAACCGGTTGCTTTTTGTGGAAAATTCTCGAACCCTTCTACTCCTGCTTTAGTCCCATATTGCCGGACACAGAGAACCCTGTCCCATGACCCGCCTATATATATAGGGGTATTGGGGGCTTCTCACAATACAACTCAATGCAAGCCGGTTGCTTTGCGAAGTTGTCGTTCTCTCTGGTTTTGGTAACCGTGAGAGATCCTGAGCAAGTGCTTCCCGCAAAAGGGAGGTGCAGCAAAGGAAGGACAACTGCAGTTGCAACTGGTAGTAGGAGAGTGTGTTGGCGACTAGTACGTCAACAGGAGGGTGCGACTCCTTCCACTTCCTTGTGGGACAAGGAGTGTGGAGTTCCAGGTGGTCCGTGTGGACTACTACAGAGGCGGGAGGACACTGCCGCTCAGGAGGACAACTATCATCCGAAAGTCCGGTAGGAGGAGGAGTCGTCAGTCCCGGTGCGACCAGGAGCTGCACAGACACCGTCCAAGACAGGAGTTGAAGACCGCACATTGCGCGAGGTATTGTTGCCGAGCAAGCCTCGGGACAAGGTATGATTCCACAAACAATCCTTTCCTATTATATAGACGTTGACGCGTTTCCTCAGTATGGGTTGGGGGAGAAAAAAATTTTTGTTTCCGCTGCCTTCTCTGTCTCCCCTAAAACCCAACAGTGTGGAAGAAGAAATTGCCTCCGATGACGTAGATGTGAACGAACCAGTTCTAGTAGAAATCGTTGATGTGATGATGCATAGTTGTATGGTAGAGCACACTGATCCACCTCCCATGTTTAGAAACATTGTGCATGATGCTGAGATACTGTTATACATAGGTTGTAAGTTGATGAAGCTTAGCATTGTGTTGAGATTGTATAAGGTGAAAGCTAATAATAGATGGAGTGACAAAAGCTTCACGTCATTGTTGTCTTTGTTGAAAGAAATTCTTCCTGAAGGAAACGAGCTGCCAATCTCAACATACCAGTTAAAGAAAATGTTGTGCCCAATGGGAATGGAGGCCAAGAAGATACATGCATGCCCGAATGATTGTGTATTATTTCAAAAGGACTATGTGGATTTGAAAGATTGTCCCAAATGTGGTGCGTCAAGGTATAAATTGATGACTTCGGGGGAGTCCAAACTAGTTCTCCTGCCAAGGTGATGTGGTATCTACCTATAATACCATGGTTTCAACGCTTGCTTGTCAATCTGATAGATGTGAAGAATTTGAAGTGGCAAGCAGATGTTAAGAAAAATAATGATGGGATCCTACGACATGCGTCTGATTCCCCACAGTGGAAGAAGATTGATTTATTGAACCCTAAATTTGGAAAAGAAGTCAGGAATATAAGACTTGGGTTGTGTACGGATGGGATGAATCAGTACGGGACATTGAGAAGCCAACACAGCACTTGGCTAGTTATGCTTGTTATATACAATCTTCCTCCCTGGTTGTGTATGAAAAATAAGTATGTTATGCTGTCGTTGTTGATATCGGGCCCTAAACAACCTGGAAATGATATTGACATTTATCTTGAACCTCTGATTGATGACTTGAAGAACCTCTGGGGTGAAGGTGTGATGACCTATGATGCTTCACGAAGAGAGATATTTCATTTGCACGCTATGTTGTTTTAAATTGTGAATGAATTTCCAGCATATGGGAATTTGTCTGGATATAGTGTCAAAGGATCTAAAGCGTGTCCTATATGTGAAGAGAACATTGATTCAATATGACTAAAACACAGCAGCAAGACTGTATATCTTGGTCATCGAAGGTTTCTTCTAAAATTCCATCTGCATCGTAGGTTGCACAAAGCATTCATCGGACAGAATGAGGAACGGAGTGCACCTAAACCTATACCAGGGGAGGATGTTTATGAAAGAGTAAAATACATTGCCAATGAATTTGGTAAGAGATCACAATGTATGATGTCCACACGGAGTGACAAATCTTTATTCAAGAAGAAGTCAATATTTTGGGATCTTCCTTATTGGAGTTCTTTGGCAGTCTAGCATTGTATCGATGTCATGCACATTGAGAAAAATGTCTATGATAGCACCATCGGTACTCTGTTGAATATAGAAGGTAAGACTAAAGATGGGATAAAATCTAGAATGGACCTACGTGAAATGGGAATAAGGATAGAATTAACAGAAGTAGTTAGTAGCAATCGGAAAACATACTTACCTCCTTCTTGTTACATGTTGTCTAGAAAGGAGAAGAAAGCTTTTTGTGAATTCTTGGTAAATGTTAAGGTGCCATAGAGTTACTCATCCAACATCCATAGATTGGTATCAATGAAAGATCTGAAGTTGATAGGTCGTAAATCTCATGATTGTCACACTCTAATGCAACAAATATTTTCCATGGCAATTTGATCTATTTTACCAAAGCATGTAAGGTTTGCAATCACCAGACTTTGTTTGTTTTTCAACAGTCTGTGCAGCAAAGTTATTGACCCTGATGCTCTCGATAAATTTCAAAGAGAAGTGGTTGTTACCCTATGTCATCTTGAGATGTATTTTCCTCCTTTGTTCTTTGATATCATGGTACATCTTATTGTCCACTTGACTAGGGAAGAGAAAATGTTGGGACCAGTTTTCTTGCATTGGATGTATCCCTTTGAACGATACATGAGCATTTTTAAAGGTGATGTTTGAAACCATTATCAGTCTAAAGGGAGTATTATTGAGGGTTATGTGGAGAGAGAGGTTATGGATTTTTGCAATGACTTTCTGAGTGCTAATGATGCTCATGTTAATGACAAGAATATTGAGGAGCATTTTGGTAAAGGAATTTTGGGATCACGGATGAAAGTAATCAGCCGTGAGTAGTTGGAACAAGGTCACTTGTATATTTTACATAACATCGACAAAGTGAGTGTTTATATCAAGGAACATACCAATTTCATCAAGAGACAATATCCTCGAGCCAATTCAATGTGGCTTGCTAGAGAGCATAACAAGACATTTATTAAGTGGTTTGAAGATAAAGTCTTACATCAACTATCTCAAACACCAGATAATCTTACTAAAACTATCAAATGCCTCACATTTAAACCAAAATTGAATGTTATGTCTTATGAAGGGTTTGACATAAATGGATTCTTGTATTACACAAAGCGTCAAGATGATAAGAGTGTCATCCAAAATAGTGGGGTCACCCTTCAAGTGTCTTCATTGTTTTTTGCAAGTGCAAAGGATAAGAGTCGACGCGAAGCTAAAATGTCATATAACGGTGTCATTGAAGACATATGGGAGTTTGACTATGTAGATTTTAGAACTCCACTCTTTAAATGTAATTGGGTTGATAACACCAAAGGAGTTATAGTGGATGAATTGGGTTTCACATTAGTGAACTTTGAAAAGATTGGCGAGAAGGGTGAACCATTCATATTGGCATCACAGAAGAAACAAGTATTTTATATCGATGATCCTGTAAATGATAAATGGTCAGTTGTTCTTCATGGTAAAAGACAGATCATTGAAGATCCTATAGATGAAGAATAGTACTATGATAAGTATGATGACTCTAGTCCATTTTCAGTTGGGTTGCCAACACCACCAAATATTGAAGCTAATGATGACTTGTATGTGCGTGAAGATCACAATGAAGGATTGTTAATTGATAAATGATTGCAATATTAGAGGAATGCATGTTTATATTTTTTATATGTTTTATTTTTCTGAATGTGAACTTTACAATGTGAATTACTTTACAATGTGGATGTGAACTTTACAATGTGAACTTTATAATGTGAATTAATTTACAATGTGAACTTTACAATCTGAATGTGAACTTTCAGATGGCTGATCATTCATATGATGACTGTGTTGATGATTACTGTGAGGGTGAGGACGTCAATGCACCGCCTCACAATGTAAGTTTTTAAAAATATATCCCACCCCACATTTATAGTTATATCCTATAAGTGTGTTTTTTTTGTCAAATTTTAGGTTGGTGATGTACCCCCTGAATAAATTGGGGCACTTGATGAGAAGCAAAAAAAAATTGAGAAAGTGAGGGGCATCACAATGATGAACAATTTACTACAACAAAGGGGCAATGGACCCAAACTGGTTGTGGATTTTGATCATGTAGGAATTCTAGTTGGAGTGAACCGCAACTCATTTATTTCATATCTTGAGGTTCTTACTCGCAGCCATTGTAGTCCTATTTTTGAATCCTGGCATAGAGTTCCTAAGGGGAAGAAAGACTTAATATGGAAGGAACTATGCGTGACTTATCATTATTTGCAATTCTATTTTTGTAGATTACTAATTTTTAGGATACTAGTTAATAGCAATTCTATTTTGTAGAGTATATTTAATCTGGATGAAAAGCTGCATCATAAATGTGTGATGCAATGTTGTGGGAGGGTCCTAAGGAACTATAGGACAAATCTCACCCGAGATTACATATGCGATGCTGAGAAGAGGTTCTTGATTGATTTCCATTTCTAGACATTGATCACTTTTTGACTAACTCTACACTAATAATTTTTGTTTGTATTCTCTTTAAAAAATAAATTTAGGAAGAAGGAAGCCCCTGAGGAATGGAACTACCTGGACCCCAAAGACTGGGAGGAGTTTGTTACCCAAAGAAAAATGGATTAATTCAAGGTATTAAGAGACACTCCCAATTTAATTAATATATGTTCTTATGTATTCACCTATTCAAGATTAACCTTTAGTGTTACTAACCAAACCAATGTGCTTATTAACAAGGCTATCAACGATGCTCAAAGAGAAAGGTGTGCACTGAATGTGCATGACCACACAATGGGTCCAAGAGACTATGCAGGCATTCACCAAAGACTACAGGCTAAGTATACTGCTCAGTCTACTGCTCAATTTGCTGCTACTCAGGAGTCCTCTACTATTGGTCCTGCACCTCTACCTCACCATGCTATGTGGATATCTAGGAGGCAAAACAAGAAGGGAGATATAACTAAGCCCACAACTACTGAGGCGGCTACAAAAATGGTAAAATCCAACTCGTAGAAAAATCGATCGATATTGATTATTGTTATGTTTACTTACCAATTTCTATGGATGGTGATTAGCGGGAGTTGCACGAGCAGAGGAAGGAAGGCAAGTTCATCCCTGAGGGCACAAGGGATGAATTGACAATTTCTCTGGGTAACCCAGAGCATCCTGGATGTGTTAGGGGTACAGGCACTACTGTGGGCATCAAAGCGTTCTTTGGGCCATCCCAGCGCAAACCTGTCCCAAAAGTGGGACTTTCACAAGTTGAGGTAACATATTCTTTTTTAGAATGTTATTACGAAAGGGAATTCAATAATTGATAGCTAGCATTTATTTAATCCATGTATAGGTAGATGAAATAATTGAGAGGAAATTCCAAGAAGCAATGGTGAAGTGGCAGTCATCTCAGACGGCCACTCAGACGATACTTGTGATGTGTCGCGCTTCTATTACTCCTACTGCAAAGGTTGGGAGTAATCTTGTAGACGCACCACCTAGCACATCCTCTATAAGTATTTTTATGACATAGTAGCTAGTCTTTTCAAGATTATATGTTTGTGTATATATGCATATAACATTCTTTACGTAAATTTGTAGGGGTTGAAGTCATACCATCTAAAAAGTCAAGAATATGTCATTGTAGAGGCATCAACTTACCCACCCCTTCCAGGGGAAATGTTTCATGGGACTCCAGTACCATATGGTGAGGTTCGTGTGATCCCGATAAGTGTTGTCCCCAAATGGAGGGATCTTACATTGCCATATGTCCACCCAGATTCTGAAACGCTTTGTGAGGCAGAAGGAGGAGTGATATTGTGGCCCAAAGCGGATGTCATCTATACTAATATTGTATGGTAAATTTACATTATGTTAATTTGTTAGTGTGTATGTATATATGAGTCAATTGATCTGAAATTATATATACATGTCAAAAGGAAGACACCCGCTACATCTCGGCCTCCACCTCCACCTCCTGAAATACCAAGTTGGCTTCTAAGGGACCTACACACCTTGTTAGATCCTAATTGTAGGGGTATGACAGATTGGATAGGTGAACATGATCCAAATTGCCCTATAAATGTTACTATTTTGGAGGAAGTTCTAGGTCAATCATACGATAACAAGCTATTTATACAAGATATTTTGGAGATGTTTCGTTATGCTTGGCTGAATACATCTATGATAGAGTTGTGGATATGGTGAGATCTTGTTTATACATCCATATACCTTTTTATATATATAGTGATCTGGTTTCTTATAAATTAATGCATATGTAATACATGTTTTGCAACCACTTACACACGATATGTATAGATTTTTCATTTCTCCATGTGGGATTTTTGGTTCCATCTTTGATTAGTCTTGTAGGTAAAAAACCCTAGGTCAATTACTTCATACTGTTGTGATGTTTTTAAATATTTTGGTAAAAACAAGAAGACGGTGATAATAGCTCCATTCGATGTCAGGTAAGTTTACTTTGCTTATAATTTGGACTTAAGAAAATTACATTTTTATTATGACTTTTGAGTTATTAGTTTTTAACTTTCTTACCTTTAGTAGTAAGCATTGGGAGTTACTAGTTATTGTCCCCGAGACATTCACTGTCTATTATCTATATCCTACGGGGAAGAAATTGAATATATATGGACACGCAATGAAAAGGCCATTATTTCCATGAGAAATATTTCATATTTTTATATCCGTTAACATATGTTATTACATTACTTTTAAATTATGCAATTTAATGTGTTACATTAACATGTAGGGCTTTACAATAGTATGCCAAAGCTGGAGGGAAGGTCCCCAAGAAACACAACCAGCCACCAACTTGGCAGAATGTGAAATTAATTTCTCGACTCCAATGTATACATTATTTATGTGAACTGTGCTTATTTGTATTTTTGAATATTTTTTATGTTTCAATTTATAGTGTGCTACACAAGAAAATGATTGGGCATGTGGATACTATGTGATGTGATTTACGAGCATAATTATCAAACATGCCACAATTGAAATCAATACCACACATCAGGTATTATATGTAGTCTCATTAGATAATATGAAATATATCAATCTTATTATATATTATTAATTATATATACATCATTCTCTTTGCAAGTGTTTAAAACTGACTTCACTACAGGTGAAAAGTTATTAGATGTACATACTCCCTATATGATGAATGAGTTAAATGATGTAAGAGAACAATGGGAAGAAGCCCTACAAGTAGTGGGAATTTTTAAATATAATTGGGATAATGACGATGATGAATAAAGAATGATATTTCTAAACTTTGTTCTCATAATTATTTTTGTAGGAATGTGAATGACTTCTTATGAATTGTCATATGTGTGAATGTGAAGATGATCAATACATGAATGTTTCTACATGTGTCTGAATGTGAAAATAGATGAAATAATTGGAATTGTAGGTTGCTAAATGTGTGTGAAAATGGAGGAAATTTGAAATGGAACTACTGGTTTCTACATGTGTGTGATGAAAACATATGAATTAAATGTTCTTATACATGTGTGTGAATCACATGATAAATATATAATATTGTCCATCTTGTTAATTTTGTAGGTTTGTGGCTTGTTGTTGGCTGATATCAATGCATGATGTAAACATGTAGTTTAGAACTAAAGTGCAGGTTCTGCATCCTACTGACCAGCCATGTAGCAAGCCTGCAAATTGCTAAGAAAAAAAATCAGAACATAAGCGTCAGTTATTTGTGTAAAACCGACAACAAAACACATAGGCATCGGTTGTTAGTATAAAATTGACGTCTTTATCCCCTTCTGGCATCAGTTATTTGTACATAGAAAATGGTTTTCGTACCCTAGAAGTACCCAATGATAAGAAGGTCAAGTTCGCCACCCACATGCTTAAAGGAGGGGCAAAAATCTGGTGGGAGAACTATGGCAGGAATAGGGGAGAGGAAATAGATAACATGGGGTGGGAAGCCTTCAAAACCCTCTTCACTGATCATTTTATGCACATAGTCGAGAGGAAGAGGAAGGAGAAGATGTACATGGAGTTAAGGCAGGGTATTCATTCAGTAGCTGATTACACTCAGAAGTTTAGGCTTCGAGAGCATTATGCACCCATTAGGACTGAAGACTGCCTTACTGAACACTATGTTGACTACCTCTCTGCCCACCTAAAAACCCTAGTTATAGCCTCTCATCCCAGAAGCATAGATGAAGCCCTGGATATGGCCCTCAAGCAGGAGAGAGAGCAGGGCATGCAAAAACCTTCCAGCATGGGGTACTTAGGGTTAACCACAGCTGAAAAGGATAAGACTAGGAAGTTCCACCCAGGCCATAACAACAAGGGATCAGGGAAGGAGGAGGTTCAGGAAAAGGAGGATAGAAGCACAACCGAAATCAACAGAAGATAGTTCACCCAAAGTGCAAGACTTGTGGGTGAGACCATGGTGGGGTATGCCGCCATACCAAGACGGTCTGCTATTACAGCAAAAAGGAGGGTCATTTCGTCGCCAAGTGCCCCACTCCATCCATCTTTGGAAATCCTACAGTAGGTGCTCCGCAGCCTCAGGGACATCGCAATGGTAGGGTATTTGCAATAAATGCAGAAGAGGCCAAGGCAAATCCAAACTAGCTCTGTGAAGGTAACCTAATTTCTTTTATAATTCAATATCTTATTCAAGCCTGCAATTATTCATATATCGATTATCATCTGTAGGCACTGTACTATTGAATGGTCATCCTGTTAAAGCTTTATTTGACTCTAGATCTACAAATACATTTATTTCTCAAACTCTGGCATCTATATTACATCTGCATATAAGGGACTTGGGATATATTCTGGATGTGTCTACTCCTAGTGGCAAAATACTCACGACTCTGTAGAAAACCGATGAACTCTCTCTTAAATACAAAAATCATGATATGCCCTTTGAATTCATCCTCTTAACTATGGAAGACTTTGATGTCATACATGGTATGGACTGGCTTTACACATACCATGCTCACATTGATTGTAAAAACAAGACGGTCATCCTCTCTCAACCTCATTCTTATCTTGTGAAAATCCCTAGGGGAAGCAGATTCTGTAATAATATTATAATCTCCTCTCTTAAAGCTAAAAAAACTCATTTCTCAAGGATGTAAAGTCTTCCTTGCATTAGTCTCAGAGACCAGTCCTAGTAGCGGGTCTGTAGAAAGTCTGGAGGTGGTAAGTGATTTCCCTGACATTTTTCTGGAGGAGCTTCCTGGGCTGCCTCCAAATAGAGACATTGAGTTCTCCATAGATCTTCTTCCTGGAACCACTCTGATTTCTAGGGAACTATATAGGATGGCTCCTACTAATCTTATGGAGTTGAAGAAACAATGGCAAGAACTTCTTAACAAAAGCTTCATTCATCCTAGTGTTTCCCCCTTGGGTGCTCCTGTATTCTTTGTTAAAATGAAAGATGGTTCTATGTGCATCTGTATTGATTACAACATGTTGAACCAAGCAACTATTAAAAACAAGTATCCTCTCCCTCATATTGATGACCTCTTTGATCAGCTTCGTACTGCTAAAGTTTTCTCAAAGATTGATCTTCTTTCTGGCTACCATCAACTTAAAATCAAGGATTCAAATATTTCTAAAACAGCTTTTTGAACTCGTTATGGGCATTATGAATTTCTAGTGATGCCATTCGGGTTGACCAATGCACCAGGTGTATTTATGAATCTGATGAACAAAGTCTTCCAACCCTATCTTGATGAGTTCGTGGTCGTCTTCATTGATGATATCTTAATCTATTCTGATTCTATGGAAAAACACTAGGAACACTTGCGAGCAGTTCTTGACATTCTCTGAACCAATGAATTCCATGGCAAGCTTTCTTATTCTACCATCTGGAAACGAAGGGTTTGTAATATTTACTGATGCTTTGAGGAATGGGTTAGGATGTGTCCTGCAGAAGAATGGTTAGGTAGTGGCCTTTGCATCTAGACAGCTAAAACCCAATGAACTTAATTATCCCACACATGATTTGGAATTAGCTGCAATTATCCATTCTCTCAAAATCTGGAGACATTACTTGTACGGAGAAACATTCAACATCTTCACCGATCACAAAAGCCTAAAGTACATCTTGACTCAGAAGGACCTGAATCTGCATCAACGTCGATGGATTGAATACCTAAAGGACTACGATTTCACTATTGCCTATCATCCGGGTAAGGCAAATGTAGTCGTTGATGCCCTTAGCAGGAAAATGGTAGTGTGTGCATCTCTTTCTGTTCCTGAATGGAGGAATATGGAGGATCTAGTGGGCTGGAAGCCGCAGTTTCTGCCTGATCAGTTGCATGTTAGAAATATCTCCATCATGTCCAACCTGCATTTCGAACTTCTTGAGGCACAGAAGGCTAGTCCTGATCTTATAGAGCTCTCTTCTCTCATGTCGAAGCCACAAACACATATGTCTATGGGCCTTCATGGTGGTCTTCGATACAAGAACTGTATATGGGTTCCTGAGCAGTCAACTGTAAAGACAACAATTCTTAATGAGGAACATGGGTCCAAGTACACAGTTCAACCATGCATGATGAAGATGTACAAAGACCTACAATGTCAGTTTTGGTGGAGGGGCATGAAGTGTGATATTTCTAATTTCGTGTCCAGGTGTCTAACATGCCAAAGGATCAAGGCTGAACATCACAGACCAGGAGGTCTACTACAACCCCTTGAGATCCCAGAATGTAAATGGGAACACATCACCATGGATTTCATGGTGGGATTACCCAGGACCAGGAAGGGATACGACGCTGCATGGGGCATAGTGGATCATCTCACCAAGTCATCTCATTTTCTCCCGGTGAAGACTACTGTGAAAGTTTCTGAGTTGGACGACCTCTACATACGGGAGATAGCATGTCTGCATGGATTTCCAGTGTCCATTGTCTCAGATAGGGACCCAAAGTTCACTTTAAAGCTATGGAAGCAGGTTCAAGAGGAATTGGGCACCAAATTGAACTTTAGTACAACCTACCACCCGCAGACAGATGGGCATTCAGAGCGTACAGTGCAGATTGTGGAGGATCTTCTACGAGCTTGTGTGCTTGACTAGGAAGGCTCGTGGGACCATTACCTACCATTAGCTGAGTTTGCCTATAATAATAGCTATCAGACGAGTATTGGGATGCCACCATATGAATCTCTTTATGGCCGACCGTGTAGATCTCCATTCGCAATAATCAACATATTGATATGGTGAAAGTTCTCTGGAGCCACCATGATCAAACTGATGCTACATGGGAGCTCAAGTCTGAAGTCGAGCGGAAATATCCACATCTTTTTCAGGCTGCTTGAATTTTGAGGGCAAAATTCTTAAAAGGAGGGGAGAATGTGACAAAGTGAGTTTTTATAATATTTTTCCTCTCTCTTAAATTTTTTTTATTATCAAACTTGTTGACCAAAATACCCTCATATACTTTCCTCACTCAGTTGAATAAAGACGTATCACAAATTTCAAGAAAAATGCAAAACCTGGTATGTTATGGTGTTAAAATACAAGTGATAATGTAGTTAGGAAATAAACAAATCAACTCCCGAAATTGGACCCCAAAATTATACCATAGTCACATATTGACATCATGAAGCTTACCTTGAAATTTCATTCTAGTTGGATAAGTAATTTGGGAGATATAAGAGTTTGAAATCATGTCTAGTACATCATTAATTTGAACCGTAGGATCTAAGTTTGGGAATTTAATGAATCAAATGCGTGACATTATGTGTCACACAGTCCTTTAGAACTTGGGCGTGGGCCTTGGTATAGGCTGAGTTATTTTTTGCCATTGATCAGCAATCCAACAAGGGAGACTTCATCTCCTACCTCCCGCAGGACCCGGGCATCAGCCCCAACTGAATGACGACCGATCCTCATTTCCCTGAGCTTATCTCACCAACGTCCTCTCAAAAGGAACGGGATATTTCTCCTCTCCTCTCCAAATCGAGGTCAACCATCCCTATCTCAACCCTTCTCGCCCTTTGGGCTGAGAGAATGAACTCCCACTTTTTCGCCCTTCTCCTGGCGGCGGCGGCAGGTTTTAGGGATCCTTTCCCTCGACTACCATGTGCCTATTTAAGGACTTCAATAGCTTCTCCGACCTCCGTTTTATCATCCCTGGCCCTCAATTTGGACGAAGCGTGCCCCTTCCTCCCCGACATCAATCACCTCATCTCGCCTGACCTTGACTCCCCTCCCTCACTCTAGTAGCTCTCTCCATCCAATCGAGCATAGATACACCATCAGGGGACCTCGGCAAGACGATCACCACCTTCCGCTAGTGTCGCGAAGGTCCAGAAGCTCGGGTCGACAAGCCTCACAACTGAGCTCCAAAAGCTTCACCGACGGCGAGGTTGGAGCCATCTTGAAGCTGCGGGAAGATCGCAAATCCATCAGTAGACCTCCATGGAGATTTTAACTCCCTCAATTCAACCCGAGGGCAGGTAAACCTCATCTTCACTCCTCGATCCGTTTTCATCCTATTTTGATCGGAAAATGATGCCCGTACCACCATTGCTGACAAGCTCGACCTCCTCACAACCTTCGTGAGCCCGCGAACTCAACCCAACCGCCAGCGTAACCCAGCTCTCCCTAGAAACAACCTCCAATGGAATCGACTCTCCTTTATTCCCTCGCTGTAGCCATGGTGTGAGTAGGGAACATTTAGATGAGTGTTTTTACCTCCTCACCCTTACCCGAGCATGTGCCCAATAAGAGGAGTCAGAGGTATTCTTGACTTTCGACCACCACCTGACCCTCTTCGGCTAAGCGCCTACTCACAGGTCAGTGGGAGGGTCCAGTTGGTTGCATCCCTCACATGATCCGTGAGGCAGAGCTCGCATTTCTTTTTTTATTTTCATTTAATTCCTTAGAAATTACCTGATTGGTCAGAACTTATGAAAACCCTAGAAAATGATAGGATTATCAAAAAATATCAAACCAATATACCATTTTCATCAGAAAAATCGAAGCTATCTAAATAAAATATAAACAGGACCTGGATCTAAGCCCTTTTCAAAAATTATGGCCTACAATCACTAATGACCTTTTAATGTATATTTGTGTAATAAAAGTCACCCCCATGATTAGATCTGACTTATAGGCATCCTAAACTTAGATTGGGGTCCCTGATCATCATGATATTCGAAACCCTAATCTATGAAGGATATCAGACTCAATAGTTGAGAAAAACCCTAATTTCTAGTTTTCTCACCTTATTATGAATACTATATACAATTTATATAAAACCCTAATAACTTAATTGTCCTTGAATAACCTTGACGACCCTAACCTCAGAACCCAAATCTGAATCATAAGTATCCTAAAGTGATATCCCAAATAACATAAACACTAATAATAATCCCTAATATGGATTGATGAGAACCCATGGTGACTTTAGGGATTTGTTATATTTCAGGGTGATCTACTATCTTTCTCATAATCTAGGACTTGTGGAATCTAGATCTGAAAACTAAAGGTACATGGATATAATTATATGAATAGATTTTGCTAGATGCTAAATATATGCACTTGTTTGCATGTAATTGAAATACATTGATATGGATATATGAATGATTACCAATTTTTCTGCCTTGAACACAAAAGAACATAATTGAAGATAAATGAAATGTAGTTACTAGTGGTTCTCATTAAACTCCCTATTAGAGAGGGAAAGATTTAATGTTGACTAGCACCTCTCTAGAGTGCACGGTATATGGGGAGATCCCTCAAGTACGAGGTACATGGGGAAGGGTCCACTATTTATGTTTGTGCTAAGTCCACCATAGTAATGCATATTCATTCTAAATGTGGCTAATAACTTGGGATTACCTGATTTTCCGCCTTTAAGTAACGTTTTCCTTCTCATTCTTCAAATTCGAGTATATTATATGCCAGCATAGTATAGCTTTCAATTCCACGTACCAACTTTGTTGATGTTTTTGTTTCTCGTATTTTATAGGTACAAACAACATATGAAGCATTTCAAAGTACCAGAAGCCACTAAATAATGAGCATGGAGGATATTAGATAGATCTCCACTTCTTATCTTATTCTTTTTAGATAGATAGTTTTTTATTCTTCTAGATGATGTAATAGGATATTATAGATCCTATGTAATAATCATATTCTCTTTCTCATAGACTTATTCTTTTTCCTTCTCAATTATTAGTATGTACCACTTTATCAATCATCAATGAATGAAGTGTTGTGTGACTGTCTAATGATGATGTGAACATGAACTTGGCTTATCTTTGATTTTAGTTGACTATCTTGATTTCTTATATTTTTCCCTTTTGACATTTATAGATATGAGTGCATGCATATCTGTGTATTTCACTAAGGAAAGTATATATAAATTGGGGTCATCACAGATATTCTATGCAACTAGCAGGTATATTTATAGTGCCAAGCATAAATATTGATAACAGAATTATAAGTCATCTATTTGCTTTAGAAGGAATATGAAGAACATGTACAACATCTATCTACTAAGATGTATGAAAGTAGTAAGGCATCAACCAATGTTTTCCATATTTGATCCTTAAACAAATACATTACACAGTTGATTACAAGTTTACATTCACACTTATGCCCAATGGATATGAGGTATACCGCTCATACTCCAACCGACCACTAGTAAGTCGAAATCGGTACCATATAAGGTTAGTGGAAGAACCGGCTATCAAGACCTGACTTGTCTCGATCAGTATGAGACCACTTAGACTTAGTAGGGCATCTCGTGTCAATCTTCAATTAGCTATGCCAGGGTATAGCATCATCTTCACTATAGAGTTACAACTGTAGCATGTACTCTCTTCGGGAGAATACCACTAAGCTTTATCATATTATTTGTCATTAGGAAGACCACTGAGTGATCTTGGTTTTAGTTTCATCAAAAAGTCCACTGAGCAACCTGGTGTATTTGGGGAGTCCACTGAGCACCCTCATTTAGTTTGGGGAGTCCATCGAGCACCCTTATTTAATGATTACATATTCAAAAATATGCATACTGAGTAAAACTCATTTCACCATTCAACAAATGCTGACACTGAATTGATCTATGGTCTGGGCAACTAAATGGTAATATTTAACTTGCTTAATTAAATGCATTTCAATATCTTTTAGCATCAATCAAGTTACAAACAAGAAGTTGATCAGATGCTATAAAGAAAAGCATAAATGTGTTTATCAAGTACTTTCATATTCTTTGAAACACATAGATCACTTATAATCTCAATCTCGTATCATCATCAGGCTTGGGTATTTAAACCCTTAGTTCATCATTAAGTATTGTCATCACTTAGTAAGAAACCTTTACCTCTAGATCGAAAGACTAGGGTATTTATTCACACAGTTCACATAGCTCATTGAATCTGTATCAAATAACATCATAGCTCTTACTTGGCTATGCTCATTATCTTATGATACCTGCATGGTTAGTATATCATGTTAATCAAAATATCACATACATGTCATAACCATGTAGTACAAAAGAAACACATTCTTTCCATTAATTAGAATTAGGGTTTCCCTTTAACAACCAATTAGGGTAGAAAACCATCTCATCACCCACTCTTTGGTTTATAATTTACCTTTACTATTCAATTAGGGTTTCAAAACCTCATCATAAAAGATTAAACCCCAAATCGTACTTCATTCATAATGGGAGTATTATTATGTATTTATTACATAATTGACATTCCAATCTATATTTCTCTCTCATCCTCACACTACTACTGAAATAACCTTTGGCGTCGGTTATTTAAGGCCTAAGGCATCGGTTTCCAAGCGACACCCAAGTGGGCGCCGCTAAAAGTCGACACCTTCAACGTCGGTCCCCCAACCGATGCCATAAACCTTCCCGCCACCAAAAATGCCCCAACAAGGGGACTATTGACGTCGGTTCTTAAAGAAAACCGACACGATAAACTTATTAAAAACGTCAGTTATCAAGTAACAACCGATGTCATACCCCTTCCCACCACCAAAAAGGTGCCAGCAAGGGCATCATCAACGTCGACTTTATATAGGTAACCGATGCCATATCCATAGCCACAACGGACGTGCTACCTAGCACGGCTATGGTACCTATCCAGAATCTACTAATAACCGACACCATCGACGTCGATTTGTATGAGAAGGTTCCTAAATTAAGGTATGCCCAAGAATAAGGGACACTTAGGGTATCGTCTAGGTAGACATATATTGCCATAAAGGTAGCCTCGTAATTGCCAAGCTAAGTGGCTCGGAGAATTTAGTCAGACCCATGGAATATGCTATCCTAGACACCTCAAACCTTCACATCCCTAACTGAAGGACTACCCTAGACTCATAATAGGGCGACTGAAAGTCTTGTGACTATGATGTGTGAACCTTGGCTCTGATACCAACTTTGACGACCCCAATTTCTATATACTTTCCTTAGTGGCATACATAGATATGCGTGCACTCATATCTATAAATGTCAAAACCGAAAAATATAAGAAATCAAGATAGTCAACTAAAATCAGAGATAAGCCAAGATCATGTTCACATTATCATTATACAACCACACAACACTTTGTTCTTTGATAACTGATAAAGTCGTACATATTAATAATTGAGAAGGAAAAAGAATAAGTCTTTGAGAAAGAGAATATGATTATTACATAGGATCTATAATATCCTATTACATCATCTAGAAGAATAAAAAACTATCTAACTAAAAAGAATGAGATAAGAAGTGGAGATCTATCTAATATCCTCCATGCTCATTATTTAGTGGCTTCTGGTACTTTGAAATGCTTCATATGTTGTTTGTACCTATAAAATATGAGAAACAAAAACATCAACAAAGTTGGTACGTGGAAATGAAAGCTATACTATGTTGGCATATAATATACTCGAATTTGAAGAATAAGAAGGAAAATGTTACTTAAAGGCAGAAAATCAGGTAATCCCAAGTTATTAGCCACATTTAGAATGAATATGCATTACTGTGGTGGACTTAGCACAAACATAAATAGTGGGCCCTTCCCCGTGTACCTCGTACTCTAGGGATCTCCCCGTATACTGTGTACTCTAGGGAGGTGCTAGTCAACATTAAATCTTTCCCTCTCTAATAGGGAGTTTAATGAGAACCACTAGTAACTACATTTCATTTATCTTCAATTATGTTCTTTTATGTTCAAGGCGGAAAAATTGCCAATCATTCATATATCCATATCAATGTATTTCAATTACATGCAAACAAGTACATATATTTAGCATCCAACAAAATCTATTCATATAATTATATCCACGTACATTTAGTTTTCAGATCTGGATTCCATAAGTCTGAGATTATGAGAAAGATAGTAGATCACACTGAAATATAACAAAACCCTAAAGTCACCATGGGTTCTCATCAATCCACATTAGGGATTATTATTAGGGTTTAGGTTATTCAAGATATCACTTTAGGATACTTATGATTCAGATTTGGGTTCTGAGTTTAGGGTCATCAAGGTTATTCAAGGACAATTAAGCTATTAGGGTTTTACATAAACTGTATATAGTATTCATAATAACGTGAGAAAAACTAGAAATTAGGGTTTTTCTCAACTATTGAATCTGATATCCTTCATAGATTAGGGTTTTGAATATCATGATGATC
The DNA here is from genome assembly GCA_963693085.1 of Alisma plantago-aquatica. Classification (NCBI taxonomy): domain Eukaryota; kingdom Viridiplantae; phylum Streptophyta; class Magnoliopsida; order Alismatales; family Alismataceae; genus Alisma; species Alisma plantago-aquatica. Next base: position 899,337,787 of record OY856411.1, read on the forward strand.
AGGGACCCCAATCTAATTTTAAGATGCCTATAAGTCAGATCTAATCATGGGGGTGACTTTTATTACACAAATATACATTAAAAGGTCATTAGTGATTGTAGGCCATACTTTTTGAAAAGGGCTCAGATCCAACTCCTGTTTATATTTTATTTAGATAGCTTCAATTTTTCTGATGAAAATGGTATATTGGTTTCATATTTTCTGATAATCCTATCATTTTCTAGGGTTTTCATAAGTTTTGACCAATTAGGTAATTTCCAAGGAATTAAACGAAAACAAAAAAAGAAATGCGAGCTCTGCCTCGTGGATCATGCGAGGGATCTGACCAACAGGACCCTCCCACTGACCCGCGAGTAGGCGCTTGGCCGAAGAGGGTCAGGTGGTGTGCGAAAGTCAGGAATACCCCTGACTCCTCTTGTTGGGCCCATGCTCGGGTAAGGGTGAGGAGGTAAAAACACTCATCTGAATGTTCCTTACTCATGCCATGGCTACATCGACGGAACAGAGGAGAGTCTATTCCATTGGAGGTGGTTTCTAGGGAGAATTGGGTTATGCTGGCGGTTGGGTTGAGTTTGCAGGCTCACGGAGGTTGTGAGGAGGTCAAGCTCGTCAGCAATGGTGGTCTGGGCATCATTTTCCGATCAAAATAGGCTGAAAACAGATCGAGGAGTGAAGATGAGGTTTACCTGCCCTCAGGTTGAATGGAGGGAGTTAAAAGCTCCGCGGAGGTCTACTGATGGATTTGTGATCTTCCTGCAGCTTCAAGATGGCTCCAACCTCACCGGCGGTGAAGCTTTTGGACCTCAGTTGTGAGGGTTGTCGAACCGAGCTTCTGGGCCTTCGCGACACTAGCCGAAGGTGGTGATCATCCCTCTGAGGTCCCCTGATGGTGTAGATGTGCTCGATTGGATGGAGAGAACTACTGGAGTGAGGGAGGGGAGTCAAGGTCAGGCAAGCTGAGGTGCTTGAGGTCGGGGAGGAAGGGGCGCGCTTCGTCGAAATTGAGGGCCAGGGATGATAAAAGGGAGGTCGGCGAAGCTATTCAAGTCCTTAAATAGGCACAGGGTAGTCGAGGGAAAGGAGCCCTAAAACCTGCCCCCGCCGCCAGGAGAAGGGCGAAAAAGCGGGAGTTTGTTCTCTCATCCCAAAGGGTGAGAAGGGTTGAGATAGGGATGGTTGACCTCGATTTGTAGAGGAGAGGAGAAATATCTCGTTCATTTTGCGAGGACGTTGGTGAGATAAGCTCAGGGAAATGAGGATCGGTCGTCGTTCAATTGGGGTTGATGCCCGTGTCCTACAGGAGGTAGGAGACGAAGTCTCCCTTATTGGATTGTTGATCAATGGCCAGAAATAACTCGGCCTATACCAAGGCCCGCACCCAAGTTCTAAAGGACTGCGTGACACATAATGTCACACATTTGATTCATTAAATTCCCAAACTTAGATCCTAGGGTTCAAATTAATGATGTACTATACATAATTTCAAACTCTTATATCTCCCAAATTACTTATCCAACTAGAATGAAATTTTAAGGTAAGCTTCATGATGTCAATATGTGACTATGGTATAATTTTGGGGTCCAATTTCGAGAGTTGATATGTTTATTTGCTAACTACATTATCACATGTATTTTAACACCATAACATACCAGGGTTTGCATTTTTCTTACAATTTGTGATACATCTTTATTCAACTGAGTGAGGAAAGTATATGAGGGTATTTTGGTCAACAAGTTTGATAATAAAAAAAATTTAAGAGAGGAAAAATATTATAAAAACTCACTTTTTCACATTTTCCCCTCCTTATAAGAATTTTTCCCTCAAAATTCAAGCAGCCTAAAAAAGATGTGGATATTTCCGCTCGACTTCGGACTTGAGCTCCCATGTAGCATCAGTTTGATCATGGTGGCTCCAGAGAACTTTCACCATATAATTACACCGATTATTGCGAAGCTCCTTTGTCTTTAAATGGAGGATTTTGACTGGTGACTCAGCATAAGACAGATCATCTTTCAGCTCGAGAGGCTCATGATTCAGAATGTGATTGGGGTCTTTGACATAAGGCTTCAGATTAGATACATGAAAGACATTATGCATGGCACTAACCTGAGGTGGCAAAGCAAGACGATAGGCACATTCACCAATTCTTTCTAAAATCTCAAAGGGTCCAATGTAACGAGGACTGAGCTTTCCTTTGTTCTTGGCCAAAGCTTGAATAGGTCGGATCTTTAGAAAAACATGGTCACCTTCCTTGAACTGGCATTCCTGTCGGTGAGCATCTGCATATGATTTCTTCCTATCTTGTGCTCGCTTCATCCTTTGTCTAATTAGTGCAACTTTATCTGCATACAGCTGCATCTCCTCAGATTTCATTAAGGTGTGTTCTCCGACATCGTCCCAATGTAATGGAGATCTGCACGGTCGACCATAAAGAGATTCATATGGTGGCATCCCAATACTCGTCTGATAGCTATTATTATAGGCAAACTCAGCTAATGGTAGGTAATGGTCCCACGAGCCTTCCCAGTCAAGCACACAAGCTCGTAGAAGATCCTCCAGAATCTGCATTGTACGCTCTGACTGTCCATCTGTCTACGGGTGGTAGGTTGTACTAAAGTTCAATTTGGTGCCCAATTCCTCTTGAACCTGCTTCCATAGCTTTGAAGTGAACTTTGGGTCCCTCTCTGAGACAATGGATGCTAGAACTCCATGCATACATACTATCTCCCGTATGTAGAGTTCGGCCAACTCAGAAACTTTCGCAGTAGTCTTCACCGGGAGAAAATGAGCTGACTTGGTGAGACGATCCACTATGACCCATGCAGCGTCGTATCCCTTCCTGGTCCTGGGTAATCCCACCACGAAATCCCTAGTGATGTGTTCCCATTTCCATTCTGGGATCTCAAGGGGTTGTAGTAGACCGCCTGGTCTCTAATGTTCGGCCTTGATCCTTTGGCATGTTAGACACCTGGACACAAAATCGGCATTATCACGCTTCATGCCCCTCAACCAAAACTGACGTTGTAGGTTTTTGTAAATATTCATCGTGCCTGGGTGAACTGTGTACTTGGACCCATGTGCCTCATTAAGAATTGTTGTCTTTACAGTTGACTGCTCAGGAACCCATATATTGTTCTTGTATCGAAGACCACCATCAAGGCCCACAGACAGATGTGTTTGCGACTTCAACAGGAGAGAAGAGAGCTCTGTAAGATCAGTACTAGCCTTCTGTGCCTCAAGAAGTTTGAAATGCAGGTTGGACGTGATGGAGATATTGTTAACATGCAACTGATCAGACAGAAACTACGGCTTCCATCCCACTAGATCCTCCATATTCCTCCATTCAAGAACAGAAAGAGATGCACACACTGCCCTTTTCCTGCTAAGTGCATCATCGACTACATTTGCCTTACTCGGATGATAGGCAATAGTGAAATCGTAGTCCTTTAGGTATTCAATCCATCGACTTTGATGCAGATTCAGGTCCTTTTGAGTCAAGATGTACTTTAGGCTTTTGTGATCGGTGAAGATGTCGAATGTTGCTCCGTACAAGTAATGTCTCCAGATTTTGAGAGCATGGATAATTGTAGCTAATTCCAAATCATGTGTGGGATAATTAAGTTCATTGGGTTTTAGCTATCTAGACGCAAAGGACACTAACTTACCATTCTACTACAAGACACATCCTAACCCATTCCTCGAAGCATTAGTAAATATTACAAACCCTTCGTTGTCAGAGGGTAGAATAAGAATAGGAGTCGACATCAACTTATGCTTTAACTGTTGGAAACTGGACTCACAAGCAGCTGACCAGATGATGTGCTCGTCCTTCCGGGTAAGCTTAGTTAGAGGAAGTGCCACTTTGGAGAAATTTGGAATGAAATGACTATAGTATCCATCCAGACCCAAGAACTCTGAATTTCAAAAGGATTACGAGGAGGTTGCCAATCAAGAACAGCTGAGACTTTGGCGGGGTCAACAGATATACTACCTCCAGTAATGACATGCCCAAGAAACATGACTTTTTCAATCCGGAATTCACATTTAGAAAGGTTGCCATAGAACTTATGGGTTTGGAGAATGTCAAGAACTGCTCACAAGTGTTCCTGGTGTTTTTCCATAGAATCAGAATAGATCAAGATATCATCAATGAAGATGACCACAAACTCATCAAGATAGGGTTGGAAGACTTTGTTCATTAGATTCATAAATATGCCCAGTGCATTGGTCAACCAGAATGGCATCACTAGAAATTCATAATGCCCATAATGAGTTTGAAAAGCAATTTTATAAATATCAGAATACTAGATTTTAAGTTGATGGTAGCCAGAACAAAGATCAATCTTTGAGAAAACTTTAGCAGTACGAAGATGATCAAAGAGGTCATCAATACGAGGGAGAGGATACTTGTTTTTAATATTTGCTTGGTTCAACATGCGGTAATAAATACACATGTGCATAGAACCATCTTTCTTTTTAACAAAGAGTACAGGAGCACCCCAGGGGGAAACACTAGGATGAATGAAGCCTTTGTCGAGAAGTTCTTGCAACTATTTCTTCAACTCCATAAGCTCAGTAGGAGCTATCCTATACGGTGCCCTAGAAATTGGAGTGGTTCCAGGAAGAAGATCTATGGAGAACTCAATGTCTCTATTTGGAGGTAGCCCAGGAAGCTCCTCCGGAAAAATGTCAGGGAAATCATGTACCACCTCCAGATTTTCTACAGACTCGCTACTAGGACTGGTCTCTGATACTAATGTGAGGAAGACTTTACATCCTTGAGAAATGAGTTTTTTAGCTTTAAGAGAAGAGATTATAATATTATTATAGAATCCGCTTCCCCTAGGGATTTTCACCGGATAAGAATGAGGTTGAGAGAGGATGACCGTCTTGTTTCTACAATCAATGTGAGCATGGTATGTGTAAAGCCAGTCCATACCAAGTATGACATAAAAGTCTTCCATAGTTAAGAGGATGAATTCAAAGGGCATATCATGATTTTCGTATTTAAGAGAGAGTTCATCGATTTTCTACAGAGTCGTGAGTATTTTTCCACTAGGAGAAGACACATCCAGAATATATCCCAAGTCCCTTATATGCATATGTAATATAGATGCCAGAGTTTGAGAAATAAACATATTTGTAGATCCAGAGTCAAATAAAGCTTTAACAGGATGACCATTTAATAATACAGTGCCTACACATGATAATCGATATATGAATAATTACATGCTTGAACATGGTATTGAATTATAAAAGAAATTAGGCTACCTTCACAGAGCCGGTTTGGATTTTCCTTGGCCTCTTCTGCATTTACTGCAAATACCCTGCCATTGTGATGTCCCTGAGGATGCGGAGCACCTACTGTAGGATTGCCAAAGATGGAGGGAGTGGGGCACTTGGCGACAAAATGACCCTCCTTTTTGAAGTTATAGCAGACCGGCTTTGTATGGCGGCATACCCCACCATGGTGTCACCCACAAGTCTTGCACTTTGGGTGAACTATCTTCTGTTGATTTCAGTTGTGCTTTTGTCCTCCTTTTCCTGAACCTCCTCCTTTCCATGATCCCTTGTTGTAATGGCATGGGTGGAACTTCTTAGACTTATCCTCTTCAGTTGTGGTTAACCCTAAGTACCCCATGCTGGAAGGTTTCTGCATGCCCTTCTCTCTCTCCTGCTTGACGGCCATATACAGGGCTTCATCTATGCTTCTGGGATGAGAGGCTATAACTAGGGTTTTTAGGTGGGCAGAGAGGCAGTCAACATAGTGTTCAATAAGGCAGTCTTCAGTCCTAATGGGTGCATAATGCTCTAGAAGCCTAAACTTCCGAGTGTAATCAGCTACTGAATGACTACCCTACCTTAACTCCATGTACATCTTCTCCTTCCTCTTCCTCTCGGCTATGGGCATAAAATGATCAGTGAAGAGGGTTTTGAAGGCTTCCCACCCCATGTTATCTATTTCCTCTCCCCTATTCCCGTCATAGTTCTCCCACCAGATTTTTCCCCCTCCCTTAAGCATGTGGGTGGCGAACTTGACCTTCTTCTCATTGGGTACTTCTAGGGTGCGAAAACCATTTTCTATGGATAAAGTCTAGGCCTCAGCCTTGTTCAGGACCTCAGGCTGATCTTCCCCCCAAAAGTAATCAAGGTTAATCTTAATAAAGTCTATCACCGTCACTTATTTCTTCCTAGAGGAGCTAGGTTCAGGGGTTCCTTTTGTGGCAAGGGTTTCCATAAAGTCTAATAGGATTTTCTTTTGTTCTTCCCACCTTTCCTTGGCCGCGGCATCGAGATCAGGTACTTCAGAGGTTTCAGGCTATTTTCTCTTCTTAGAGGATGATTCCTCCAAGGCCTTTGAGTTGCGAGTTTTAGGAGGATCCTGAAATTAATTTCGACATATTAGATTTATTACCCAATAATTATTCTTGTCATTATTATCATCTTTATCACATAATATTTCATTCTTCTCCTTTATTAATAATTTATGTTCTCAATGTTATGATTCATGGAGTATACTCTAAAATCCTTATTAGTCGGTCATTATGACTTTCTAAATAGGGAGACTCTTTCCTAACCTTATATCATAAAGGTAAGGGGAAAATTTATTTTAAAACATTGATGAGAGGGGAATTTTCCTATAGAAGGGATGAGAGGGGAAATCTATAGATGAGAAGGTTCCTAAATTAAGGTATGCCCAAGAATAGGGGACACTTAGGGTATCATCTAGGTAGACTTATACTTCCATAAAGGTATTTTCGTGATTGCCAAGCTAAGTGGCTTGGAGACTTTAGTTAGACCCATGGCAGATGCTATCCTAGACACCTCAACCCTTCACATCCCTAACTCAAGGACTACCCTAGACTCATAATAGGGTGAATGAAATTCTTGTGACTATGATGTGTGAACCTTGGCTCTGATACCAACTGTGATGACCCCAATTTCTATATACTTTCCTTAGTGACATACATAGATATGTGTGCACTCATATCTATAAATGTCAAAAGGGAAAATATAAGAAATCAAGATAGACAACTAAAATAAGAGATAAGCCAAGATCATGTTCACATCATCATTAGACAGCCACACAACACTTCATTCATTGATAAATGATAAAGTCATACATACTAATAATTGAGAAGGAAAAAGAATAAGTCTATGAGAAATAGAATGTGATTATTACATAGGATCTATAATATCCTATTACATCATCTAGAAGAATAAAAAACTATCTAACTGAAAAGAATGAGATAAGAAGTGGAGATCTATCTAATATCCTTCATGCTCATTATTTAGTGGCTTCTGGTACTTTGAAATGCTTCATATGTTGTTTGTACCTATAAAATATGAGAAACAAAAACATCAACAAAGTTGGTACGTGGAATTGAAAGCAATACTATGTTGGCATATAATATACTCGAATTTGAAGAATGAGAAGAAAAAAGTTACTTAAAGGCAGAAAATCAGGTAATCCCAAGTTATTAGCCACATTTAGAATGAAAATGTATTACTATGGTGGACTTATCACAAACATAAATAGTGGGCCCTTCCCCTTGTACCTCATACTCTAGGGATCTCCCCGTATACCGTGTACTCTAGGGAGGTGCTAGTCAACATTAAATCTTTCCCTCTCTAATAGGGAGTTTAATGAGAACCACTAGTAACTACATTTCATTTATCTTCAATTATGTTCTTTTGTGTTCAAGGCGGAAAAATTGGCAATCATTCATATATCCATATCAATGTATTTCAATTACATGCAAACAAGTACATATATTTAGCATCCAGCAAAATCTATTCATATAATTATATCCACGTACCTTTAGTTTTCAGATCTGGATTCCACAAGTCTGAGATTATGAGAAATATAGTAGATCACCCTGAAATATAACAAAACCCTAAAGTCACCATGGGTTCTCATCAATCCACATTAGGGATTATTATTAGGGTTTAGGTTATTTGGGATATCACTTTAGGATACTTATGATTCAGATTTGGGTTCTGAGGTTAGGGTCGTCAAGGTTATTCAAGGACAATTAAGTTATTAGGGTTTTACATAAATTGTATATAGTATTCATAATAATGTGAGAAAAACTAGAAATTAGGGTTTTTCTCAACTATTGAATCGGATATCCTTCATAGATTAGGGTTTCAAATATCATGATGATTAGGGACCCCAATCTAAGTTTAAGATGCCTATAAGTCAGATCTAATCATGGGGGTGACTTTTATTACACAAATATACATTAAAAGGTCATTAGTGATTGTAGGCCATACTTTTTTAAAAGGGCTTAGATCCAAGTCATGTTTATATTTTATTTAGATAGCTTCGATTTTTCTAATGAAAATGTTATATTGGTTCGATATTTTCTGATAATCCTATCATTTTCTAGGGTTTTCATAAGTTCTGACCAATCAGGTAATTTCTAAGCAATTAAATGAAAATAAAAAAAGAAATGTGAGCTCTGCCTCACAGATCATGCGATGGATCCGACCAACCGGACCCTCCCACTGACTCGCGAGTAGGCGCTCAGCCGAAGAGGGTCAGGTGGTGGTCGAAAGTCAGGAATACCCTTGACTCCTCCTGTTGGGCCCATGCTCAGGTAAGGGTGAGGAGGTAAAAACACTCATCTGAATGTTACCTACTCACGCCATGGATGTAGCGAGGGAATAGAGGAGAGTCGATTCCATCGAAGGTGGTTTCTAGGGAGAGCTGGGTTACGCTGGCGGTTGGGTTGAGTTTGCGGTCTCACGGACGTTGTGAGGAGGTCGAGCTCGTCGGAAATGGTGGTCTGGGCGTCATTTTCCGATCAAAACGGGCTGAAAATGGTTCGAGGAGTGAAGATGAAGTTTACCTACCCTCGAGTTGAATTGAGGGATTTAAAAACTCTACGAAGGTCTACTGATGGATTTGCGATCTTCCCACAGCTTCAAGATTTCTCCAACCTCGTCGGCGGTGAAGCTTTTAGAGCTCAGTTGTGAGGCTTGTCGACCCGAGCTTCTGGACCTTCATGACACTAGCCGAAGGTGGTGATCGTCCCGCCGAGGTCCCCTGATGGTGTAGCTATGCTCGATTGGATGGAGAGAGCTACTGGAGTGAGGGAGGGGAGTCAAGGTCAGGCAAGCTGAGGTGCTTGAGGTCGGGGAGGAAGGGGCGCGCTTTGTCCAAATTGAGGGCCAGGGATGATAAAAGGGAGGTCGGCAAAGCTATTCAAGTCCTTAAATAGGCACAGGGTAGTCGAGGGAATGGAGCCCTAAAACCTGCCTCCGTCGCCAGGAGAAGGGCAAAAAAGCGGGAGTTTGTTCTCTCAGCCCAAAGGGCGAGAAGGGTTGAGATAGGGATGATTGACCTCAGTTTGGAGAGGAGAGGTGAAATATCTCATTCCTTTTGTGAGGACATTGGTGAGATAAGCTCAGGGAAATGAGGATCAGTCGTCGTTTAGTTGGGGCTGATGTTCGGGTCCTGTGGGAGGTAGGAGATGAAGTCTCCCTTGTTGGATTGTTGATCGACGGCCAGAAATAACTCAACCCATACCAAGGCCCGCACCCAAGTTCTAAAGGACTGTGTGACACATAATTTCACGCATTTGATTCATTAAATTCCCAAACTTAGATCCTAGGGTTCAAATTAATGATGTACTATACATGATTTCAAACTCTTATATCTCCCAAATTACTTATCCAACTAGAATGAAATTTTAAGGTAAGCTTCATGATGTCAATATGTGACTATGGTATAATTTTGGGGTCCAATTTCGGGAGTTGATATGTTTATTTGCTAACTACATTATCACATGTATTTTAACACCATAACATACCAGGGTTTGCATTTTTCTTACAATTTGTGATACATCTTTATTCAACTAAGTGAGGAAAGTTTATGAGGGTATTTTGGTCAATAAGTTTGATAATAATAAAAAATTAAGAGAGTGGAATAATATTATAAAAACTCACTTTGTCATAATATCCTTTGTTCAGTTTCACACACTATTTCCTGTGATAATAATATTGTTGGCAGAGAGTTATATCTCTCACTGGGACAATAGTCTCACCCCGTGGGATCCATAATTTTTAGGTGGACGCGGATGAGGGACTAGGAACTGGCCTGCAGAGGAAGGATCACACCAACAGGGACATCAGTAGTAGCTCAGGTTGAGGACATTGTCTGTCATTTCTTGTAGATAGAAGTTTTATATATCGTCTTTGTACTCTCAGGTCCTTGAGAGATAGTCCTTAGTGGTTTTTATGAATGACATTAGATATTTTTTTTCTTACCTCGAGGTTTTATGTTGTTGTTGTATATGTTAAGGTAAAGCAATTAGTACTTGTTATCCTCGAGAAGAGACGGTACATTGTATGTACAATATGAACCATATGAATATAAAGTTTTAGTTCTTCTTATAAGAAATTCCTGAAAAAGATCTAAGTGCAAAGTGGTTTTAATTCTTAGTGATTTTTGTTAATTCCTCTGCTTATGGTTATTCTACGATTATTATTGGTGATGGCTTGATTGGTAATCGGGTCATCACAATAGGGGTCTTACAATACATTTAGTGTCTAAAAGGATTATTGTTGCCATCAGATAAGCCTGGAGGCATAGCGTGTTTCTTGCCTACCTTCTAGTCTATGTAAATCATAATTAGATAGTTGGATTGTGAAGGACAAAGTGTGTGACTCTAATTTGTCAATTACATTTGAAAAAATATATTTAGTACATTGTCCTAGAAATTAGTGTCTTTACCACCCATCAAGTTGCCACAAAATTCCATTTACTGGAGAACTTATAGCACATCATATCACTCTATACACCTTAGAGAGGTGCACAAAATTCCATTTGATCCTATGAACCCTATCTACAAGGAAACAATGGTGAAAAATATGCAACACTTGATATCCAAAATCTCCCTCATTGATGTTGATTGTGAATATATTGATCCCTCCCTGATCAATCTTGAAACTAGCCATGGGTTCCCTAAGACACTCATCAACAATGAAGCTGAAGGAAGGCTGGCAGAGCTGTGGAGCTTTTATGTTATCACAAAGTTGATAGGACAAAACATTGGATATATGAAAATGTGTGAGTGACTAAAATCACTATGAAAACCTATTGGTCATAGAAGAATGTATGAGCTAGATCAATTCTACTATGTAGTCAAATTCAAACACAAAGAGGACTATTATAGGATCAAAACTAGAGGTGATTGGTCGTTCTTTGGGCATGCCTCATGGTCTTTTTTTTGGGGGGGGGGGGGTTAAGTACTCTTAACCATATGAAGGTATGCCTAAGTCAATAATCACTTGGATTAGAGTTTTGAATATACCATTTCATTTATATGTTAACACCATTTTTCAAACCATAGGAAAAGTTGTGGAGAAATTGATCAAAGTTGATAGATACACTTCCATAAGAATAGGGTGCAAGTTCATTCACTTCACAATGGAAATAGACACATCACTACCAAAAATGTGTCTGCAATGTGGCAAACTTGGGCACAAAAACAAAGCCTATAATGTGAGCAGCAAACCATAAGAGTCTTTATGGAAGGGCAGAGAGGACTTGGGTTGAAGAAGAGGCAAAATGGTAATTTTATTATGGTAAGAGTATTCATGCAATAAGGAAGGATAAAGGATGGTAGAAATAATTGTGTCCTAATAGGAATATGACCACTAGCAACAAGTTTTCTACTCTTTAAGATGTCATGGAAGATATTGAGGAAGATGAAAATATTGAAGTCAAGAACAAAGTAAGGAAGATACGTCTAGAATAGAAACATAGAGGCTCTAGTAGAGGTCTCATAAGAAGAACATGATTAATGAGAGGAATAGTCAAAACTCCAAAGTACAAGAAGATGACATCCTATCCATTGATATACCTAGACCAGACAAATGCCAATAGGTCAAAAAAACACGTGGTTGATTAATGTGGCATTCAATTGCATATAGTTGTCAACCTAGTGGATGATGAAGTAACTAAGGGGAGACCTAGGAGGACTTCTAAGAACTCATTAGAGGAAGACAACACATATAAGAAGTAAATACTATAAGAAAATTTTCAGTGAAATTACCAAAGAAAAGAAGACAAGAGTGGAAGACAATGAGTAGTGGAGTTAGAATGAAGTCGACCCCATAAAACTTCAAAACAAGAGCTAAGATTCAAATGTTCATTTTGTGCATTGATGGTGTGTTGCAACATTTAGTGGGTAGTTATTGCTTCTCTTACTTATCTTCCTATCTCATACCCATGATATGCATATTTTATGTTGGAATGTAAGGAGCTATTAGAAAATAAGGTATGATCACAACTTAAAGCTATCTTACATTTCTATAAGACAAAAATTGTAGTTATCATGGAACCCAATATTAGTGGGTTGAAGTCCACTCAGACCACACCTAGGTTGGGCTTCAATATCTCTCATTGTATGGAGGCTACTCATTATTATGGAGGAATATGGATTATGTGGAATGAATCTAAAATGGATCTGGTGATTTTTCTTAACCATAAGCAATTTATTCACTACAAAACCCAAGTCTTTCAGTTTCTTTTATCTGTGAAAACCCAAATCCTACTCTAAGTAGAAAAATTGGGAGTCACGTCTCAGCTTTAAGCTATAAAGTTAACTCCCCTAGGGTTGCTATAGGTGACTAGAATGTTGTGACTAGCCTTGGAGAGTATAGAAGTAGCATTCATTTCAACCATACTAAAGTTAGTTTTGAAAATGATATTCTGGTGGTGGATCTAACGAACATGGAAGCAAAGGGTATGTGATTCACCTTTACGAAGGGCGGGCTTTTCCAAAGAATCGACAAAGCTTGTTCAGAATATGAGTTCCCCAGCTACTTCACCAACGTTGTTGTTGTAAACATTCCTATAATTATATTAGTAATAGTATCATCCTTCTCGTTAAAAAAAAGGAGAAGCCTTATCTTTTTGAAACTAGAGCCTCCTAGCAAGCACATGGGAGTTTTACAACAATCCTGAAGAACATGTGGAACATCAGTCTAGATTTTCACCAGGCCCTCAACAAAGCCAAGCCAACCTTAGTACAGTGGGAGGAAATAACTCTGAAATAAAAGAGCAAAAGGAAAAGCAAGCTTCAAAATTCTATAACTAATTTACAAGCTATGCTAGAGGACAACTATGATGAAGGAATGGGTAGAACATGCTTGGAACTACAAAATGTATATGAAACTCTATTGAGAGAGCAAGAGATGGAATGGAGAAAAATCAAGTCATACAAATTGGCTCCTAAAAGGTGACATGAATACCAAATTCTACCCTAATGTTATAAAATAGAGAAAGAGGCTTAACACTATCATCAGACTAAAAATTGATCGGGGAGAATGGATTCAGGAGGATGTTGATTTACATGACCTTACAAGAGAGTACTTCACAAACCAATACTCTACTACCTCTCCTTCTCAGATTAAATTGAAACTCCTGTCCCTCTGCTTTTGAGGCTCTAAATCATGAGGAATACACCATTTTAGAGGCTACTCCTACTGAGAAAAAGATATCTAGGATGCTTCAACTTACTAACCCTCACGAAGTTTTTGGTCCTGATGGGGTTGACAATTTCTTCCTTCAAAAGAATTGGGATACTATTAAGATCTATGGAATTAATATTTTCAAACAAGTTATTGTGGGTCACTCTTCCCCAAGAGTTATGTAATCCCACAATTCTCTTGATTCCTAAGGTCAACATCCTAGAGCATGTGGTCATCTTAGACATGTATCCCTAAATAATACTTGTTTAAAATTGGGTTCCAAGATTATTTTGGAGAGATTGAAGCATTACCATCCCAGATGGGTCTCCCTGTGTAGTCTATCTTTGCGGTTGGGTGACACATTGCTAATAATACTATTCTAGTTCAAGAATTCATACATAGTATGAGTAGAAAGAAAGGAGTGAAGCTTATGACAGTCAAGATAAATCGACAAAATCATGTGATATGCTAAGATGGAATTTCATTTATGATACTATTCAAAAAAACTGCTTGGCCTTCAAATATCATAATATATAGGTGCGAGATGACTTTGCATGTGAATGGTAAACAACTCAAACCCATTAATAGAAGAGGGGTTTGCACCAGGGTGATCTTCCTAACTGCTTACATTTTTGTCTTATGTATTGAAAGACTCAGTCGATTGATTCAAGATGTTGTGTGTAGAAGAGAGTAGAAACCCTTTGAGATGACTTCCAAAGAGTCTAGCATTTTCCACTTGATGTTTGCAGATGATATTCTTCTCTTTAGTAAGGCTTCCATTAAACATATTCATACCATCATGTTTAGGAGTTTGGAGAGGCTTTTGGGGAGGTAATATCGGTGGGACACGTTTTGGATAAAACCTTATTAACGATGCAGAAGCGATTAATTAGCAGCGGAATTATTGAAAATCACAAAATTTTAAAACTTTTTGTAAAGAGAACCAAACTGTATAACTTTTGCATAAAGAAATGAGATAAGTTGTTTACAAGCTGATACATCAATATATCTCTGTATCATTACATCTCGAGAGTAATAACATTGACTATCCAGTTAAGTTGTACATGAGCAGTATACAAAAATTCTCGAGGCATTAAGCCAAAAATCTCAAATCTATATTAAACCATCTACTGACTCCTAGGACCTGAGAGTACAGAGACTACATATAGGACTTTCTATATATACAAGACCTAATAGACAGTGTCGCCACCTGAGGATCACTGTTGTCCCTGGTGTTGTTGCTACTGTTGTTGTTCACCCACTGAAGGGTTCCTTCGTCCACGGTGTCTACCTAAAAAGTTGAATCCCACGGGGGTGAGACAATTGAAGAATTGTCCCAGCGAGAGTTATAACTCTTCGCCAGAAGCATTGTTATTGCAAATAATGGAATAACATTGAGCAGTAGAACTATAAATATTCAACAGCAAGTAAAACATTGAATAAGCTAAGTAGACCAACATTCTTTAAGCAATCATTTCAATTATAACTTGATTGAGTAACAAGTCATTTACTCAGTAAGGAATATGAAGAACATGTATATTACTGGTCCAATTAGGACTAAATAAACAATGCATCATCAATCATTGTTTCTCGTAGTTCAACCTAAGCAATTATGCTACATGGCTGATTACATTTTACAAACATACTTATGCCCTGAGGAGATGAGATATACCGCTCATACTCCAACCGACCATTACGAAATTGTAATCGGTACCATACATAGGTCATCAGAAGAGCCGGATTTCTATGACCTCATCTTCATCAGTCAGTGTGAGGATCATCATGTAGGACATCTTGTGTCTCTTCCATAATAGCTATCCAGGGTATTCTGGCACTTTGCTATTAGAGTTACAGTGGCATGTTGTACTCTCTTCGCAATCGAGGGATTTCTTA
Organism: Alisma plantago-aquatica; assembly: GCA_963693085.1. Lineage (NCBI taxonomy): Eukaryota > Viridiplantae > Streptophyta > Magnoliopsida > Alismatales > Alismataceae > Alisma > Alisma plantago-aquatica. The sequence goes on from OY856411.1 coordinate 899,353,165, forward strand.
TTTATCTCACATCGATTCGGCATTAACAACATCATCGGGAGATTAGTGATACATCATCCCGGCATATACATATAATGAAGGATTGAGAGATTTGATGTTTATCTCACATCAATTCCTCCATTAGGATGTAAGGATATTCACGTGCATAGCCCCCACATACTCAAAAGTATGCTCTCTAGGAGTTCCCTTAGGAAAACCTATTTCACCATCATCTAACTTCTGACGATGATGGATCTATGGTCATCGCTCTACATGATATCATTATACTTGATTATTTAAGTACATTATGGCATTCTTTTATCATTAGGCATGTTTTCAAGCATAAATTACCAAAACAATTGCTATAAAGAAAGAGTAATTATTTGTATCAAGTTCAATTCACCTCTTGATAAGATTGGGATCTCAATCCCTAACCATCTCATCATTGTAATTCAGGAATATGGGTATTCAAACCCTTAAATCATTAAAACACTTGTTACCAAGTATTATACTGCCATCATGTCATTTGACAGTATAAACAAGATAATAACAATGTTGATATTTCATATGGCTCATATAGCCTATCAATCTCTTATGTTACCTCTTCACTAGGCAACATAACATATCATTGCTTACAAAGTTATTAAGTACTTTTGATAAGCAAAGCTTCATATCTCATACCTGGCTATGTTCAATATTCCATAAAACATGCATGATTAGTACATATGAATACAAACACATCTATTTTAGATCAGCATAATGCAAAACATTATTAACATCACTATTTAAGGGTTGCACCACTATGCCCTTGCCAGGGTTAGGGTTTCCCTTTTTGATTCAATTAGGTTTAATGACTTAACATTGCATTACCTAGCCATAGAACTTCATGTTATACAGCATAACTCAAAATTAGGGTTTACTATTCACAATACATCACATTTCCCTAGATTAGGGTTTACTATTCACATTATGAATTATGACCATACCTTCATCATATAATAGGGATATTTCCATTACTACCCTCAAATTAGGGTTAGAATTCATTAACCATTATAATTAGGGTTTCATGATCTCACTAACATGGATCATACCCTAAATAGGCATTCCTTCATATTGAGAGTCCATTACTTGATTACATAAGAAATCTTTTCTCTCTTATCCCTTATATGAGTTGATGCTTTCATCACCCTTGATTATGCTAAGTCAACTCAACATTGAGATCATGGCTATGTCATTACTATTGTGATCATTAAAGCTCACTCATTCAAAGAGTACTAATCACTCTATCCCATCAAGGATACCTTTATTATAATCACCAAGTAGAGGTGAAGACCGTTTAGTCAAGTTTGACTTTGAAACCGTTTGGTGGTGAAGATCGTTTTGTCAAGTTTGACTTTAAAACCGCATGGACACAACCGACCTTGAAACTACATGAGACCAAATGGTTTGGGATCGTTTGGTCCAAACCACCTCAAAACCACAAGGACCAAAAAGTGTCTCTACCACTTCAATTGAATTAGGGTTACCAATGTTGAACCTCTCAATCGATCATGCACATGTTAGCCAATCATCAATTGAGTTAATTAGGTCAACCCTCAACTGATTTGACACTCAATTGACCCTCAATTGATCATCAATTAGGGCTTGGATCAATTGGATTAGGGTTTGAAATCGATGACCCTTCAACATACTTCAATGTGAGTCTAATCGATTTGAAATCATTGAACCATCATTCAATTTGGTCATGATCTGACCCTAAACGGTCTTAGGGTCTTTTGGATGACCTAAAAACAGTCTTGAGACCGTTTGCCCATTATTTTATCAAAAACCAAGTCATTCAATTAGGGTTTGGATCCTAGGTTTAGTCACCAAATCAGCAATCGATTACTCATCAACTTGATATCATTGGATCATTAGTTGGTCAACCATGCTTAACCCTATACCTCCAAACGGTCTTGGGTGATCACCAAATGGTATTGAGACTGTTTGGGTGATCCCCAAATGGTTTTGAAACCGTTTGGGTCGCTCAACCCAAACTTCAACATAATTCAATTATTAAAATCAACAATTAACCCGATTAGGGTTTTGATGATTGTTGGACCTTCAATTGGTGAACCACTTGGAATTAATTGATGATTTTTGGTAGGTAATTAGTCTACATTATTCTCAAAAATCCTCCAAACGGTCAACGCCTGGTCAACGCCTCCAAACGGTCTTGAACTGTTTGCTTCTATGCGGTCTAGTGAAATCGTTTGCATTCAAACGGTTTGAAACCGTTTGCTCCCAAATAGTTTGGGAAACCGTTTGAGCAAGGTTGGGAGACCGTTTGCTAAAGTAATTTTTTTGGATAAACATAGATATTAATGTCATCATCTTCTACCTCTGTTCAACCAAGAACAGGGGTTGTGCTTCACAAAAATGATAGCAAGAACATACAAAGATATCTAAAGAAAAAGTATAAGCAACGTTTTTAGGAAAGAAGGATGCATTAACAAAGCTTAAGGGTTAGAGTTATAAAACCCAACCATAGGACTGATCCAGAGCTCCAAGCTTCATAGCTTTAATGGTGTATAAAGCTCCAGAAGTTTTCCAAGCTTCGTTCTTCAAGTTTTGGATGGAGAAGATGGCTAGAAAAGGAAAACGTGTGAAGGAAACTATGAATCCAACCTTGTTTTAGGGTTTTCCCCCAAGAATCTGAGGTAGGGGATGACCAAGGCTCACCTATTGGTTGATCATCCTCCCTCTGCTCTAGAGCTCTTCCTTGGTCGGTCTAAGCAAGGTGATGAGAAGAGGAAACTAAGGATACGGTTGTTATGTGTTTTTGGGAAGGATATACATAATAGATTTGTATATGGGTTTTTAGGGAAAAAGGAAAAAGAGAATTATTTCCTTTTATCTCTCAAGTATATCCACCAAGTCCTCCTCCACTTCTTGTCTATGTGGCCACCTTCTAAAACCTTGCAAGACTTCTCAATTATCCAAGGTTTAAAGGAAAAGAGACCAAACATCTTAATAAGTTGTATATTAATATCCATCCTTATTGGATATTGCTTAATATATTATTAGTGTGAGTAGTTTCCACTCTTACCATGATCTTTTTGGTGCCCAATCATGACACAAGCTCGTCCATATTATCACAAACACATCCTATAACTTTTGGTTGAAGGGCTTCATAATTAATATATTTCTTTTTGCATTAAGTTATTTTAAAGAGCCTTTTGTGCTTAAATCTTGATTATTCCAATATCAAGATTCTCTCTCCTCCATGATCATTCAATTGAGGCGCCCCTCTCATTTTCTTTGCTCTTCTTGATGCCAAGAAACATGAGAGATCCTCTAGAGGTATATTTTACATGTTGGACCCTAGGTTTTGGGTAAATTGCACTTTACACCAAAACTAGTTTTTAAAGCACAAGGATTGCTCTACAAGCTATATCTTGGTACCCAAGCTTGTGGAATCCATATCACTACATCATAATCATTCTCATGATGTATCAACATCAGAGGAACATCTTATCATGTGCAAATTGCAAATAAACCCCTTAACTTGGGTAATTTGCACTTTAGTCCATTATTAACAAAATAATGTTTCAACATTATGCAAAAAGGACTGAAATTGAAATATAGGTTCCTCAAAAGCCTTAATTACATTTCAAGAAGTACAAGAAACTATCTAATCACTTATTTAAGCAAAACACCTAGGGTTAGTACATGACCCAGGTTAGGGATGTTACAAATTATCCACCCCTTACAAGGATTTCGTCCCCGAAATCATTACAAAAACATCTTAAGAGAAAAGAGCGGGATATTTCCTTCTCATCTCTTCCTCTAGTTCCCACGTGGCTTCTTCAACACCACGGTGATTCTAGAGGACTTTTACAAGACTTATGTCTTTCTTTTTCAACTTTTTAATTCTTTTGTCAAGGATTGTCACAGGTCCTTCTTCATAAGATACATCATCATTCAATTCTACTTCCATAGGTTGCATAACTGATTCTGTATTAGGATGACATTTCCTAAGCATGGAAATGTGAAACATTGGGTGTAACTTTTGTAGCTCTGGTGGTAACTCTATCTTATAAGCCACCTTTCCAATCCGTTCAATGATTGGATAAGGCCCCATAAACCTAGGAGCTAACTTTCCTTTCCTTCCAAATCTAAGAACTCCTTTCCAAGGTGAGACTTTGAGGTACACTCTGTCTCTAACCTGGAATTCTAAAGGTCTATGACGCTTATCAGCATATGACTTCTGCCTATCATGTGCAGTCTTTAACTATTGTTGTATTATCTTAATCTTCTTAGTGGTCTGCTGCACAAGATCAGGACCTAAAAGTTGATACTCACCAGTTTCATACCAACATAAGGGAGATCTACATCATCTACCATACAAAGCTTCATAAGGTGCCATGTCAATGCTATGCTGATAGTTATTATTGTAGGCAAACTCTATCGAACTTAGGTGCAGATCCCAACTTCCTATAAACTGAAGAACACATGCTCTAAGCAAGTCTTCAAAAGTCTGTATAGTCCTTTCTGACTATCCATCAGTCTAAGTATGAAAAGTTGTACTAAACCTTAACTTTGTGCCTAAAGCTTTATGAAGTCGCTCCCAAAAACTACTCATAAACTGGGGACCTCTGTCAGAAACAATGGTAACTGGGACCCCATGCAGCCGCACTATCTCATCTACATACAACTGTGCCAGTTTCTCAGCTAGAATATGTTATTTTGACAGGTAAGAAATGTGTTGTCTTTGTCAACCAATCAACTATTACCCAAATGGAATCATGTCCTTTGGCTGTTCTAGATAAACCAACCACAAAATCCATGGTTACATGATCCCACTTCCACTGTGGTATGGGTAAAGGTTGCATTGTTCTTACAGGCTTCTGGTGTTCAGCTTTAACTTGCTAACACACAGGACACCGCATAACAAACTCAGCAACATCTTTCTTCAAACCAAGCCACCAATACATATCTTTCAAGTTTCGATACATATTGGTGCTTCCTGGATGCATAGAATACATTGAAGAATGAGCTTCTTCCAGGACTAACTTCCTTAAGTTATCCACATCCGACACTATCATTCTATCATGATAACAAGCTACTTGATCATCTGAATCATGGAACCCTTCTCGTTTCTCACTGCCATATTCTGACCTAATCAGTTGGACTGCAGCATCAACTTGTTGTGCCTCCTTAATCTGTTGTCTCAAGGTAGGCTTTATATGCATCTCAGCTAAAAACTCAGCTAACAATGATACTTTTAATTGTACATTGTCTTGCCTTAAGGAGATAAGCATATCTCTCCTAAAGCACACTAAGGAGTTCAGTTGTGCTTTATCTAGGGTTGGTGTTGTTGATTTCCTACTCAAAGCATTGGCAACCACATTGGCCTTCCCTAGATGGTAATCAATTGTACAATCATAGTCCTTGATCAACTCCATCCAGCAGCATTGCCTCATGTTAAGCTCATGCTGAGAGAAGATATACTTTAGGTTTTTATGGTCTATGAAAATATGGAATGTTTCTCCATAAGGATAATGTCTCCATATTTTCAAGGCATGAACTACAGTAGCTAGCTCTAAATCGTGTGTCGGATAATTCTCCTCATGTTTCTTAAGCTGTCGAGAAGCAAAAGAAATCACTTGTTTATCATGCATCAACACACATCCTAGTCCATTCTTAGAGGCATCACAGAAAACTATATATCCTTTCCCTTGTTCAGGTAACACAAGCACATGTGCACTTGTCAACCTCTCCTTCAACAGTTGGAATGATTGCTGACACTTGTCACTCCAGGTAAAAGGAACATCCTTCCTGGTCAACTTAGTCAAGGGTAAAGCTATGCAACTAAAGTTCTTAATGAACCTCCTGTAATAGCCTGCCAACCCTAAGAAGCTTCGAATCTCCATTGACATTTTCGGTTGTTTCCATTGCAGGACAGATTCTACCTTTTTAGGGTCAACACGTATACCTAAAGAAGATATTATGTGCCCAAGAAAAGAAACTTCTGGTAACCAAAACTCACACTTGCTAAACTTAGCATATAACTTATGCTTTCTTAGCAAAGTTAGAGCTTGACGAAGACGATGTTCATGCTGCTGAGCATCTCTACTGTAGATCAGAATGTCATCTATGAAGACAACAACACATTGATCAAGAAAAGGTCGAAAGATTATATTCATGAGTTCCATAAATGCAGCTAGTGCATTAGTTAGTCCAAACAACATAACTGTGAACTCATAGTGACCATACCTTGTCCTAAAGGCAGACTTAGGTATGTCACCCTCCTTAATACGTAACTGGTGATATCCCGACCTCAAATCTATCTTTGAAAAGATAGTTGCACCACGCAACTGATCAAAGAGATCATCAATCCTTAGCAAAGGATACTTATTCTTTATTGTTACTTTATTTAACTGTCTATAATCAATGCACAACCGCATTGACCCATCTTTCTTTTTAACAAAGAGGATCGGAGCACCCCAAGGTGAAGTACTCAGTCAGATGAAACCCTTCTCAAGCAACTCTTGCAGTTATTTCTTGAGTTCTGCCATCTCAGCAGGCACCATCCTATATGGTGTTTGTGCAATCGGTTGTGTGTTCGGAACTAGATTAATCTCAAAATCCATTTCTCGGGGCAGAGATACACCTGGAAGTTCTTTAGGAAATACATCTTCAAATTCCCTGACTACAGGAACTTCAGCAGGATTAGGACTTTCCATGGTGGTATCTACCACATGGGCCAAGAATGCATAACATCCTTGTCTCATCAGCTTCTCAGCAACCATAGCCGACACAAGACAGGTGGGTAGAATCTTTCTTTCTCCTTGAAAGATCCATGTGTCACTTTCATTAGTTAACACACCCTGCTTGGACTCACAATCCAAGACAACCTTATACCTTTCTAAGGTATCCATCCCAAGGATTACATCGAATCCATGCATCTCAAGTGGTATAAGATCCACTTGAATGCGATGATCAGAAAAGAAGAGAATGTAGGGAGAACATATCTCCTGCAACACAACAGATCCCATTAAAGGAGCTTCTAACAACAAACTATCTGCTCTATGACTTGTAGTCATATCATAATAAAGAATCACTCTTCGAGTGATAAAGGAATGTGTATCACCCGGATCAATTAAAACAGATACGATGCAAGATGTAGACATATCAGAATTAAACAACTCCATCTGACCTGCCACAACCCGAGGGTTGATCACTGCATCAGGAGGATTCATCGCATAAAACCTCACTGTCGCTTGTGGTTAATTCGATGCTCAATGACTAGGTGTCGATGATCCAGCTTGGGATGCTTGTTCACATCCTCCAGTGTTGCCTGGAAACTATCTCCTTTGATATCCTTATTGACTCTACCTTTGAGGTTGAGTCACACTCACATCTCTGGCTCTGCAATTTTTCATCAGATGCCCCATCTTTCCACATATGTAACAACTTCTATTCAGTTGTTGTGGTCTGGGTGGTCCTGTAACCAACATAGATGCTGAGCTATGAGCTCCTTCTACCGGTAGGCTTCGTCCTCTACCTCTATTTGACATCCACTACATCTGGGTACTGAATCTAGGTGGTGGTGTAGGTACAGAAAACCTAGGTTTCTTGAAATCTTTAGATGAGGATCCTTGGAACTGGGAATACATCCTCTTGTTCTTGGTCTGTCTCTTCTCTGACACTGACCTCTCTATCCTCCTGACTGACTCCACAAAGGTAGCAAACCTTTCCCTGTTCTCCAGAGCAGACACATGGGTGCTCAACTCAGCGTTTAATCCTTTCTCAAAACGCCTAATCATGTCTTCATCTGTTGATGCCATGTGCGGGTAGAACCGCAATAGCTCCATGAACTTAGCCTCATATTTGCTAATGTTCATAGCTTCTTGTCTTAACCTCTCAAACTGAGAGATTTTCTCATCCAAGATCGTCTTAGGAAAGTATTTGTTGACAAATTCTCGTCGAAATACTTCCCATTCGATCTCCACACCTAGCCTTTTCTATTCTTCCATGGTCCACCAATGACCAGCACTCCCCTTGAGAAGATACACAACATGTCTAACCTTCTCAGCCTCTGGAATGTTTAGGATTCTAAAGGCCTTCTCTAGATCAGTTAGCCACAAGTCAGCATCTGTTGGGTCAGCTATTCTAGTATATTTTGTGGCTCCAACCCGGTAAAGTTGTTCAAACATCTTGTCGGTTCTTTGTCCTTCTCGATGGGTAGGTGACCTAGGTATAGGTATAGGCATTCTATCAGTCATGTGTGTCATGGCAGTCATGAACTGCCCAAACATGGCTTGGAAAGATGGATTCCCCATGTCAGCTGGGTTGAACTGGGGTTGTTCAGGTACAGGTTCTTCCCTTTCTTGGTTTCTTGCACCTTCTCTAGGTGCAGCGACACTACTCTTAGCAACGTGTTCCTCGTGTGATCTAGACATATTTAGTTTTCTATTCTCCTCCTATATGAGCAGAAGACACTATCAGATATATTGGAAGACACTAGAACAAACTCTACAACCCTAGTCCTATGTCTCTATAGACTCAGCAAACCTAGAGCTCTGATACCACTAATTGTGGGACACATTTTGGATAAAACCTTATTAATGATGCGGAAGCGATTAATTAGCAGTGAAATTACTGAAAATGACAAAATTTTAAAACTTTTTGTAAAGAGAACCACAACTGTAAAACTTTTGCATAAAGAAATGAGATAAGTTATTTACAAGTTGATACATCAATATATCTCTATATCATTACATCTCGAGAGTCATAACATTGACTATCCTATTAAGCTGTACATGAGCAGTGTAAAAAAATTCTCGAGGCATTAAGCCAAAAATCTCAGATCTATATTAAACCATCTACTGACTCCTAGGACCTGAGAGTACAGAGACGACATATAGGACTTTCTATATATACAAGCCCTAACAGATAGTGTCTCCACCTGAGGATCACTGTTGTCCCTGATGTTGCTGCTACTGTTGTTGCTGTTCACCCACTGAAGGGTTCACTACTACAGAAACAGCCTTTGGTGTCGGTTGTTTAACCCCCTTTGGCGACGGTTTTCAAGCGACGCCTATGTGGGTGCAGCTAAAGGTCGAACTCTTCGGCGTCGGTTTTCTAAACGATGCCTATATGATCTATAGGCGTCGGTTATATATAGTTGGCCGACGTCTATAGGGTTCGTACCACAAAAAAGGGCACCACCTAGGACACTTTCTGCGTCGATTAACAACCGACGCCATACTCCCAGACCACACGGTCGTGCTTCACTGCACGTCTGTGTTTAGTACTATAGGCGTCGGTTTTATACGAATAAGTGACACCTTTTCCACCACGGTCGTGCTTTCCTACACGGTCGGGTTGTTTGTCATATTAGGCGTCGATTTTTATCTAATAACTGATGTTGTAGGCCTTTGATGACAGTTTTCTATAAATAACCGACGCCTATACTTTAATTTTTTTTTCTTATCAGTTTGCAGGCCTGCTGTGGCTGGTCAACAGGATGAGAACCTGTAGTTCAGTTTTCTGAACTGCAGGTTTACGACATCCATTGATATCAGCCTACAAACATGCCACAAACCTGCAAAATCAACAAATATTTTTTCACACAAGTAGATACATTCAGACATCAATTCAATTCTCACATTCACACATGTAGAAACATTCAAATAAATGTAGAAACATTCAGACATGTATAAACATTCAGAACTATTCATTTACAAAATATCATTCAGCATCGCTATCAACATCCCAATTATATCTTACAATCGCCACTTCTTGTATAGATTTTGCTCATTCTTCTCTTACTTCATTTAATGCTTCCATCGTATATGGAGCATGTACATTTTTTAAGTGTTTACCTATAGTGTGGTTAGTTTTAAACACCTGCAAAGAGAATGATGTATATATATAAGTAATAATATAAAAATAAGATTGATATATTTCATACTAACTAATGAGACTATATATAATACATCATGTATGGTATTAATATCCAATGCGGCATGTCGGATAATCATCTGCATAAATCACATCACATAGTATGTGCATGCCCAGCCGTTGTCTTGTGTAGCGCACTATAAATTGAAACATACAAAATATTAAAAAATACAACTAAGCACAGTTCACATAAATAATATATACATTGGAGTCGGGAACTTACTTTTACGTTCTCCCAAATTATTGGTTGGTTCTTTCTCCTTGGGACATTTCCTCCAGCATTTTTGAATGCATCTAAACCCCTACATGTTAATGTAACACAGTAAATTGCATAATTAAATAGTAATGTAATAACATATGTTAACGGATATAAAAATGAAATATTTCTCACCAGAATAATGGCATTCTCAATATGTGTCCAATTTTAGTGTTCAATGTACTTCCCGTAGGATCTAGATAATAAATAGTGAACGTCCCGGGGACAATAACTAGTAACTCCCAATGTCTAGCGCTATAGGTAAAAAAATTAAAACTTAATAACTCAAAATGCACAATAAAAATGGAATTTTCTTAAGTCCAAATTATAAATAAAGTAAACTTACTTGACATTGAATGGATCTATTATTATCGTCTTCTTTTGCTGAACAAAAATTGTAAAAGTATCTATACAGTATTGTTGAACACTATCAGGGTCTTTAGCTACCATACTAATCAATGATGGAATCAAAAATCCCACATGATCAAATGCAAATTGTTTGCATTGATCTTCGACTAAGTAGCTGCAAAACATGTATTACGTATGCATTAATATATAATAAACCAGATCACCGGATCTTACATAAGGTATATGGATGTATAAACAAGATCTCACCTTATCCATATCTCTATCATTGATGTATTCAGCCAATCATACATAAACAGCTCAATAATATCTTGTATAAATAAAGAGTTATCATATGATTGACCTGCATAATTTTCTTCTAAAGAAACAATTATAGGGCAATGTATATTATGTGCCTGTAGCCAACATGCCATTCCCCTACAAGTAGGACCTAACGGGTATTTTAGGTCAGTTGGAACCCAACTTGGTAATGTAGGAAGTGGAGGTGGAGGCCTAGGTACTCCGGGTGTCTTCTTTTTAACTTGTATATATAATTTCATATCAGTTGACCTCAAATATACACATTAACAATCTAAAGTAATGTAAATTTATCTTACAATTTCAGTAGTGTAGATGACATCTACTTTGGGCCACAATATCACCCCGCCTTCTACCTCACTAAGTGTATCAATATCTGGGTGGGCATATGGCAATGCAGCTTCCCTCCAATCGGGTAATACACATATCGAGCTCACACGAACGTAGCCCTGTGGCATTGGAGTCCCATGAAATGTTGCCCCAGGAAGGGACTGGTAAGCCTGCGCCTTTGCAACAACATAGTCTTGCATTCTTAAGCGGCATGGCTTCAATGCCTACAAATTTACGTAAAGAATGTTATACATATGTATATATCATCTTGAAAACATATCATCTTGAAAAGACTAGCTACAATGTCATAAACAATACTTATAGCAGACGTGCTAGGCGATGGGTCTCCAGGATTACTCGCAATCTATGCATCAGGAGAAGAGTGGGTCGCCATAGGATGATTGGAAGCCTGAGATGCCTGCCACCGCACTATTTCTTCCTTGACCTTCTAAGCAACTATATCATTGACCTTCTTAGCAACTATATCCTCGACTCTCTTATTCTCCTATACATGGATAAAAGAAACATTAGATTCTTATTATTGAATTCCCTTTTGCAGTAACATTCTAAAAAAAGAATAGGTTAACTCTTCTTGTGAAAGTCCCGCTCTGGGTTTGTGCTGGGATGGCCCAAAGAATGCTTTGATGCCCACACCAGCGCCTGCACCCCTAACACGTCCAAGATGCTCTGGGTTACCCAGAGCAACTGTCAATTCATCCCTTGTGCCCTGAGGGATGAACGTGCCTTGTTTCCTCTGCTCGTGTAGCTCCCGCTAATCACCATCAACAGAAATTGGTAAGTTAACACCACAAATAATCAATATTCAAACGATTGCTCTAAGAGTTGTATTTTACCATTTTCGCAGCCGCCTCAGCAGTTACGGGCTTCTTTATTTCACCCTTCTTTTTTTGTCTCCCAGCTATCCAGATATCATGGAGAGGCATGGGTGTGGTAGACTCCTAAGTAGCAGCAGACTCCTGAGTAGCCGCAGACTCTTCCTGTAGTCTTTGACGAATGCTTGCATAGCCCTTTGGACCCATAGTATGGTCATGCACATTCAGTGCACGCCTTGCTTTTTGCGCGTCACTGAGGGCCTAGTTAGTATGCACATTAATGATTTGGTTAGTAGCACTAAATTTTAATATTGAATAGGTGAATACAACGTATATTAATTAAATTGGGAGTGACGCCTAATACCTTGAATTCTTCAAATTTTCTTGAAGCAACAAAATTGTCCCAATCTTCTTTGTCCAAGAAGTTCCACTGTTTAAGGGCTGACTTCTTCTTCTTATCACCGTATTTTATGTATTCTCTGTTGAGATTTGTCCTATAGTTCCTAAGCATCTTTCCAGCGCGTTGCATCACGCTTTTACGATGCATCTTCTCATCCAATGCAAACATATTCTGTAAAATAGAATTCTTATTAACTAGTATCCAAAAATAGAATTGCAAATAATATAATTTGTAATCTATAAAATAGAATTGCAAATAATAATAACTCACGCATAAATCCTTCCATATCAAGTCTTTCTTCCCCTGAGGAACTTTATGCCAATTATCATACTTAACACCACAATGGCTTCGAGTGACACACCCAAGATAGTTTACAAAATTATTGCAGTTCACTCCAATTACATTTCCTCCATTATCAAACTCCACAACCAATTTGGATCCACTGCCACTTAGCGCTATTAACTTCTTCAACAGAGTGATGCCCCTTTTCTTGTTAAGTGTTTGGTGATGCGCATCAAGTTGCTCCAGTGCTTCAGTGGGTACCTATGTATCATCAACCTAAAATTTGACAAAAATAAACACACTGAATTAGCACAATATAAAAATATGGGATATATGACATAACTAGAAGATAATGAATTTTATAGAAATATAGGATATGTTTTTAGAACTTACATTGGTATCCTCGCCATGCTCGTCATGGACAGCATGCTCATCATGGACATCATGCTCATCATGGTCAGCCATCTGAAAATGTCATTAAAAAGGCAAACATTTAGCATCTGAAAATGTCAAAATGGCTACAAGTGTGTGTTTTGGGTTTTCTATGTAAACGACCTTAGAACATCTATGTAATCACTTGTAATGATGAATTGACTTGTAACTTAGAAGAGAAAAATGTTTGGGACAAATTTCACCAAGTGCTAATCACTTTAAATGCAAATTAGAAAATGGATTACAGGCACTTGGTCGGTCGAGTTTTCCTGGATTGAAACTTGACCGATCATCCTTGGTCGATTTTCTGAAGATTGCATCAGTCGAGTTTTCTGAGTGCACAACTCGACCGATGCAATCTTCAGAAAATCGACCAAGGATGATCGGTCGAGTTTCAATCCAGGAAAACTCGACTGACCAAGTGCCTGTAATCCATTTTCTAATTTGCATTTAAAGTGATTAGCACTTGGTGAAATTTGTCCCAAACATTTTTCTCTTCTAAGTTACAAGTCAATTCATCATTACAAGTGATTACATAGATGTTCTAAGGTCGTTTACATAGAAAACCTAAAACGCACACTTGTAGCCATTTTGACTTGAACTTGACCCATTCTAGGGCTTTGGATTTTAGATCCTTTTCATGTAACAGACCATTTCACATTTGTATTAACTAGAAAAAGGCAAACATTTAGCTTCAATAAAAAAATATAAACATACATGCCTCTAAAATTGTGATCTTTTATCAATTAACAATCCTTCATTGTGATCTCCGCGCACATATAAGTCATCATTAGCTTCAATATTTTGTGGAGTTGGCAACCCAACAGAGAATGGACTGGAGTCATCATACTTATCATAGTACTCTTCTTCATCTATAGGATCTTCAATGAACTGTCTTTTACCATAAAGAACAACCGACCATTTATCATTTGCAGGATCATCGATATAGAATATTTGTTTTGCATGTGATGACAATATGAATGGTTCACCCTTCTTGCCAATCTTTTCAAAGTTCACCAAAGTGAAACTCAATTCATCCACTATAAATCCTTTGGTGTTATCAACCCAGTTACATTTAAAGAGCGAAATTCAGAAATCTATGTAGTCAAACTCCCATATGTCTTCAATGACACCATAATATGACATTTTAGCTTCACGTGGACTCTTATCCTTTGCACTTGCAAAATACATAGTCGACGCTTGAAGAGTGACCCCACTGTTTTGGACGACACTCTTATCATCTTGGCACTTTGTGTAATATGTGAACCCATTAATGTCAAACCCTTCATAAGACATAACATTCGGTTTTGGTTTAAAGGCGAGGCATTTGATAGTTTCTGTAATATCATTTGGTGTTTGAGATAGTTGATGTAAGACTTTATCTTCAAACCACTTAGTAAAAGTCTTATTATGGTCTCTAGAAAGCCACATTGAACTTGCTCGAGGATGTTGTCTCTTGATGAAAATGGTATGTTCCTCGATATAAACACTCACTTCGTCCATGTTGTGTAAAATATACAAGTGAGCTTGTTCCAACTGCTCACGGTTGATTACTTTCACCCGTGATCCCAAAATTCCTTTTCCCTCCTCAATATTCTTATCATTAACAGGAGTGTTATTACCACTCAGAAAGTCATTGCAAAAATCCATAACCTCTCTCTCCACATAACCTTCAATAATAATCCCTTCAGGCCGATAATGGTTTCGAACATCACCTTTAAAAATGCTCATGTATCGTTCAAAGGGATACATCCAATGCAAGAAAACTGGTCCCAACATTTTCACTTTCCTAGTCAAGTGGACAACAAGATGTACCATGATATCAAAGAACGAAGGAGGGAAATACATCTCAAGCTGACATAGGGTAACAATCACTTCTCTTTGCAAATTATCGAGAGTATCAGGATCAATAACTTTGCTGCATAGACTGTTGAAAAAGAAACAAAGTCTGGTGATTGCAAACCTTACATGCTTCGGAAATATAGATCAAATTGCCATGGGCAATATTTGTTGCATTAGAGTGTGACAATCATGACATTTAAGACCTATCAACTTCAGATCTTTCATTGATACCAATCTACGGATGTTGGATGAGTAACCATGTGGCACCTTAACATTTACCAAGCATTCACAAAAAGCTTTCTTCTCCTTTCTAGACAACGTGTAACAAGCGGGAGGTAAGTATGTTCTTTTATTACCCATTTCACGTAATTCTGTTAATTCTGACCTTATTCCCATTTCACGTAGGTCCAGTCTGGATTTTATCCCATCTTTAGTCTTACCTGGTATATTTAACAGAGTACCAATGATGCTATCACAGACATTTTTCTCAACGTGCATTACATCGATACAATGCCTGACTATCAAAGAACTCCAATAAGGAAGATCCCAAAATATTGACTTCTTCTTGAATGAAGAATTGTCACTCCGTGTGGCCATACTACATTGTGATTTCTTACCAAATTCATTGACAATTTCTTTTACTCTTTCATAAACAACATCCCCTGGTATAGGTTTAGGTGCACTCCGTTCATCATTCCACCCATTGAATGCTTTGCGCTTCCTACGATACGGATGGAATTTTGAAAGAAACCTTCGATGACCAAGATATACAGTCTTGCCGCCATGTTTTAGTCTTATTGAAGTGTTTTCTTCACATATAGGACACGCTTTAGCTCCTTTGACACTATATCCAGACAAATTCCCATATGCTGGAAAGTCATTAATAGTGCAAAACAACATAGCGTGCAAACGAAATGTCTCTCTTCCTGAAGCATCATAGGTCATCACACCTTCAGCCCAAAGTTTCTTTAAGTCATCAATCAGAGGTTCAAGATAAACATCGATATCATTTTCGGGTTGTTCAGGGCCCGATATCAACAACGACAGCATAACGTACTTATTTTTCATACACAGCTAGGGAGGAAGATTGTATATAACAAGCATGACTGGCCAAGTGCTATGTTTGCTGCTCAATGTCCCATACAGATTCATCCCATCTGTACAAAGTCCAAGTCTTAGATTCCTATCTTCTTCCCAAATTTGGGGTACAATAGATCAATCTTCTTCCATTGTGGGGAATCATACACATGTCATAGGATCCCATCATTATTTTCTTAACATCTGCATGCCACCTCAAATTCTTCGCATCTTTCAGATTTGCAAACAAGCGTTGAAACCGTGATATTATAGGTAGATACCACAACACCTTGGTAGGAGAACCAGTTTTGGACTCCCCCGAAGTCGTCAATTTATACCGTGACGCACCACATTTTGGACAATCTTTAAAATCTACATATTCCTTTTGAAATAATACACAATCATTCGGGCATGCATGTATCTTCTTGGCCTCCATTCCCATTGGGCACAACATTTTCTTTACCCGGTATGTTGAGATTGGCAGCTCGTTTCCTTCAGGAAGCATTTCTTTCAACAAAGTCAACAATGAAGTGAAGCTTTTGTCACTCCATCTATTGTTAGCTTTCAACTTATACAATCTCAACACAGTGCTAAGCTTCGTAAACTTAGCATAGCCTATGTATAACGGTATCTCAGCATCATGCACAATGTTTCTAAAGATAGGAGGTGGATCGGTGTGCTCTACCCTACAACTATCCAGCATCGCAACAACGATGTCTACTGGAACTGGTTCGTTCACATCTACATCATCGGAGGCAATTTCTTCTTCCACCCAAGCACTTCTATCGACATCTACTGGTTTTGAGTTTGAAATCTCTCCATGCCAGTGCCATTCTGTATAGCCTTGTACAATCCCATTGCACATGACATGACTTTTGATTTCCTCACCAGTGTTGACTTTCAAGTTGTTACCGCAATGCCTACATGGACAGTAGAACCTATCTGTAGGTTTTTTTCTATGTTCCTTGGCAAATCTAATAAACTGATCAAGACCAGATATAAACTCTAGGGTGCAGTGATTGCGAATGGACATCCATGATCTATCCATTCTATGATCAAAGAGAAAACAAGTATATATTAGGACAAGATTAGGGTATACACTTACATCCTATCCAAGATTTACTCCTATTATCTACAATGAAGCCGAACTCCATACAAACAGTATATAATTTAGTGATTGTTCATTCTAATTTATACCAATGTACAAGTAATATAAATAACAATGATTGTTCACTTTCTAGGCCAACAAACACATGTGATGTCATTCTTATATATAATAAATGTGTACCACCTATCCCATCCTTGAACACCTAATCTCACTAGTAAGTGTATAATGTGTATTGGGTTTTCAAGAAAATTTCGGCAACATTTCCCCGTTGTTCTCTAAGTACATATGTACTTAGAGAACAAACGGGGAAATGCTACTGAAATTTTCTCGAAAACCCAATACACATTATATACTTACATCCTAAGTGAGATTAGGTGTTCAAGAACAGTCCCAAACCGGGGACTATCCAAGATTTACTCCTAATGAGTTAGGGTTTCATCACAATTAATGTTAGGGTTTCATCACAATTGATGTTAGGGTTTAATCAAATCAAATTAGGATGCTACAATTGACAAGTTTAAATATTATTTCAACATGCATCAAAATTTACTGAATTAGGCCAAACATTACGATTAGAAGCACAAATATATGACAAATATATGCAAGCAAAATATTTGTTCATATCCTAGGATTTACATAAAGCATTACATAAAAATTTGTTCATATCCTTACCAACAGCAAGCACGGCCGTGGCTGTGTTGGCCTACCACGGCCGTGGTAGGCCAACACAGCCACAGTCGTTACCACGGCCATGCTGTCCAGCACGGCCGTGGTAGGCCAACACAGCCATGGTCGTGCTTGCTGTTGGTAAGGAGCTAGGGAGAAAGAAGCAAAGAGGCTAGCCTACCTGGAGCTAGCGTGGAGAAGAGCGGCGGCAGTAGTGGCGGTGAGCAGGCGAAGAAGCAGAGGGGTGGGCGGCGGGCAGAAGCAACCGACGACCGGAGAAGCAACAGGCACCAGCCGGAGAAGCAGCAGGCGAAGAAGCAGCAGCGGCGGGCGGCGGGCAGCGGCGCCAGCGAGCAGAAGAGCACCAGCACCGACGAAGTAGAGGGGCAGCAACCGACGTCGCGATTTTGGGAGAGCGGCAGCGAGCAGCAACACAGGAGAATATTGCGATGAAATAGGAAGAAAGGGGGAAGAGCCGGGTGATCGGGTCTATTAAGTTGGTCAACGGCGTCGGTTATCTACAAAATCGACGCCTATTATGCTTTAGCGTTGGTTGATAGTAAAACACTGACGCCCAACTAGACAACCTTTACCCTAAATTATTTGGTGGGAACCATTATCAGCGTCGGTTATCGAAGGATAACTGACACTGAAAGTGGGACTTTTTGCGCAAATTTTCATTTTAAATAGGCGTCGGTGAATAGTTAAAAAACTGACGTTGTAGGTGACCTAAAATGTTTTTGCTCGAAAATTGGATTTCGTGGGTGATTTTAGGCGTCGGTCTCTATTATAATCAGTCGACGTTGAATACAAAGCGGTACCCGTGTCTAGATGGTCTTTGAATATAGACGTCGATTTGCATAAATAACCGACGTCTAATATTATAGGTGTCAGTTTTCCTAAATAACCTTCGTCCACGGCATCTACCTAAAAAGTTGAATCCCACGGGGGTGAGACAATTGACGAATTGTCCCAGTGAGAGTTATAACTCTTCGCAAGAAGCATTGTTATTGCAAATAATGGAATAACATTGAGCAGTAGAATTATAAATATTCAACAACAAATAAAACATTGAATAAGCTAAGTAGAGCATCATTCTTTAAGCAATCATTTCAATTATAACTTGATTGAGTAACAAGTCATTTACTCAGTAAGGAATATGAAGAACATGTATATTACTAGTCCAATTAGGACTAAATAAACAATGCATCATCAATCATTGTTTCTCGTAGTTCAACCTAAGCAATTATGCTACACAGCTGATTATATTTTACAAACATACGCATGCCCTAAGGAGATGAGATATATCGCTCATACTCCAACCGACCATTATGAAATCACAATCGGTACCATACATAGGTCATCAGAAGAGCCAGATTTCTATGACCTCATCTTTCTCAGTCAGTGTGAGGATCATCATGCAGGACATCTTGTGTCTCTGCCATAATAGCTATCCAGGGTATTCTGGCACTTCACTATTAGAGTTACAGTGGCATGTTGTACTCTCTTCGCAATCGAGGGATTTCTTGTTTATCTCACATCGATTCGGGATTAACAACATCAT
Source organism: Alisma plantago-aquatica (assembly GCA_963693085.1). Lineage (NCBI taxonomy): Eukaryota > Viridiplantae > Streptophyta > Magnoliopsida > Alismatales > Alismataceae > Alisma > Alisma plantago-aquatica. The sequence goes on from OY856411.1 coordinate 899,372,548, forward strand.
CGGGAGATTAGTGATACATCATCCCGGCATATACATATAATGAAGGATTGAGAGATTTGATGTTTATCTCACATCAATTCCTCCATTAGGACGTAAGGATATTCGCGTCCATAACCCCCACATACTCAAAAGTATGCTCTCCAGGAGTTCCCTTAGGAAAACCTATTTCACCATCATCTAACTTCTGACGATGATGGATCTATGGTTAGGGCTCTACATGATATCATTATACTTGATTATTTAAGTACATTATGGCATTCTTTTAGCATCAGGCATGTTTTCAAGCATAAATTACCAAAACAATTGCTATAAAGAAAGAGTACTTATTTGTATCAAGTTCAATTCAACTCTTGATAACATTGGGATCTCAATCCCTAACCATATCATCATTGTAATTCAGGAATATGGGTATTCAAACCCTTAAATCATTAAAACACTTGTTACCAAGTATTATACTGCCATCATGTCATTTGACAGTATAAACAAGATAATAACAATGCTGATATTTCATATGGCTCATATAACCTATCAATCTCTTATGTTACCTCTTCACTAGGCAACAAAACATATCATTGCTTACAAACTTATTAAGTACTTTTGATAAGCAAAGCTTCATAGCTCATACCTGGTTATGTTCAATATTCCATAAAACCTGCATGATTAGTACAGATGAATACAAACACATCTATTTTAGATCAGCATAATGCAAAACATTATTAACATCACTATTTAAGGGTTGCACCACTATGCCCTTGCCAGGGTTAGGGTTTCCCTTTTTGATTCAATTAGGGTTAATGACTTAACATTGCATTACCCAGCCATAGAACTTCATGTTATACAGCATAACTCAAAATTAGGGTTTACTATTCACAATACATCACATTTCCCTAGATTAGGGTTTACTATTCACATTATGAATTATGATCATACCTTCATCATATAATAGGGATATTTCCATTACTACCCTCAAATTAGGGTTAGAATTCATTAACCATTATAATTAGGGTTTCATGATCTCACTAACATGAATCATACCCTAAATAGGCATTCCTTCATATTAAGAGTCCATTACTTGATTACATAAGAAATCTTTTCTCTCTTATCCCTTATATGATTTGATTCTTTCATCACCCTTGATTAGGCTAACTCAACTCGACATTGAGATCATGGCTATGTCATTACTATTGTGATTATTAAAGCTTACTCATTCAAAGAGTACTAATCACTCTATCCCATCAAGGATACCTTTATTATAATCACCATTGATTATAACATGCACTAATCAACTAATCACTTGGTCCTTTAATCACTTTAAGTATCCATGAGGTTTAGGTTAATCAATCACCAAACCATCTTGACCCTTAGAACCTCAAACGATCTTGACCTACATGGTCCTCAAACGATCTTGCACACTAAACTTCCAAATGGTCTAAGACCGTTTGGACCTTCATGCGGTTTTGGTCTGCCCTTGAGACTGTTTGGTAAAGTAGACCTCCAAAACCGTTTGCTAAAGTAGAGGTGAAGACCGTTTAGTCAAGTTTGACTTTGAAACCGTTTGGTGGTGAAGACCGTTTGGTCAAGTTTGACTTTGAAACCGCATGGACACAACTGACCTTGAAACCGCATGAGACCAAACAGTTTGGGATCGTTTGGTCCCAAACGGTCTTGAGACCATTTGGACTCAAACGGTCTTGAGACCGTTTGGTCCAAACCACCTCAAAACCGCAAGCACCAAAAAGTGTCTCTACCACTTCAATTGAATTAGGGTTTTCAATGTTGAAACCTCTCAATCGATCATGCACATGTTAGACAATCATCAATTGAGTTAATTAGGTCAACCCTCAACTGATTTGACACTCAATTGACCCTCAATTGATCATCAATTAGGGCTTGGATCAATTGGATTAGGGTTTGAAATCGATGACCCTTCAACATACTTCAATGTGAGTCTAATTGATTTGAAATCATTGAACCATCATTCAATTTGGTCACTATCTGACCCTAAATGGTCTTAGGATCATTTGGATGACCTCCAAATGGTCTTGATACCGTTTTCCCATTATTTTATCAAAAAGAAAGTCATTCAATTAGGGTTTGGATCCTAGGTTTAGTCACCAATTCAGCAATCGATTACTCATCAACTTGATATCATTGGATCCTTAGTTGGTCAACCATGCTTAACCCTAGACCTCCAAACGGTCTTGGGTGATCACCAAATGGTGTTGAGACCGTTTGGGAGATCCCAAAATGGTTTTGAAACTGTTTGGGTCGCTCAACCCAAACTTCAACATAATTCAATTATTAAAATCAGCAATTAACCCAATTAGGGTTTTGATGATTGTTGGACCTTCAATTGGTGAACCACTTGGAAATAATTGATGATTTTTTGTAGGTAATTAGTCTACATTATTCTCAAAAATCCTCCAAATGGTCAACGCCTCCAAACGGTCTTGGACAATTTGCTTCTATGCGGTCTAGCGAAACAGTTTGCATTCAAACAGTTTGAAACCGTTTTCTCCCAAACGGTTTGGGAAACTGTTTGAGCAAGGTTGGGAGACCGTTTGCTAAAGTAATTTTTTTGGATAAACATAGAGATTAACGTCATCATCTTCTACCTCTGTTCAACCAAGAATAGGGGATGTTCTTCACGGAAATGATAGCAAGAACACACAAAGATATCTAAAGAAGAAGTATAAGCAACGTTTTTAGGAAAGAAGGATGCATTAACAAAGCTTAAGGGTTAGAGTTATAAAACCCGCCTCTAGGACTGATCTAGAGCTCCAAGCTTCTTAGCTTTAATGGTGGATGAAGCTCCAGTAGTTTTCCAAGCTTCGTTCTTCAAGTTTTGGATAGAGAATATGGCTAGAAAAGGAAAACGTGTGAAGGAAACTATGAATCCAACCTTGTTTTAGGGTTTTCCCCCAAGAATTCGAGGTAGGGGATGACCAAGTCTCACCTATTGGTTGATCGTCCTCCCTATGCTCCAGAGCTCTTCCTTGGTTGGTCTAAGCAAGGTGATGAGAAGAGGAAACTAAGGATATGGTTGTTATGTGTTTTTGGGAAGGATATACATAATAGATTTGTATATGGGTTTTTAGGGAAAAAGGAAAAAGAGAATTATTTCCTTTTATCTCTCAATTATATCCACCAAGTCCTCCTCCACTTCTTGGCTACGTGGCCACCTTCTAAAACCTTGCAAGACTTCTCAATTATCCAAGGTTTAAAGGAAAAGAGACCAAACATCTTAATCAGTTGTATATTAATATCCATCCTTATTGTATATTGCTGAATATATTATTAGTGTGAGTAGTTTCCACTCTTACCATGATCTTTTTGGTGCCCAAGCATGACACAATCTCGTCCATATTATGACAAACACATCCTCCAACTTTTGGTTGAAGGGCTTCATAATTAATATATTTCTTTTTGCATTAAGTTATTTTAAAGAGCCTTTTGTGCTTAAATCTTGATTATTCCAATATCATGATTCTCTCTCCTCCATGATCATTCAATTGAGGTGCCCCTCTCATTTTCTTTGCTCTTCTTGATGCCAAGAAACATGAGAGATCCTCTAGAGGTTATATTTTACATGTTGGACCCTAGGTTTTGGGTAAATTGTACTTTACACCAAAACTAGGTTTTATAGCACAAGGATTTCTCTACAAGCTATATCTTGGTACCCAAGCTTGTAGAATCCATATCACTACATCATAATCAGTCTCATGATGTATCAAAATTATAGGAACATCTTATCATGTGCAAATTTCAAATAAACCCCTCAACTTGGGTAATTTGCACTTTAGTCCATTATTAACAAAATAATGTTTCAACATTATGCAAAAAGGACTAAAATTGAAATATAGGTTCCTCAAAAGCCTTAATTACATTTCAAGAAGTACAAGCAAGTATCTAATCACTTATTTAAGCAAAACACCTAGGGTTAGTACATAACCCAGGTCAGGGATGTTACAATATCGAACAGAAAGTCCCAAATTTTCTTCTTCAAAAGTGTTGACTCCAGTCTCAAGCATGACATTATATCCCTTGCTGACATAAATGTTACACACAATATTAGAAGGTACATGGGTGTTCAGATTCTTCAATCTGAAGCCTCAAGGTCTATCTATAATTATGTTGTGGAATCTATGAGAAAAAACTTAGTGCATGGATTGCTACACAACATTCCCTGTCTGGTAGGGTGTGTATTAAGAAAGCCTTTCTAATGATAATGCCCAACTATAATATGCAAGCCACCAAGATCCTTGCTGCTAACTAGACATCCTAGATACTATATTTCACAAATTCATCTGGAACGGAGGTAGGAACAAGAAACCCTCCCCTCTAGTTGCCCATAATAAAGTCATCCCTCAAAAAAAAGTCACAGATTGGGAATCAAAAGTACGAGGGAGTGGAACGATGCTCTAATTCTTAGAACTTATTAGGAGATCCTAAGTGGCAAGAATATCACCCAGAAATAAGTAATGATTTCTAAATACATAAGCAGCAAAGGTGTAAGAGCTAGCTCTATGACTCCCTTGGCGAGAAGAGCCCTCCAGATTATTCATATGGTGCGAGATAATTGTATAAACATTATAGGTAGTGGTGAAAAAATGGATGTCTAGAAAGACTTTGGATCCCCCATATCAAGTCTCTCATACATCATATAAAAAGAACATCCACACTGAATTTAGGGATGTGAAAATCTCGAGCATTGTAACCCCTAGTGTAGAGTGGGATAAAAGTTCTATTGTGGATCATTTCCCTCAGAAAATCGTGATATGGCTTAATTTGGAAATTGAAGGCTCCTCAAAAATACAATACTTTCTTACGACTAGTCCGTCATCATGGTTTTCTCCCTAAGAGAACTTGAACGGGACTAGCTGAGAACGATGTTTGTTGCAGATATAAACAGACAGATGAAACTCTCATCCTTGCCTTGAGAGACTATCTGAAAGCTAAAAAAATCTGGAAAGTTCTTGGTGATTGAACAGTGATGGTTGATTTCTTCTAGAGTTGAATCATGAAGGGGTTTATGCCTGACCACAACAACCGCTTCATGGATACTTGTTGGCTTATCTAGTGTAACCCAAACAAAGAAGATTTACAGAAGCTCAGATTTCAAGTTCCCACTAGATAGCCTCTTTCTGCCTAACATAAGTCGGGAATGAGCTAATTGCAATGTTAGCAGTAGATCAACAGGATCAGGGATTAGAATTTTCTTTGATGCTGCTAATAAATTTGGATGCAGTATTGTTGCATTTGTGACGAAAATTGAAAGAAACGAAATTATCATCAAGAAAGCTTCTGTAAGATCTGCAGATTCTGTTCATCAATCATTGCAACAAATTACAGGGTTGTTGCACATTTCGATAGTTTTTTGTTGCTTCTGTTGTTGTTCCCCTTACAATTACTCTGGTGCCTCTATTGCACACATTTTGTTTCCCTACCCCTTCTCATTCTTTAGCGGTCGTTTAGTCAGGTAAGTGATTTATACCAAAATCTAATGCTAGACTTTACATGTATTTTTCTATAAGATTTTTGGTATCCTTGTACCAATTCTACCATGGTTTGGCCTCATGCTAATTGAAGTTTTCTTCGTATATTATGTAAGTTTCATAAATACTTTATTGCGCCATACAAACGTTACTGATTGAACCAACCGAGATTCACTCACCGATTCACTTCTAACTAGGGTTGTCAATGGGTAAGGGTAAACCCATTTATCCTTTACCCATACCATGTAGGGGAAGGGTAAGGGTAAAGAATTTTCTTACCTGTTACCCGCCTACCCGTTACCCTCTAACCCGCTACCCATTAATATATATATATATATATATATATATATAATTTATAGTCATTGAGTTGTTGAGTCTATAAAATATTTAATATTATGTGGTCATCATTTTATTCAATACGTGATATTCTTATCTGCTTATGTAGCTCACTTGGTTGTATGTGCATCACCATTTTAGAAGTGCAAGACACATGTATAAAATAGTTGATGTTCTTTTCAATACTCACATGTATAAGACAAACATGTATTTAATAGCAAGATTTAATCTTTAATGTACATATGTGAGAGGTGGTGTTATCTACTTTATTTTTTCTTTAATTTTTTGGATGCAATAGTTTAGAGAGTATAACATATGTATGTCTCCAACAATAACTCCTTGTTGTGACATATTGTCAGTCAATATCTATCATTTTAATGTAGCAATCTTTATCTTTTGAGAACAATTTATTTATTTACATGTCAATGTTAAAGTACTATCATTTGTATATGTATTTAATACAACACAAATTGTTAATCTAATGTTGTAGATGATTATCATTTTAGATGCTTAAAATCCATTCCAAAGCATCTTTATATTTCACTCAAATGTGTTTATATATATTAACCAAGACATTTTTTTGATAAAGGGCGCTTGTCACTCTTATATATTAATATCTTTAAAAGAGAGTCGTACAATATCGTCATCAAAGTTCTCAAATAGATGTCGAGAGCCTTCGAGCTGACAGGCATTCGAAGCCAAGGCATGGGCAACCCCATTGCCTTGCCTTCTTATAAAGCTAACATTGAAGGAAAGAAACTTAACAGAGAGACTAATAATATTTTGTACTATGCGGTCCTCATATCCTCGCCCCCAACCTTCCTTCTTGATAGAATGGACTAGTAAGGCACTATTCGTTTCCACCAGTAGGTATGCGATGACTCACTCCAAGGCAAACACCATGCCCCAGTAGACCACCATTCCCTCCGCACTAAGCACCGAGAAAGTATGGTCCAACCTGCCTTGGTACGTGCCTTGGATAGCTCCTTTGTCATCTCTCATTACAGCCCCTACCCCTCCAGATCCGTCATTCAGAACACAAGCATCCACATTTAGCTTTATGGAGTTCCGCCAGGGAGGTGTCCATGTTGTGTTGTCGTCGGTGCTGCTGCCATTGCTGTGGATGGATGTTGCCGCCATGTAGGCCTTGTTGTCTGCCACCAAGGATAGGAAGCTCGCTGCAAGGGCCAGCGTGTATGCTGGTCGCTGATCAAATATGGCCTTATTTCTCGCTGTCCACGCAACCCACAAAAGTGTGGCTCCCTCATCTATCTTCCGCTGGTCGTCTTCTCGTAGTAGATCCCGGACGAACTCCCTTGCATTGCCTCCTGTCCATGCTGGCCACGAGAAGATCCCCGACGTCCATGCTTGTAAGGAATGATGGAAACTCAATAGTACGTGGGCTACGTCCTCCTGCTGTGTATGGCACCTTTGGCAAATGTCATTCTCTGTGATGTGCTTCTGAGCAAGGGCGCGCTGTGTTGGGAGGATGTCTTGCATGGCCCACCAAATGAAGTATTTGAGTTTTGGCAGCTATTTTGCTTCCAAATCCGCCTCCAATCACCCTCCTCCATTTCGTTTATGATTTATGCCCCTGTCCTTATGAATGCATATGCACTTCTGATTGTGTACACCCCATCGCTCTCCTTCTCCCAGCATACAGTGTCACTCCCAGCCTGCCTACCAAGGGGTATATTCACTATCATCGACCTGATGTGTGGAGGAAACACATCTGTGAGAGCATGTATATCCCATTATCATGTCTCCTTGTTGATCAAGTTCGACACCTTTCTGTAGTCCACCGGTCCCTGCATGAGAACGCTGCACCGGGCCACCCAGTTGTGGTATCCACCTGTCATCATATATGTCTATTGTGTTGCTTGTGCCCACTCTCCATAGGAAGCCTGGTTTTACGAGTTGGATGGCTCCCCATATGCTCTTCCATGAGTAGCTTGGAAGTCCTCCTATACTAGCTCGTAACGGTGTAGAGTTCTTGAAGTATTTGTGACCCAAAACCCGACAAACCAGCGATGAACTAGAAGTAGTCAGACGCCACCCCTATTTGGCAAGTAGCGCCTGATTGAAAGATTTGAGATCTCTAAAGCCCATACCTCCACTCTCCTTTGGTCTGCATAGTCATTCCCAGGACATCTAGTGTATCTTCCTTTTCCCGTCCTTTTCCCCCCACCAGAACCTTGTAATCATGGAATGAATCTCATCTAGGACACCTTCTGGTATCCTAAATATGCTCATAAGATGTGTCGGGATCACCTGAATAACGGATTTGATGAGTACCTCCTTGCCTGGTCTAGATAGTAGATGTTCTTTCCACCCTTGCACCTTCTTCCAGATTCTATCATTTATAGCAACAAAAACTACTTTCGTAGATCTTCCAATGACTGTTGGGAGGCCTAGATATTTTTCGTGTTTATCCACCTCCCTAACTCCCAAGATTTTCTTGATGGTGTCCCTTTTCTCTGCATCAACATTTCCACTAAAGGATACCTCAGTTTTATCATAATTAATCTTCTGCCTGGCTGCCCTCTTGTATTGGCTAAAAATTTCAGCTAAAGCGGAGCATTCTCCTGAAGTGGCCCTTGTGAACACAATGCTATCATCTGCAAAGAATAAATGAGACATCCGTGGTGTGTTTTCACATTTTGTTATGTCATGGATGTGTTTGTCCTGTGTTGCATGTATAAGGGAGAGATAGAGAGCTTCAGCACAAAAAAGAAATAAGTAGGGAGAGATGGGGTCGCCTTGGCGGAGTCCTCTAGTCAGTCTTGTAGATCCCCTCCTTGTGTCATTGACGATGAATTTGTGTGAAACGCTGGTCATGCACTCAGTGACTTTAGATCTCCACTTCCCAGGTATCCCAAGTTTCTCCATGACTCTCTCCATAAAAGTCCATTCCACTATATCATATGTCTAATTCATATCAAGTTTCAACGCCATAAGACCCTTTATTCTTATTTTTTATGGTATGGAAAAACTCATACGCCACTAAGACATTGTCAATAATCATCTTTTCACCCACAAAATCACATTAGTTCTAAGAAATAATGTTGTTCAACAACGACTTCACCCTATTAGCCAAGACTTGAAATGATTTTGTAAGACATGTTGCAGAGGCAAATTGGTCTATACTCCGTAATGCGCTCCGTTGAAGCAGTCTTTGAAATGAGGACAATATCGGTCTCATTGATCTCCTTAAGTGTATGCTTCCCTATCCACCACGCCTTAATAAAGTCAGTGACGCTTCCCTTAACTTTATCCCAGAATTTTTGATAGAAGATGACATTCATACCGTCTAGACCCGGAGTCTTATTAGGATGCATTTGGTTCACGGCTTGCCAGATTTCTTGCTCAGTGGGTGTCTTTTCTAGAGCGGATGCATCCCTATCCCGAATCACTCCATGCATGCCTCTCAGAAACTCATCAATACCCTCTGGGTGAGAGGTGGTAAATAAAGTACCAAAGAAAGGTGAGATCACCACCTCAATCTCAGATATATCTGTCTGCCAGCTCCCATCCTCCTTATAGAGACCTCTTGTCGCTGCAGCTCCTGAAGATCTTTCGCCAGTTGAGAACACTCCTGAATCATATCATGCGAAGACAGCCTGTTTTGTGCCTGTATCAGATCGTGTTCCATCCTCTAGATTTTTTCTTGATGTTTCCAAACTTTTTCCCTGCCCAACAGTTTAAGTCCTCCGCACACTATATGGTCTGTAGAAGTCCTTCCCCCTCTTTCTCATCCCAAGCTTGTTCCACAATCCTCTTGCAGTCAGGAGACGAAATCCATAGGTTCTCAAATCAGAATCTTTTGTTTTGCCCACCTTGGTGTTGACTTTTTTCAGCCCATAGAAGAATATATCCATGATATGAGTTCAGAATCGAGAAGTTTTTAACTCTGCGTACCCCATAGATGTCACACCATCGCCTATCAGCCAAGAAGCGGTCAAGTCTCTCTAGAATGAGATGCTCTGCGTGTAGGCCCCTCTTCCATGTGAATTTGCATCATGTGCTTCCCAGATCACTCAGGTGACATGTATCTATAGCCTCTCTAAAGTTTCTCATCTGTCATTCCCTCCTGGGTAGGCCGCCTTGCTTCTCCTCCTGTGTCGTGATTTCATTGAAGTCCCCTCCCAATAAGATAAGTAGATTGGAGTTTCGACAAAGGTCCCCATGAGAGTGCAGGTGCGGTGTCTCTCTGGCACTGCGGGCCACCTGTACAAGCCCACAAAACAGAAGCAATCCTCCGGTCTGTCTGCCTCATAATCAGCACAGATATGATGCTCCAAATAGGATTTTATAGTAACCTTATTACCTCTCCACCACAATCCCAAGCCCTCTGATCTTCCTCTATTATCCATGCCAAAACCACTGTCATAGCCGCATTTCCTTCTCGCTTTCTCCTACTCCACACTACAGCACATAGTTTCCATGACAAAAACTATGTCGGGCATCTCTCCTCAGCATCTCCTGCGGAGTGAGTTCACCATCCCAGGTCTGTCCAAACTCTGGACGTTCCAGCATAAGGTTTTCATTATTGTTCACGGGTCTGGACTGTCCCAGAGCCCGCTACTTGCATGCCTGATGCTGATGTCATATGTCTTGTGGCCTTCCTTCTTTTCATACTATTAAGTGATTCCTCTTCTATCATATGTACAAGGTCTTCTTTGCTTCGTCTGCCTCTTTTGTTTCCCACCTGTGTGTCGTCCCATAGTAAGAAGTTGGTTTCCTCTCCTCCATGTCTTGCCTCCTGTCGTGTCTTTCTTCTAAATTTTCCTTGCTTGGGTTGCTTTTGTTGTTTTCGATTGGGAACATCTCTGCTCTTATCCTCCTATCCTCCATCAGTTGTTCTTCCACCTGTGTTCTGTCCCCCCAGAGTAAGAAGTTGGCTTCCTCTCCTCCATGCCTTGCCTCCTGTTATGTCTTTCTTATAAATTCGCCTTGCTTGGGTTGTTGTTGTTGTTTTTGATTGGGAACATCTCTGCTCTTATCCTCCGTCAGTTGTTCTTCTGCCTGTGTTCTGTCCCTGCTGTGTCCCCGTTGTGCCTGTGATGGAGTCGCCGCTCCATGGTTTACTTCTGCATGGTTCGTTTCAAAACATTCCACCGGCCCTACAGTTGTGATCATTTCCATGATTGCCTCAACTCCCTACTTCTCTTGTTTCGTCTGCTCTTCCATTAGAGGTTTCCTGTGAAACGCCTGATCGGGCATTAGATTTCTCTCTTCTTGCGCCAATCACGTGCCTCTTTCCTCCTCCCTTGGCTCTGTCGTTGTGTTCTCTTCCGTCACCCCTACCTCATGTATTGCTTCCTTCTCCATAAAGATTGCTTCCAACTCTTGCACGGACGGGTTCAAGTTTGATACGACCTCCCCCTCCTCCTCCTTAATCGGCACCACCCAATGCTTCACCGAAGAGGCCTTGATCCAAGGTCCCCACATACGTTGTTGGTCATCCTCTTCCTCCTCTACATGATGTACTCCATACCAAGTCTGCACAGTCGAGGTGATCACCTTCCCTATCTTGCTTGCCACCGCCACCCTCGCTCTACATGATGTACTCCATCCCAGGTCTGCACAGTCGAGGCGATCACCTTCCCTATCTTGCTTGCCACCGCCGTAATCACTTCCTCCGTTCTGTAGCCCAAGGCATGTTGTAGAGTTTCAGCCAAAACGTGCATCAAGACAACTCCATCTCCTCCGGTGTGTCCTCTGTGCTGATGCTCCTAGTGATCAACAGGTAATTGTCAAAGTTCCAAGGCCCTTCGTTGATTACTTTCTCCTTGTCCCGCCAATGTAGGAATTGGATCACAAATATGTTATTTGCAATCTGTCTGAACGTGGCCTCCTTCCTCAACGCCCACGCATTGAGCAAGGTCCTTCTCATCGCTGGGAAGTTATAAGATCTTTATGTGGCCAGCCGTCCCACCAACGCCAATTCTAGACGGTCGCCACTGATTTTTATCATGGAGTCCTTGAAGTCTAACACATCCGACTCCTCCTCCCCTCACACATTTCACTAAATCTTCAACCGCCACGGCGGTGGATGGAACCTGCAAGAGAGACAGAGTAATCGCCTCAGTGACAAGGACCAGGGAGTCCCGAAATCGCAAATCACCCCGAGAAACCCTAGACGACGCACCTTCGGGAACTTGGATGTTACTCTGTGTTTGTTTAACAGAGACATTGTTGTTAATATTAGCACATAAATTCCCTACTTCACCTTGTTTAGCCTGTGGATAAGAGGCCCTCCCCATAATCTCCCCCCTCCCCATTGACACCCCAACCTTGCACTATCCAAATCCATCCTGAATTACATAGTGCTCACCCTCTTAGTTGTAATTCTAGAACTAATCTAGAGACTCATATGCACAATTGAGTGATATACACAATTCTGTATATAGTAAATGCTTAATTTCCGACCGGGCTTGCATGGATAAGCAACCAACCACCACACCCTTTCAATAAGGGGATCCAATTTACTGTATTAAAAAAAAAAGCTCGTTTGGAGTTGTGGCAGTATTTTCCTTGGGGAGGACAGTGACATCAGGAGATATGATCGACAACATAAGATGCCAATTCTGACCAAAGGGTAAAACTCATAACTAGTTCCTATTTCTTGCTATGCTTGTACAAGACATTTTTGGATACATGACATTCTTTTTCTTATTAACGACATCTTCATATCACCTGTACACCAGGCATAAAACAGAAGAGGGCCGACGGGGTACATGCATACATGAATACAACGGCACGGACACGGACCACCAGTACAGAAGACAGTAGACACAAAACCGAACAGAAGACGAGACCAAATAACAGGACACGAACCGCGAGATTAAGACGTTAATCTCGCCCACAAGCATCGACCCTTCCTCGCTCTTCACCCACCGATCTCGATCGACTTCACCTCCGGCTTCTTCACCTCTTCCTTTGGCACAGTCACAGTAAGCACCCCATTCTCCATAGTCGCCTTCACCTGCTCCATCTTAGCATTCTCCGGAAGCCTGAACCTGCGCATGAACTTGCCGCTGCTCCTCTCCACGCGGTGCCACCGATCGCCTTTGTCTTCCATCTCCTTGCTCCTCTCGCCGCTGATCTGCAGAACACGCCCGTCCTCGACCTCAACCTTCACCTCTTCCTTTTTCACCCCAGGCAAGTCCGCGTTGAACACATGCGCCTCGGGGGTTTCCCTCCAGTCGATCCGTGTTGCAGCGAACTGAGAGGTGTCCGAGGCGACGTCGGAGGATTGGCGGTTTGAGAGAGCGGATGAGAAGAAAGGGAGGTCATGGAGCGGGTCCCACATCTCGAGGGAGAATGGGTCGAAGACGTTGCTGCGGCGGCCGCCGAAGAAAGGTGTCAACGCCATTGCTGATTCTAGCTGGTTAGGGGACGAATTGATTCTTGTAGTGGGCAAAGCTACGCAAGGCTGATGAAACGAAGTGCGGATTGCTGCTGCTTGTTGCTTGGCTAATTGCTCTTCCGATGCTGACAACAGGTGGCGACAGCAAAATTTATAGAAGATGTCGAGGTAGGGGAGAGTGACTCCAGAGTCTTCGACATATGACGCGTGTAAATTCGAGGATCAGAATTGAAGGTGGTGGGAGAGCTGGCTAGCACCTTCTTCCCCTCTCGGGCCTAGTCTTGAGGATTCTAGAGAGGAAGGGAGAGCAGAGACGCTAGATTTTTTGCTTTTCTCGCCGATGTTGATCTCAAATTGAGGTTCTTACCGAGTGACAAGTTGTGCCGGTATGCGCGCAAGGTGTCTAGTATTTGGGGGTAGGGATGGCAATATGGCCGATTACATCCATACCCATCCTGACCCAGCCCATTTGGACCCAAATATAATGGGTCAAATGGGTTTCGGCTGCGTATTGGGTTCAAATGGGGGTGTGAGGTCATGGCCCATTCCGCATCTAGTGACCCATTAGGAAGTGTCGATCCAGTCATGCTCCCTCGATCGACGAGGGATAGTGAACATCGTAAAGGACCTGCTTCTCCAGGTCGCCGCCACCAAGCAGGCAAGCAGTAGGCGCCTACGCTGTTCGCCGCCATCACGCTCCTCGATCGATCGACCGGGAGCCGCGGCGGACGGGGAAGGGCGAGCCATTGCTAGCCGAGAGAGGTGGGGAACCGGAAGGCGGTAACCCATCAAGGTGCTCCCGTAGCAGCCGCCATCAAGCTGCAACCGCCTGAGGCGTCTATTGGACTACTTGCATCAAGACATGGGCAGACAGCGACGCTGAAGCCGCGTACCTCCAGAGCCAAATCGATCTGACAGCCACCGATCCTGAATCAACTGCGTCCAGATGTAGTCTCCTTCACAGTCTCCATGGTCTCGTCCGCTCCCCGTCCTCTTCAGCATCGTCTTCCTCCTTCTCGATGTTGCTCCCCCTGCGACCTCCCTTTTCAACCTCAGTCTTCGCAACCGGAGCCGCAAGGGATTTGCAGGAGCGACAATAGCGACGCAATTCGTGCTCGAGAAGGTCCATGACATGGCTCTCCTGGCCCTAGGATGTGCACGCTGCCACTTGTTTTCTTCCAATTCTGAAAAAACAGCAGCAAGCAATAGCATTTCTGGCTGTGGTATAGTGGCGTCGAATGGATCTTGTATACAAGAGGATATCGGGCTTCCACTCCTCTTTCTCTATGCTGGATTGATTTTGTAGGATTATGGGCAAAAAACAAGCAAAAGTTCAAGTTTTCGTGTTTGTGCACAGGAACTGTTTGACAAAACGTATGTATGATGTGGCGTAGGCAAAGGAAATTACAACGACGTAGTGTAATTGACGTAAACTTTGTTTATATATATTATTGACTTGGAGCAACTTATAATAATATGTGTATTCCGTTTTGTGGTTGGTAAATTTATAATAAGTTAATGTTTAGTCGTTTCGTATATGGGTCTGGTACGGTGTGCTTTGAGTTTGATTCTGGTCTCCCCCTTTTATTATGCCATTTTGGTAATATTCAAAGTTAAATAAACTTAACGGTGTTTTGGTTGGACTGGCTTGCTTATGTTCCAATGTTTAGTAATAGAGGACTTTTGGGTACGAATACCACATAATAGGTTGCATTTTATTTGTAGTTATCAATGGGATTGATTATATAGGTTTTATTGGATCCCCATGACCCGTTGGGGCGGGTATGGGTTCTCACTCTTATTATGTTTTTCTAATGGGTTGGGTATGCGTTAGCCCAAAACTTAAGTGGGTTAAGTGGGTATGGGTCACCCATACCCACCCCATTGCCATCCCTAGATAGAGAAAGCCTTTAGGATCCTTGACATTCCAGAAGTTGATAAGGTTAAGCATGATGTGTACCTTTTGAAAGGAAGCACTGGTCATTGGTGGGCCATTGAAGAAGAGAAGAGACCGGGTGTTGAGATCGGATGGCAAGAATTTTGATAAGAATTTGTTAGTAGATACTTCCCCAAGACTTATCTTGATGAGAAGATCTCACAGTTTGAGCAGATTAGATAGGGACCAATGAAGGTTAGCAAATATGAAGCTAAGTTTATGGAGCTTCTACGATTTTGTCCGCACATGGCCACCACAGATGAAGAGAGAATCTGGTATTTTGAGAAGGGTTTGAATGTTGAATTAACTACACCAATATCTACTATAGAGAATAGAGAGAGGTTTGCCACCTTTTTGGAGTTAGTTAGGCGGATAGAGAGGTCCATGACTGGGAAATGAGAGGCAAATTGTAAGAAAGAACCTGCACAGTTTCAGAGTCAGAGGTTTGGCAGTTTTAAGAAACCGAGGTTTACTGCCCCAGTAGAGCCACAAAGGTTTAGTGCTCAGACACAGTGGACATCCAGACGAGATAGAGGTCGTAGTTTTCCATCAAGTAGAGCCCATAGCTCAGCATCGATGTCAGTGATAGGACCACCTAGGTCGTAATGGGAGGATAGAGTTTGCTACAGGTGTAGGCAGACATGTCTTGTGATAAAGGATTGTCCAGTTAGGGACGTGGGAGTAACCCAACCACCGAGGCAGAGTAAATAGAGCTCTCAGAGACAACCGTTTAGTAGTGGCACTCAAGGACGTGGACAAGCATCCCAGGCAGGATCCTCTACACCAGCCAATAGAGCACGAGGTCGGCAACAGGCAACGGCAAGATTCTATACTGTGAAACAGCCGGAAGCAGTAGTTAACCCCCGAGTTGTGACAGGTCAGATGGAATTATTTCATCTGATATGTCTTCATCATGTTTTGTATATGTTTTGATTGATTCAGGTGCTACACATTCTTTTATCACTCGAGAAGTGATTCATGACTGTAATATAATTGTCAATCCTAGAATGGATAATCTGTTATTAGAAACTCCATTAGTTGGATCTTCAGTGTTGAGGGAGGTATGATCTCCCTGTGTTCTTTCTTTCTCTGAACATAACATTCAAGTGGATCTTATACCACTTGAAATGCATGGGTTTGATATAATTCTTGGGATGGATACCTTAGAGAAGTATAAAGTTGTCTTGGATTGTGGTTTTAAGCAAGCAATGTTTACGTACAGTGATAATGCATATGTTTTTAAGGGGATAGAAAGATTCTTCCAACCTATCTAGTGTCAGCTATGGTAGTAGAGAGGTTGATGTGACAAGAATGCTTCGCATTCTTGGCACATCTGGTAGACACTAGAGTAAAGAGCCCTAGTCTTTCTGAAGTGCTTGTTGTTAGGGAATTCGAGGATGTGTTTCCTGAGGAATTTCCAGATGTTCCTCCACCCCCAAGAGATTGATTTCGAGATTAATCTAATTCGGGGTACGCAACCTATAGCCCAAACACCTTATAGGATGACGCCAGCTGAGATGGCAGAACTTAAGAAACAGTTGCAGGAGTTGCTTGAAAAAGGTTTCATTCGACTGAGTACTTCGCCATGGGGTGCTCCAGTTGTTTTTGTTAAAAAGAAAGACGGGTCTATGAGACTATGTATAGATTATAGACATATTAACAAGGTGACTATTATGAACAAATATCCTTTTCCAAGGATTGATGATCTGTTTGACCAGTTGTGTGGTGAAACGGTGTTCTCTAAGATAGATCTAAGATCAGGATATCAATTGTTACGTATCAAGGAGAGTGACATACCTAAGTAAGCCTTTAGGATGAGGTATGGTCATTATGAGTTTGTAATTATGTCATTTGGACTAACAAATGCACCAGATGCATTCATGGAGCTGATGAATAGAATCTTCCATCCATTCCTTGATCAGTTTGTAGTGGTTTTCATAGATGACATCCTGATATATAGTATGGACGGTCAACAACATGAACAACACCTTCGTTAAGCTTTGACTTTGTTGAGACAACACAAGTTATATGCTAAGTTTGGCAAGTGCAAATTCTGGTTATCAGAAGTGTATTTTCTTGGACATGTTATATCTACTTCAAGTATTTGTGTTGATCCAAAGAAAGTCGAATCTGTTGTGGAATGGGAACAGCCCAAAACATCGACTAAGATTCACAGTTTCATAGGTTTGGCAGGGTACTACAGAAGGTTTATCAAATATTTTAGTTTTGTACCATTACCCCTAACCAGGTTAATAAGGAAGGAAGTCCCTTTTGTCGGGAACGACAACTGTCAGTATTCTTTTCAGTTGTTGAAAGAAAAGTTGACTAGTGCACCTGTGTTAGTTTTACTTGAGCAAGGAAAAGGATATGTTGTTTTCTATGACACTTCTAAGAATGGTATGGATTGTGTGCTGATGTAGAGTGATCATGTAGTTTCTTTTGTTTCTCGACAGCTCAAGAAACACGAGGAGAATTATCTGATACATGATCTAGAATTAGTTGTAGTGGTTCATGCGTTGAAAATCTAGAGGCATTATCTCCATGGAGAGACGTGTCATATTTTCACAGATCATAAAAATGTAAAATACATTTTCTCACAGCATGAGTTGAATATGAGACAATGTCACTGGATGGAGTTAATCAAGGACTACGATTGTACAATTGATTATCATCCAAGGAAAGCCAGTATAGTGGCAGATGCACTCAGTAGAAAATCCTTGACTTCACCCATGGATAATGTACAATTGAATTCTTTAGTGTGCTATAAGCGGGATATGCTTGTCTCTTTGAGACAGATGAATGTGCAATTAGAAGTATCTTTGCTAGCCGGATTGTTAGCAAAGATGCATGTGAAACCTACTCTAAAAGTACAGATCAAAGAGGCACAACAAGCTAAAATTGTGATTCAGCAGATTAGGTCAGAGTTGGGTAGTGAGAAACAGGACAGTTTCCATGAGTCAGAGGATGGGATAGTCTGATACATGGTAGAATGGTAGTTCTTGATGTTAATAACTTAAGAAAGTTAGTTATGGAAGAAGCTCACTCATCCATGTATGCAATGCATCCGGGGAGCACTAAAATGTATCATAACTTAAAAGATATGTATTGGTGGCCCAGTTTGAAGAAAGATGTAGTTGAGTTCGTTATGCAGTGTCCGGTGTGTCATCAGGTCAAAGCAGAACACCAGAAGCCTGTAGGAACGTTGCAACCCCTACCTATACCTCATTGGAAATGGGATCACGTGACAATGGAATTTGTGATTGGTCTACCTAGGACAACCAAAAGTCATGATTCCATTTGGGTGATAGTTGATAGGTTGACTAAGACAACACATTTTCTTCCTGTCAAAACAACCTATACTGCTACAAAGTTCACACATATCTATATAGATGAGATAGTGCAGTTACATAGAGTTCCAGCTACGATGGTATCTGATAGAGTTCCCCAGTTTACGAGTCATTTTTGGGAATGACTACATAAAGCTCTGGGTACGTAGTTAAATTTTAGCGCAACCTTTCACCCTCAGACGGATGGACAGTCTGAAAGGACTATACAAACTTTGGAGGACTTGCTTAGAGCATGTGTTCTTCAGTTTGTGGGAAGGTGGGACCTACATTTGAGCTTGATAGAGTTTGCCTATAACAATAGTTATCAGGCTAGTATTGATATGGCACCATATGAAGCCTTATACGGTAGACGTTGCAGATCTTCGTTATGCTGGTTTGAAACTGCAGAATACCAACTTTTGGGTCCTGCATTAGTTCAAAAACAACTGAAAAGATTAAAGTTATACAACAACAGTTGAAGGCTACACAGGATAGACAGAAGTCTTATGCGATAAATGTTTTTGACCTTTAGAATTCCAAGTTGGGGACAGAGTGCATCTCAAGGTCTCTCCTTGGAAAGATGTTCTCAGATTTGGGAAGAAGGGTAAGTTAGCTCCTAGATTTATGGGGCCTTACCCAGTGATACACAGATCAGAAAGGTAGCTTATAGGTTGGAATTGCCACCTGAGCTACATAGACTACATCTAGTTTTTCATGTGTTTATGCTGAGAAAATGTCATCCTGACACAAAGATGGTGATGCAACATGTATAGGTTGAATTGAATGAAGATATATCCTATGTGGAAGGCCCTATGATGATTCTTGACAAAATAGTCAAGAAGTTGAAAAAGAAATACATAGTTCTTGTGAAAGTTCTCTGGCATCATCGTGGCGTTGAAGAAGCCACATGGGAGTTAGAGGAAAAGATGAGGAGGAAGTACCCTTCTCTTTTCTCTTGAGATTTTGGGGATGAAATCCCATTTTAGGGGTTGATAATTGTAACATCCCTGACCTAGGTTATGGCCTAAATCCTAGAAGTTTTGCTTAAGTTACTTACAAACTTGTTCTAATCTTTTAAAAGGTAATTAAGACCCTTTGTGAAGTTTATTTTCCAATTTGAGCTTATATGCAAACTATGTGTGCATTATATGATAGTCTAAGCGTAAAGTGCAATGTACCCAAGACGAGGGGTTATATTGCAAATGTCACATGTTGAATGAATTCTAAGTGTTTTAACATCATGAGAGAGTGAATGATGCTAAGTGATGGCTTGTGGAAAGCCTAAATTCTAAGTGAGAACTTTTTGAAAAATGCTAAGTGCTTGGTGCATCAATTATGGTACAAATTGTATTATAGTTATAATATAGGGTTGATGTGTAAATTACTACATCTAAATTGTCTCTACCCTTTCCTGGTATCATTTAGAGGAAAGAGAAAGAAGGATACACCATGTTTGAATCATCCTAGAGTGATGGCACTCTTAGTAATGAAAAGACCAAGAAAATGCATAAGTTGAAAGCTATATATGAGCTATATTGAGTTGTTGACTTAGGATGGGAGTCCCTATCGGCAAGTAGCCATAATTGTTAAGTTTTAGCTTTTCCCATGATGGGAAATGCATTTCAAATAAAGTGATATGAATCGACTTGCAACTTTTCTTTGGAAAAGGTGGTATTGGATATAATAATAAAGTAAGTGGAAGAAGACTTACTCTAGAAGATAACCAAGGAGCCCGACCCTTATCCCTTTCATTATCCTTGAACTTTTATTTTTTCATGGAAAGATAATGATGGGATGCATGCAAAAATATGTGTTGACCTTGCAAGGCTAAGTGACATGTAGTAGCTTACGATAATGACACCTCTTACACTCTTTTCCATAAACCCCAAGTATAAATAGCCTACCCTTCACTTGTTAGTAGAAATTTTTGAAATCTTGTTAGTAACCTTTCCTTAGATATTGTGCATGCCACTATTGTATCATGCATAAGTGAGGAGATTTAAGTGGTGGAGCTTGGTATCGGCCAAAGAGAAAAGATATCGGCCAAGTAGGTCATAGTAACCTAGCTAAGGTGATATTGGCCATTGGGAGTAGAGATATCGTGAAAAAGCTAGAAGCTCAAGTCTTGGACTTTAGAGAGGCTCATCTTCAACCTTGGAACGTGAGGAGTTGAAGCTTGAAGCTTGGAAGTTGCTTTAGAGGCAGGTTATATAACTTGAACACTTCTATGTTATTATCCATTTTTCAATGTTGTTGAACTTGTTGATTATTTTCAAATTCGGATTTCCTTTGATCAATTAATATATATATATGAGTTCCTATAAGTAGTTAGGACTTTTGTCCATGATTTAAAATAGCAAGACAAAGGTCTCGAGGTTGGTGATGATGACATCATCATGGTACAACCCGATATGGGTTGAAGAACCTTGAAATCTGATATGCAACCCAAGATGGTGATTCACCTGATATAAAAACAGGTGACATTCCATCCACGATATAAAGTATGTCCTATGGATGATAGAGAAGATACCTACTAGTACCTTATACACAATACAAGGTTAAAGCCATACCCTTTACATGATATGGGCAAAACCCTAGATGAAGAAATGAAAACCCGATATGCTTTGAAAACCAATTGCCTTTGAAACCTGATATACCCTACTACTTTGTGATGGGTTGAAGAGTAACTAAGTATCTATCTTGTCATGTAATTATAATGAAAGAACTGAACCTTGAAATTATAAAAAGGTTATGAGCTCAAGGGATTATATAATATAGGTAACCCGATATGATCTCCAACATATAAACTGGCATGGTAAACCCATGATGGGAATCTGATATGGTAAACCCAAGAGGGGGAATACGATATGGTAAACCCAAGAGGGGGAATCCAATATGGTAAACCCAAGAGGGGGAATCTGATATGATAAATCCAAGATGGAAAACCGATATGGTAGTCTAAGATGGAAAACTGATATGACAATCCAAGCTAAGAAACCAATACAATAATATATTTATACTACTTAAACAATACATGGTAAAGACATAAATGATATGCCTGAGATAGTGCACTCTTGTGCACGATATGAAAATCCAATATATCTCTATACCCGATATGAGGTTGACTTAGGATGATAAAAGCTAAGTAATAGATAAACCGACATGGCTACATGATATGGTGTTAGATGATAAACCCTAAACCCGATATGATGATGTGGTTTTGCTACATGATTAATATGCATCCTTGATTTGATGATATGTGCATATTCAAGCACGATAGGATAACATTATATACCATGATGCCCGATATCGTAGGCATGCTCCAATTCATTAGACTTGTCTAAGTGAGGTATGTTATATGATTAATGTAATATTGAGACACAACGAGTTTAATTCAATTTGATAATGATGAGCTAATAGACCTTAAGAGGTGAACTAAGTAATCAACACCCTAATGAGGATGAGAGAGAAACTAAGATTGGAATGTTAATTATGTAATGAACATATGTTAATATTCACATCTTGTATGGAGTATGAATTGTGGTTTAATCTTTTATGATGAGATCTTAAAACCCTAATAGAATAAGTAAAGGTAAACCATAACCTTGAGAAAGGGTGATAAGATGGTTTTCTACCCTAATCAGTTGTTAAAGGGAAAACCTAATTCTAATTCATAGGAAGAATATATTTCTTTTGTATTACATGGTTATGACATGTATGTGATATTGTGATTAGCATGATATACTAACCATGCAGGTATCATAAGAAAATGTGCATAGCTAAGTAAGAGCTATGATTTTATATGATACAGATTCAATAAGCTATGTGAACTATGTGAATAAATACCCTAAACTAATGATCTAGAAGTAATGGTTATCTGCTAAGTGGTGAAAGTACTCAGTGATAAATTGAGGGTTAGAATACCCAAGCATGATGATGATAAGATATTGAGATTCTAAGTGATCTATGTGTTTCAAAGAACATGAAAATACTTGATAAACACATTTATTCTTTTCTTTGTAGAATCTAATATAATTTTTGTATGTAACTTGATTGGTGCTAAAAGATACTATAATGCACTTAATTAAGCAAGTTAAATATTATCATGTAGTTGCCTAGACCATAGATCCATTTAGTGTCAGCATTTACTGAAAGGTGAAATGAGTTTTTACTCGGTATGTATATTTTTGAATATGTAATCATTATATGAGGGTGCTCAGTGGACTCCCTAAACTAAATGAGGGTGCTCAGTGGACTCCCCAAATACACCAGGTTGCTCAGTCGACTTCCTGATGAAACTAAACCAGGATCGCTCAGTGGTCTTTCTGATGACAAATAATTCAGGAAAGTTATGTGGGCTTCTCCCAAAGAGAGTACATGCTACAGAAGTAACTCTATAGTAAAGATGTCGCTATACTCTAGCATAGCTAATTGCAGATGACACAAGATGTCCTGCTAAGTCTAAGTGGTCTCATACTGACCGAGACAGATGAGGTCTTGACAGCCGGCTCTGCCACTGACCTTGTATGGTACCGATTTTGACTTACTAGTGGTCGGTTGGAGTATGAGCAGTTTACCTCATCTCCTATGGGCATAAGTGTGAATAAGAACATTTAATCAGTTGTGTAGCATATTTGTTTAAGGATTGAATACGGAAAACATCAGTCGATGCTTCATTACTTTTATACATCTTGGTAGATAGATGTTATACATGTTCTTCATATTCCTTTTTAAGGAAAATAGATAACTTATAATTCTGTTATCAATATTTATGTTTTGCACTACAAAATTCATGCTAATCGCATGAAATATCCTCTGATCAGTTTTATAGCATTTCCTATGATAATAATATTGTTGGCAGAGAGTTATATCTCTCGTTGGGACAATAGTCTCACGTCGTGGGATCCACAATTTTTAGGTGGATGCAGACGAGGGCATAGGAACCGAACTGTAGAAGAAGGATCACATCAGCAGGGACAACAGTAGTAGCTCAGGTTGAGTACCCTGTCTATCATGTCTTGTAGATAGAAGTCATATATGTCATCTTTGTACTCTCAGGTCCTTGGGAAATAGCTCTTAGTGGTTTTTATGAATGACTTGAGATTTTGGTTTGTTTACCTCAAGGTTTTATGTTGTTGTTGTATATGTTAAGGTAAAGAAACTGGTATCCGTTATCCTCAAGAAGAAACAATGTATGTATGATATGAACCACATGCATATAAAGTTTTGCATATGTTTGTAAGAATTTTCTGGAGAAGGATCTATGTGTAAAATGGCTTTAATTCTTAGTGATTTTTGTAAATTCCGTTGCTTATGGTTATTTCACGATTATTACTGGTGATGGCTTGATTTGTAATTGGGTCGTCACATTACATATATAATAAAATATTATATAGTTTTTCTCTGATAAAACATGTGTTAGAGAAAACTATCAAGGTTCGATCCGATCAGAATAAAAAACCAAATCTAGAAAATGAGTGTCCCACACATAGTAAAGAGTCGAGTGCCATGTCACTTAGCAAAAAGGGTGACAATAGGGTGTAGATTGGTGTAGCTACCCAAAACATAGATGTATCATATGTCAACAATTTCTCTCCCCATGATGTACGTCATTTCCAAATAATGCAAAGTCCCATACCGCTACACTATAAGGAAAGAATGACATCTAAGGACCTGCTATACAACCAGCACCAGTCTAAACCTTGTTCTCAGACATCTAGGTGCTAACCTAGAGACTAGGTCAGATATAGTCTCTAACAGATGACTAATCTAACCCTAAGGATTTTTATAGTTCATGGTTCTTTAGTTTTGAGTTGCATAATGAGCAAATGTCAAGCTTTGCAATTGTTCATGCTCTGATACCACCTGTGACGTCTCTAGATTTTCTAAAACTTAATTTGATGTGTGACGTCTAAATTGAAACCTCACCTCATCAAGAATCTCAATTTAAACACCACACACTAGGCTAAGAAGAAGAAAATCAGAGGAAGTCAGAAGAAAACAATCAGTTGCACATGCACATGAATAATAATAAAATCATACAATACATGTTCACCATTTAACATATAATTATAACATGAATTGTCATAGCATTTTATATTACACATTGAACAACAAACTTATACATATACATGTACTACCACTAAACTACATGATCTTAAGACAACAGGTCCACTTGTACATCAGTTCACCACACAACTCTCAACTATCCTAGTTCTTCAAGATCATACGTCCACAACCTAAACAAAAGATTACATGTGGTACACGTCAGCACAATATTCAAGAATATTGTACTGAGTATGCCTACATGTCTTTTTATATACCTCTCATTACTAAGACTTGGCAATAAGATAAAACTATTACTTGGCAGTTATAAAAAAAAGATAAGAAAAAGCATATACTTGTACAAAGATGTTCATTAACAAAAGAGAACACATATTTTAAGCTCATTTTCCATTATATGTAAATTTGATCAATCACATGCACTATTCTACCAAAGAGATTTAGTGCTCACATGTACTATTCTACTAAAGAGATTTAATACTTTCATAAATGCACTATTTTGCCAAAGAGATTTAGTTCTCACATGTACTATTCAGCCAAAGAGATTTAGTACTTTCATCAATGCACTATTCTACCAAAGAGATTTAGTGTTATCATATCATGGATCACTTATCTTCTGTTTCATGTGTTCATAGACATATAAGTATGGAAAATCAAGCAAGATATCATACAAGGACAATCATTTCATCCAATAATATATGCCAAGTATTTTACTACACATATACCACAAGCATATTGTATAATAAACCAAGTAAGAGGTAATGACATACCTTGAAAAGAAATATCCTAATCATCATATATTCTTGAGTCATGTACATCCTTGTCAACCCCTGATTAAGAAAAGATCATGTACTATCATCAGATTCTCATGATCTTAACCCTAGTTATGATTCATTAGGGTTTTTTTAGTTCATTAAATTAGTCTCATTATTATTCATCTTTTCAACTTGGTATTATATTACTGGTCTTGGATTCCAGGTTAAGATACATAATCTGATTATTTTATTACATTCAAAAATTATTGTAGACATTAACCCTAGGTTACATGTATTAATCATGTTAGGGTTTTCTCTTCATTATAGGATCCATAAACATGTAACCTTATTTATATAGATAATTATGATCTCACAATTATATATTAGCCTCCAATTATTGATATAAGCTTACTTTGTAATTTTCAGGGTTTCTTGAGCATCTTTGTAATTATTGCACATTAATTAGGGTTACTAGCCCTAATTAGCCACATGGAGCATATTACATGATTTCATGCATCAACATCATAATCATTGAACTTAAATGGATTATAAATATGAATACATGTTTACTGACATTTTATCATAATTTTAGGCCATCGTTTGATATATATTATCCATAAACAATTGCAATGCATATTACATGATATCACTAAGATTTTAGAATCAAATAATATTATGGTTGCAAGTTGTCCTACTCATTTTTCTAAACATTTCAATATTTTATTTGTATTTTTCTGACATTCGTGCTAATTATTATGCATTTTCAAAAATCTGAGTATTTTTGGATATTTACCTTTCCCAGTCAATCGGCACCAGCCACGTGGCTCCTTAAGGAAAGCAACCCTTTGCTCCTATTTTCATAGTGAACCAGCCAAGTTTGGGGTGAATAGTCCAGATTTCTTGGCTCCTGGACCGGTCCGCATCTTCCCTTTCTCTTCTATCGTGACTCAATGCAATCTCAGCTTCTCGTCCGACATCGTGACACATCCTTCCCTGTGTTGCCTGGGTGCTGACACACTATTGGTCTGACGCCCTCCTGCTCCTCCATGTGAGTCAATATCTGTCGACCTCCAATCTCCCAGACTCGCCGATGGTGACTCCTTCTTCTTGCTCCGTGCTGCCATCGTGGATTGTTGTTGGGGCCTCCCCTGGCAGTCTGGTTGTGATCGCTGACCTCACACACTACTCGCTGTTATTGTGAGGTTCTCCCCTTCGGCGAGAGTCTATCCATGAAATCCTCCTCCTCACCAGGACCTTTTGAATAAATTGGCTTTGGAAACCTCAGTTACACTTTCACGGCAACACATATCTATTTCCTGCAGCTCTAAGCCATGTTGTCTACCATCTCGCCACCAGTAGGGTATTTTTTGGTAGAGAAGAATAGACATCGTCTCTATATCCCTCTCTCTTGACCCCCCTTTTTATTTCTTGTAGATCTGGGCAACTAACTGAGAGTGACAAGCTGTCAAATATTCATATGACAAGGACTGAAGAGCCACCACCATCACTACCATTTTGGTTTCTTGTTCCATTACTAATGGCTACTTCCTTAGCGGGTCATTTCTCCTAGATGCTCATCTTCCAACTTCTAATGTTGGGTGGAGAAGCAATAAGATCGGGATTTTGTGACATCCCCAAATTTTCTAAATCTTAATCTGATGTGTAACGTCTAAATTGAAACCCTCAACTTAGTGAGAATCCCAATTTAAACACAACACACTAAGCTAAGAAGAAGAAAATCAGAGGAAGTCAGAAGGAACAACATTAGTACATGCACACAAACAATAATAAAACCATGCAACACATGTTCACCATTCAACATATAATTACAACATGAATTGTTATAACATTTGATATTATATATTGAACAGAAAACTATACATATACACGTACTACCACTAAACAACAAGATCTTAAGGCAATAGGTCCACCTATACATCAGCTCGTCACACAACTCTCAACTATCCAAGTCTTCAAGATCATATGTTCACAACCTAAAAAAAAGATTACATGAGGTACACATCATCACAATATTCAAGAATATTGTACATAGTACGCCTACGTGTCTTTTATATACCTCCCATTACTAAGCTTCGCAATAAGATAAAGCTAATACTTGGAAGGTACAAAGAAATATATGAAAAATCATATACTTGCACAAAGATGTTCATTAACATAGAGAACATATATTTTAAGAACATTTTCCATTATATCATCCATGCATTTACTACCTGAGAGTGAATGCATTAAGGCCTTTATGATCTACTACCAAAGATTTGGATCATTTCAGAAGTACTTTACTACCAAAGAGTTGAAGTACTTACTTTCCAACACTTTACTGCCAAAGTGTTGAAGTGCTTGGATATAATGGAACATATATATTATGTTACATGTGTTCATAGAAATAAGTATGGAAAATCATGCAAAATATCATACAGGAACAATCATTTCATCCAACCATATGCCAAGTATTTTACTACACATATAACACAATCATATAGTATAATAAGCCAAGTAAGAGGTAATGGCGTACCTTGATCAAGATAACCTAATCATCATATATTCTTGGATTCAACTATCACTCTTGGTCAAACCGTGATCAAGACAAGATCATATACTATCATCAAATTCTCATCATCTTAACCCTAGTTGATTCATTTTAGGGTTTACTTAGCTCATTAGGATATGTGCATCATGACTTGTCATCTTGTCTTAATCTTTTGTTATTTGGGATTGATGTTACTGATGTTCTATTCCAGATTATGGTTCATTAACTGCATATACCCATGTGTCACATTATTATGTGAATATATTAACTTAGGTTACATTCATTAGTCGTATTTGGGTTTTCTCATCATTTTAGGATCACTAAACATGTAACCTAATTTATATGCATAATTATGATCTTAGGAATACATATTAGCTTCCAATTATAGGTATTAGGGCATTCTGTAAATTTCATCATTTACTGATCATTAATGTATTTTCTACATTTCATTTAGGGTTATTAGCCCTAGATATCCATTATAAGAAAATTACATGATTTCATTCATCAACATCATAATCACTGACCTTATATGGATTATAAACATGATTTATGATTTACTAGCATTTATTCTTAATTTTAGGCCATTGTTTGATATTTATTACTCATGAAACAAGCAGAATGCATCTTGCATGATATCATAGTTATTTAAGCACAAAAAGATTGATAAGATGGTTCCATATTATTCTACACATTTTTCTGAGAATTTTGGTACCTTGTTTGTAATTTTCTGATAATCGGGCTATTTATTGTGAATTATAGAAGATATGTATATTTTCTAGGTTTTTACCTTTTTGGACCAACTGTGTGCTGCCACGTGGCATTTAGGGGGGTGCGGCTCCTTTCTTCTGGGTTCACACTGAGCTGGTCAATTTTCTTGGAATTGGACCCAGTTCGGGTGTGGTCTGGCTGGTTCAGGGCTTTCCCCTTTCTCTCCTTGCTCTCGTGCTCTAAAGGATCCATGAGTCTGCAAGACTCAGCTTCACGACCGCCGCGAAACTCAGTATCACCATGATGTCATCACCTCCTCCACGCCTCCTCCGCATCGACACCATCAAGTGCTATCTGCCAACCACTGAGAGTTGTTTATCCCTGAGTGCACTATGTTCCTTAGCGTCATCGCTTGCTACTCTCAAGTCAACGATCATCCACATCTCCACAGCAGCAAAGCTTCTCATCCTTTGCTCTGGAGATCCTCATCCAGGAGCTGTCAATGACGGCTACTGCCTGTGGGAGATGGGTTCAGAAATGGGAGTCTGATCTCCCTTGTCTTCCCTTACAATAGCTGACTGAGGGGTCATTCTGTAGGTATTTGAAAGACTAAGACAACCACCCACACCACAATCATGTCGTGCAATGGTGGGGAGTTCCAGTACCAATATGCTTTGTTGTCTTGTCTAACTAACAGGGGGAGATGACATATTAACTCTTAGATATGACCATCCAAAGGCTACTAAGGTCCTACATTTCCAATCCATGGACTCTTCACAGCCAAGGCTAAAGGGGCATGACACTCTTATTAAATCAACAACTTAGGTTTAAAATCACCATTAAATCAATTATTCCACCAATTTCAAACCTAAATATCTCTCTCTAGTAATATCCAATCATCCTCAAATTTTGACCATAGCTTTTCTAACCCTCAAGCTACATTATATTAAATTTTTGTGCCAAAATATCATTACTTGACCCATCAATTAAATACCTCAAAATGATACATACTTAGGGGAAATAGACATCATAATGACAACAAAAGACTTTCAACATCCATCTTATTGCAAATTCTTAGAAACCTTGGCATAAACCAAAATAATAAACTCAATTGTCATTAGATGTTCAAAGATCTAAAAGTTCACTTCATCACAGAGGTGGAACTCTCCTGTCTTAGCTCTATCTACCCTGAAGTGAGGGGATTCCTGCTCCTTTCAACACAAAGAAACCACCCCCACGAGGCCATGACCTGCTAAATGTCTCCACTCACGTTTGATGATCATTGTGGATTGATCTTGCAAGAACTGTACTATCTCCCACATTGTTGATTTGAACTAGGGTAATATATAACTTCTCAAAGGCCAAGTCCACCGGATTATAAATCAAGGCCACACAATCTGTCAAAAGGGCTAATAAAAGGATTGGATGGCATCCTTGTTATAAAATTAGGCTACAAATCAAATACTTTGGTCCAATATACCTCAAAATGAATATTGTTTCACAAAATTCAACCTAAATAACTTGACCTAGAATCCTCCAATCTTCATGAAATTTTAACCATAACGTTATCACAACTAAAGGTACATTCTATTGCATTTTGGTGCCAAAACTCAACCATTTTACCTTTCAATTAATTGTTCCAGAAAGATACATAAAGTCTCATCAAGTATAATATCAACATCAAACAACTCCTAAACCCTTCCAAACTAAAGGAATCACCTTTCTATGATTCAAAAAAATACACATATGAATATACTTTCAAAACAATCATTCTAATATGAAATCCATGAACACAATTATCCAATTGGGCACTCTAGAACATCAAAAGTTCACTCTATCACAAGTGCGGCTGCGGGCCGTAGCTTAGTGACGTGATACATGATTAGTTGTGGGCCATACCCTGGTAGGAGTGCATCAATGGTCTGTAGCTCAGTTCTACTAGTGGCGTGACCTGTACCAAGGTGGGCCAGACTTGTACAGCTGGACTATATGTTGTTGGTAGTAGTTTGACTAGTGATGTCACTACAAGTTCACTCGTACTGGCCGAGGGATGAGGTCATGGATTCTTTCTCTTTCATAGACCTTGTATGGTACTAATATAGACTTAGTAGTGGTCAGTTGGATTTGGGTGGTACAACTCAAATCCTCGGGGCATAATAAAACATGTAATCATTTGTGTAACATACTTGCATAGAATCAAATATGGAAATATTTGATGAAGTCTTGCTTGGTTTTGTACAGTATTGTTGATAGTGAATATACATATTCTTCATATTCCTTTTATGATGATAACATCTTTCATAATCTAATTGCAACTGCTTATTCTATTAGTTATGATTACCTACTTATCATAGTTGTAGTTGTACTATTGTTCCTTAATCCTCTTGCATGTACTAATAATAGTGTTCGTGGAGAGTTATATCTCCCGCTGAGATTTGGAATCTCACCCCGTGGGTTTCCAACATCTTTTTAGGTGGACATTCACGAGGTAGAGATTGTGCAATAGAGGTTGAGAAGGAGCAAGAAGGCCAATAGCTGATAAGGTTGGAAGTGTTGTTGTTGGTCCTTTTGTTGTTAGAGTCCTAGAGTCATCCATGTACACTCAGGTCTTTGGGATGGTTTTTGGGTGTGCTTTGTAGACGTGCTTTCGATACATGGTTTGTCTTGTGTTTTCTTTTCATGTACGATTATAGTGGATATGTATATATGTTTGGGACAAATATTCTTGTAACATGTTGACGGTACCTTGTGACATGAAAGGACTCATATGTAAAGGTTTGAGCTATAGAAGAAGGTGTATCAAGCTTCTCAAAGTGAAGGAGGAGGTGCAAGCTTCTTTGAGCTACAGAAGAAGGTGTATCAAGCTTTTCAGAGTGAAGGAGGAGGACAATGAAGAAGATCCAAGGAGTTGAGTGGGTAAATCCTTCAATGCCGAAGACTCGTTGCAAGAAGGGAATTTCCTTAGGGAAGGCATCCAACTACTTGTAAGAGTGGGTAAGACCTTGGTGAGGTAGAATACTAGCTCTTGGATAGGTAAGACCTTAGTTGTAAGGTTGTTGTCTCCCTTGACCTCAAAGGGAAGCTGGGTATCCTTGTTCCAAAAAAGGAAGGTAATATGTGTAACTCTTATAAGCGAATATAAAGAGTAGACATAGTTAATAAATCCTAGAGCTTGTCCTCTCTAGGTAGTGGACTGACTCTCTCCTAATTTGGAGAGTGGAACTACTCTAAAACAAATTGTTCCATTAGTTGCTTCAATTTCTCTCATCCTTGCTATGCATGTTAAGATTGCCATCAAATTCACTATTTGCAATTATACCTAGTTCAAGTATATTGAAGGTATAACTATTCTTTTGAAAGTTTTAAAGATCTATTCACCCCCCTCTAGAGCCCTCTGATCCAACAAAGGCAATTCCAAGAAATTTATGAGGCTAAGACGAAATCCAAGTCTTCTGCACTTAAGATAAGGAGAAGGGTAAGTGCAAAACAAATATGTCCTTTATACTTAAAGGAACTAAGGACGATGAATAAAGGGATATAGATCTCTACTTTATTTATATATTTAATTTAGATTAGCTTCTCTACTTCTTCATCTTGGATATCAGATACCGGATGTGGATTTCACATTTTCTCAAATGTGAAGGATCTAAAAAGAACTAGACCTTTAAAGAAAAGTGAGGTGGAATTGCATGTTGTAAATGGAGCAAGAGTTGTTGCCAATATAGTTGGAATCTATGAGTTATCTCTATCAAGTGGGCTTGTAATAGAGTTAGAGAACTACTACTACATTCCTGTAATGAATAGGAAAATTATATCTATATCTTGTTTGGAGAAGAATGGATTTGAATTTCTTGTAAAGAATGGTCAATGTTCTAATATTAAAGATGAAATCTTTTATGTCAATGCCCATATATCCTATGGTCTATATTTGTTATATGTGGATACAAGTGTGTATAACGTAAACACAAAAAGACTAAAACTTGATAACTCAAACCAAACATATCTTTGGCATATAAATGTGAAACACATTTCTAGAATACATAAAAATGGTGTTACAACCCCAATTTTTGGGGTTATATGATTTGAAATGCAATTTCTCCAATAGAATGTATGATTATGAATATTGTATGGTTTGTGTGTAATAAGTGGATTTCTTTGATAATATTTCCTTTAAATGAATGATTTCGTGGATCCTAATGAGTTAGTGAGTCCAACATGTGATAAAAAGGAAAGAAAAGTTGAATGAAATCAACTAATGCATAAAAAGGAAAAGAAATTAAGATAATGAGGAGAAATATGTGGAATTCTCTAGAAAGTTGTATGATTGATCATCATGGATTAGATTTCAAATCCACATGGTTTATAGTGGAAAAAGTAATCCAAGTAAAGGAAACAAAAGGGAAAGAGAGAGAAAATATGAATAAAATATGCCTTCTTAAGTGATAGCTTGCATATGAAGAAAACTCTCAATTACTTTCCAGTTTTAATCCCAAACTTGGCACACAAGTAGTTTGAGTCATTATGGATAATTTGAGATTAAAAAGATTAATGGTTTGGGAGATATGAGTTTCCTAAAAATCCCTAAAGTATGGATATTGCAAAAGGATAGTATTAAATGTCACATTTTTAATCAGACTAGATTTTGGGCGTGTGTGATGTGCACCATGGATCTGAGACCCAACAGTGTCTGGATCATCACCTACCCTAAGCCAAAATGGGGAAAGTTGGCAACAATTATTGTGAATTTCCTAATCGGTTTCCTCTCTCCATGCTATCTGTTGGTGACTAGACACCCTTCCATTAGATTCAGGATAGTAGTGTGAACTCTGTCGACCCTAACTTTTCCTGACATCCTCATGGATTGGGACTTTGCCCAATGTTCATTAGAACCTCCACTCCATGGGAGAGCAATGGGCATCCTCCCTACCTATATAAAGGTTTGGAAACTCCACGATCAAGGGAGAAGAGGGCTAATTTGGTGAACCCGTAGAAGTCTCGCACATCCAAGGAATGATGAACCCATGCTCAAAGCCTGCTTCACCCTGTGCCAGCCCCTATTCAACCACTGACAAGACGGTTCCTTCTTTCTCCTCTCTCTACTCTCCCAAAAAATATGACACCTCCGACAAGTTCAGTGAGGAACTGCAAGGTTTCCCCACCATCGACTAGCCCTTGCATGCCTAGAAGGCCAGGGTCAATGACTGAGTTGACCACCCTAGGAACTAGGTTTGCAGGCGTAAGGCGAGTAGAGGTGGAAGATGAGAAAGGAAAGAATTACTCTCCTGCCTTGCTCACGAGAGACCCAAAGCCCAGGGGGCATAAGGTCAAAAAGGGAAATATCCCTAGACTGAGTGCCTTCCTCACAAGAAACAGGCCGCCTATGTGGCTGATGGCAATTTGCGGAGCCCTTGTATGTGTGTAAAAGAATAAAATGTAAACATGGCCTTTTCTAATTGTCCCATAACTATTTTATTTGGGAAAATTCTAGAAACAAATTGGTAACTAGGATGGAACAATTTTATATATAAAAGTTGATTAGAAAGATGTAAGGAATCCTTTGAAAATATAATTGAAGCCTGAATCTATTTACAATTCAAAATGTATATAAAGTTGCCACCTTTAATACTTTTATGCATAGAAAACCCTAATTGTGAAATTAATGGGATTTTGTAAAGTTCTTTGGATGATTTAAGTTGATATTAGCCTATTGTTATTAAAAAGGAAGATTTAGATCTAAAATATGATCTTTGTGCTTAATTGGCTTAATTTAGGGTTTCATGTATATGATGTGCTTAATGGGTTTAGAAACCCTAATTTAGGTGAATATGACTTTTAATGGTTTTATTTCAAAAATCCATGAATAAGACAGAGATATGATGATCCTAATCCAAATTGAGAATAAAGGAACTTTAATATGGATAATTTGAGTAATTAGGGTTTTGATGTATAGAAAAGCTATTTTAGGGTTTGTTGACCTAAAAAGCTAAAGATTGAGAAATAGAGCTAAGAAACCCTAAGGAAACACTAATTAAACCCTATAAGAGATTCCCAAGTCAATAAAAGAGTTGATGATGAGTATGTGATGATTAGGTAATACATGCTTTTTAGGATTCATATTTTCTTATGTGATTTGATTGATTGGTTGATTGGACTACCTGGTTGGAATGGATACTTTGCTTGATTCTTTGAGATCTCCAAATCAGGTATGTGGTTATTTTATGATTACTCACTTTTATTTCATGGCGATTCCCAAGGTTTCATCAATTGCATAAAAATAACTGCTTGGATGACTTTATTTTCTACAATCTATAATGTGACTATGATTATCACCATGTAAATATATATATGACTTGCTTGAACCTACATACCATCTTTGGATGTAAGCTTTAAGAGCACTAAGCCCTGGATGGAAGGTCAAAGGTGGTAAACCCCCAGAAGGAAAACTACAGGGCACCCAGAGAGGTGACCCATAAGGTACCAAGATCAGGATGGAGAAGGTAGCCTAAAGTCCCTTGAAAGGACTAAACCCTAAGAGAGGGTATCCTAGAGGATTAGTAAAAGCAGTTGGGAAGTTATATTGAAAATGTAATCTTGGATTGTTAACAACTATTTGATGTAATTAGGTTGTTATGTAATATGTGTGAGATATTGGTTGCCATCACATACCAATATATTCTTTATACTGACTGATATTTTGTTTGTCAATGTTTTAGGAAAACTTTGAAATTAGGCAAACATTAAAGTGACATTGAAGGATAAAGATAATTAAAGATTGGAGTAATTTGATAGACAAAACTCTACTTTGGGTAAAATTCCAACTCCTATTTTTGAAAGGTATGTGAAAAGTAAACTTATATCTTGCTTTATGCTTAGTCTTTGGTAGAATTGATTTTTTTTTATTTACAAAACAATTGATCCTATTTAGGGATAGAAGATTTGGCTTCTTGGTCTTCCTTAATTGGGGGTTACCGGGAAGTGGGGTCATTACAATTGGTATCAGAGCCAATATCAGGATGTATGAAGATCATTATGGGAGCTCATGTCGGTCATTGCTTCACTAGGTTGATGTCGGTGAGAGGACCTTGTGAAGGTTAGAGAAACCATAGTGTATGCAAATAAATTTGTTTTGATCGAGTGATGGTTGTAGAAAGCCCAGGATCGATAGGAGTCACGTAGTATTGTGAAGCAGACTGACTTGCAATTCATTGTGGGTGAGCTTGTGTTTTTGAAAATATGACCCCTCTGAGTTATAGCTAAGATTTGAGGAAAGTTGAGTCCCCGATATGTGTTCCCATTTAAGATTTTGGAACACATTAGTGGAGTTGCTTTTGTTTAGCCTTACCCCTTAGGATAATATGATGTATGATGTGTTTCATGTGTCCAATCTAGAGCACTATGTGAGGTACCCGAGCCATGTGCTGAGCACTTAATGTATTGAACTCCAAGGGAGGCTAACTTACCCTGAGTCACCTATGAGGGTACGAGATACCAAGGTGAGAGAGAGCTCAGGAGTAAAGAATAGAGATAATAAAGGTTATGTGGAAGCACCATGGAGAGGATGAAGCCACATGGGAGATGATGATGGACATGGAAAAGTCTTATCCTGAATTGTTTGTATGTTTGGTGGAATCTTGAGGTGAAAATTCCTATAAGAGGGGAAGGATGTTACAACCCCATTTTTTTTCTTTTATGTTTTGAAATGCAATTTCTCCAATATAATGTATGATTATGAAAATTGTATGATTTATGTGTAATAAGTGGATTTCTATGATAATATTTCCTTTAACTGAATGATTTCATGGATCCTAATGAGTTAGTGAGTCCAACATGATAAAAAGGAAAGAAAAGTTGTATGAAATTAAAACATGCATAAAAAGGAAAAGAAATTAAGATAATGAGGAGAAACATGTGGAATTATTTAGAAAGTTGTATGATTGATTATCATGGATTAGATTTCGAATCCACATGGTTTATAATGGTAAAAGGAATGCAAGTAAAGGAAATAGAAGGGAAAGAGAGAGAAAATATGAATAAAATAAGCCTTCTTAAATGATAACTTGCATATGAAGAAAAGTCTCGATTACTTTTTGTTTTCAGTCCCAAACTTGGCACACAAGTAGTTTAAGTCATTATGGACTTTCTTTTAAATTTTGAGATTAAAAAGCTTAGTGGTTTGGGTGATACGAATTTCCTAAAATTACATAAAGTGTGGGTATTTCAAAAGGATAGTATTAAATGCCACATTTTAATTGGACTAGATTTTGCGTGAGTGTGATATGCACCATGGATCTGAGACCTAACAGTTTCTGGATCATCACCTACCCTGAGCCAAAATAGGGAAAGTCAAGAATAATGATTGTGAGTTTCCTAATTGATTTCCTCTCTCTATGCTATCTATTGGTGACTAGACATCCTTCTGTTAGATTCGGGAGAGTAGGGCAAACTCTCTTGACTGTAACTTTCCCTGACATCCCCACAAATTGGGACTTTGCCCAATGTTCATTGGAACCTGGACTCCATGGGAGAACTGTAGACACCCTCCCTGCCTATATAAAGGGCTAGAAACTTTACGATTAAGGGAGCAGAGGGCTAATTTGATGAACCCATAGAAGGTTCGCACATCCATGGAATGAGAAACCCATGCTCAGAGCTTACTTCACCCTGCACTGGCCCCTATTATGTCATCGACAAGAAGGATCCTTCTTTCCCCTATCCCTACTTGTCCAACGAATATGATGCCGATGAGGAATTCAGGGAGGTACTACAAAGGTTTCCCCACCAACGAATGTCCCTTACACAACCAGAAGGTCAGGGTTAATGACTGAGTTGATCACCCCAGGAACTGGGTTTGTAGGCACAAGTCGAACGGAGGTGGAAGACAAGAAAGGGAGGAATTACCCTCCTGCCTAGCTTGTGCGAGGCCCAAAGCCCAGGGGGCATAATGGAAAAAGGGAAATATCCCTAGATCGAGATCCTTGCTCACATGGAGTAGGCTGAATATGTGACTAACGGTGATTTGCGGAGCCCTGGTCCATGTGTAAAAGAATAAAAGGTAAACATGGCCTTTTCTGATTGGCCCATAACTATTTTATTTGGGAAAATGCTAGAAACAAATTGGTAATTCAGATGGAATAGTATTATACATAAAAGTTGATCAAAAAGATGCAAGGAATCCATTAAAAATATAATTGAAGCCTGAATCTATTCACAATTCAAAAATTATATAAAGTTGTCCCCTTTAATGCATTTATGCATATAAAACCCTAATTGTGATATTAATGGGATTATGTAAAGTTCTTTGGATGATTTAAGTTGATATTAGCCTATTGTTAATAAAAAGGAAGATTTATATCTAAAAGATGATCTTTGTGCTTAATTGGATTAATTTAGGGTTTCATGTATATGATGTGCCTAATGGGCTTAGAAACCCTAATTTAGGTGAATATGACTTTTAATGGTTTTATTTTGAAAATCCATAAATAAGACAGATATATGATGATCCTAAGAAAAATTGAGAATAAAGGAACTTTAATATGGATAATTTGAGTAATTAGGGTTTTGGTGTATAGAAAAGCTATTTTAGGGTTTGTTGACCTGAAAAGCTAAAGATTGAGAAATAGAGCTAAGAAACCCTAAGGAAACACTAATTAAACCCTATAAGAGATTCCCAAGTCAATAAAAGAGTTTCTGATGAGTATGTGATGATTAGGTAATACATGCTTTTCAGGATTCAGATTTTCTTGTGTAATTTGATTGATTGGTTGATTGGACTACCTGGTTGGATTGGATACTTTGCTTGATTCTTTGAGATCTTCAAATCAAGTATGTGGTTATTTTATGATTACTCACTTTAGTTTTATGGTGATTCCTGAGGTTTCGTCGATTGAATGAAAATAACTGCTTGGATGACTTTATTTTCTGCAATCTATAATGTGACTATGATTATCACCATTTATATATATATATATATATGACTTGACCGAACCTACATACCATATCTGGATGTAAGATTTAAGAGCACCAAGCCCTGGATGGAGGGTCAAAGGTGGTCAAGCCCCAGAAGGAAGACCACAGGGCACCCAGAGAGGTGACCCATAAGGTACCAAGCTTAGGATGGAGAAGGTAGCCTAAAGTCCCTTATAAGGACTAAACCCTAAGAGAGGGTATCCCATAGGATGAGTAAAATTGGTTGGGAAGTTATATTGAAAATGTAATCTTGTATTGTGAACAAATATTTGATGTAATTAGGTTGTTATGTAATATGTGTAAGATATTGGTTTCCACCACATACTAGTATATTATTTATACTGGCTGACATTTTATTTGTCGGTGTTTTAGGAAATCTTTGAAAGTGGAAAAACATTAAAGTGACATTGAAAGAATAAATATAATTAAAGATTGGAGGATTTAGTTAGATAGAACTCTACTTTGGGTAAAGTTCCAACTCCTATTTTTGAAAAGGTATGTGAAAAGTAAATTTTTATCCTACTTTAAGCTTAGTGTTTGGTAGAGTTGAATAATTATTTTTGACTATTTGTGAAACCATTGATCCTATTTTGGGATAGCGACTCTGGCTTCTTGGTATTCCTTAGTTGGGGGTTACCGCGAAGTGGAGTTGTTACAAATGGTTTTCTAAACTCTTTTGATTTTGAATCAATGGGGACATGTGAGTCATGTTTACAGGGCAAGATGAAAATGAGTCATTTAACCAGAAATGGTGAGAGAGTGAGTGATCTATTGGGATGCATGCATAGTGATGTGTGTGGACCATAGGGAAGGGATGTCATCACCATCAATAGTATGTCATTTACATAGAATATGAGGAATAAAACTATGCTCCCACTAACCTTTTTGTATACACAAAGTTCATCTTTATTTTTACTAAAGCCAAACTCTTTGACTACCTTGCCAAATTGAAGATTCTAGCTTTGAGATTCTTTCTTCCATCCATAGATTGACCTTTGTAGATTATAGACTTTATTTGCTTCTTTTAGATTTATAAAACCTTCAAGTTGTGTCATGTACACATCCTCAAGAAAATTTATGTTAAGGAAAGTAGTTTTAACATCCATCTACCAAATTGCATAGTCATAAAAAGTTGCAATGGCGAGAATGATCTTGCTGGATTTAACCATGGCAACTGGTAAAAAGGTTTCATCATAGTCAACACCTCGAATTTGTTTGAAACCCTTTGCAACCAATCTTCCCTTATAGGTTTGTACATTACCATCCATTTTGATCTTCTTCTTGAAGACCCACTTACTCCCTATGGGTTTTACCCCTTTGGGTGGATCCACCAAGGTCCATACCTTGTTGGTGTACATGGATTCCATATCAAATCTCATGGCCTCAACCCATTTCTCAAACTATGGTTGCTTAAAAAACTCTAGGTAGGTTGTTGGCTCATCATCTATGACCAACTCACCACCTTCTTGAGTCACAAGATTACCAAATGTTTCAAGCTCAAAGTGTATCCTACTAGATCTGTGAGGTTCCCATACTACATGAGGAACTTGATATTCCACAACAGTTTGTGAGTCTCCATATTACTTTTGTACCTCTACAAGTTTAATGTTTTCTTTTTGGTCCTGAAACCTCTTTGAGTTCTATTTCCCTCCCACTAATTCCTTTAAAAATAAATTCCTTTTCTAAGAAAATAACATCCTTGGAAATATCTGCTTTGTTGTTAGATTAGTAATATAGGTAGTATACCTTGGTTTCCTTGATATTCCATAAAACAATATTTATTTAATATAAGGCCAAGCTTTTTAGGAAGCATTTTCTTCACATAAGGTTTATATCCCCAAATTTTCATAAAAGACATATTGGGACGCTTCTTAGTCCATATCTCATGTGGTGTTTTTAAACAGATTTAGAGGGTACATGGTTAAGTGTAAATGCTATAATTTTAGATCATATCCTTATAAGGAAGTGGGAAGATTAGTAAAACTCAACATTGATCGCACCTTATCTAGTAATGTGTGATTCCTTCTTTTAGATACACCATTATATTGTGGTGTTCTAGGTGGTATCCATTGTCATGCAATACCAAGTCTCATAGAAGGTCCTCAAACTCTTGACTTAAGTATTCTCCACCTCTATCAAAATGAATATTTTAATACTTTTATCAAGTTGGTTATGTACCTCATTCATGATCCCCTTGGGACTTTTCAAGGGATTCAAATCTGTATTTCATTCAATACACATAACCTTCTCTACTGAGATTATCAGTAAATGTGATGAAGTAATAGTAAGATGAAAAAATAGTACGCCTCAAATACAATACCCAAATGTCTTAGTACAAAATATTCTAGAAAGATAGATATGAACAACACCTAAAGACTAAAGAACCAAAACAAATATAGCTATATTTTTGCTATCTATGTCAATGGGATCATCATCGACCTTAGGCTCATAGTCTTCATCGCCATCTAAAGGTGCAACAAAGACAACGACATCTTCACCATCATCTCCATAGGAACCGTCGAAGGCGTCATTAGAACCACCCTCAAATCTATCATCCTCGATGGCCTCATCATCATCAGCCTCTTCCTCAACAGCCTGGTCAGGCATCTCCTCATCGGCAGGAGGATCAAAACCACGACTAGGCCATCTGGCATTTTGATCATCCCATGACATGCCAAGAGCATGTGAAGCATTTTCTTGGTCAAAGGAGGGAGTAGACGTCCCAACACTAGCAAGCAAGGAAGCAGCAGGACCAGCAAGAAAAGCCAATGAAGGAAGCACGCCAAAGGTAGGGATAGGTCCATCATCAGTAGCATGCGTGGAAATGGAAGTAGCTGGTGGAGGGACATGATAGAAGTGATAGTATGCATAAGAGGCATAGTCACCGCCTGGGTATGGGTGGTAGGAGGGGTAGGGATGGCTACAAGACATGTTCATGGTAGACATGATCTAGCAAAGTTCATGGTAAAGGTGACCCTGAACCTGAAGGTTATACACCTATTGGTGTATAATGTAA
The DNA here is from genome assembly GCA_963693085.1 of Alisma plantago-aquatica. Lineage (NCBI taxonomy): Eukaryota > Viridiplantae > Streptophyta > Magnoliopsida > Alismatales > Alismataceae > Alisma > Alisma plantago-aquatica. The sequence continues at coordinate 899,414,069 of OY856411.1, forward strand.
CACATAAGGGCTTCATTTGACACAGAGAAAGAGGTGTGGTCAGGTCGGGGTGGTGGTGTAGGTGTCTAGGTGGAGGTAGAGGTGGAGGCTCTAGGTGTGGTAGGAGAAGTAGGAAGGAAAACCTTCTTGATCGTGGTCTCATCGATACAAACACCTTTTGCACTTGATTTGTAATGAACATCATGGAAAAGGGACTTCTAAGTGGAAAAAGTAAAAAGACCACATCTCAAGGTAGTTTAGGGGGGTGGGTACCACATGTGTTCTTCCCAGAGTCAAAGTAGGTCATGTGGTGTAGAATGTATCGAGACCACTTGACTCCTATGTTGTTCAAAAGATAGTACATGATCATAGTTGTGTTCTCTACAATCTTTGTCTGGTTCTTCTTTGGATGGACATTGTAGTTAACAACCAATGCGATCAGATGGTTGTTGAGATCTAGGGAAGAGCATGGCAAGTTTGACTTCTTCCTATAGCGTACATTAGGCTTCTTCAAAAACTTGTGAATGTCAGGGAGAATAAGTTCAAAGCTTTTGTACAAGGCCTCAGGGTCGAGCAAGTCATAATAATTAGGATAATCTACCCTCCATGTGTCAGTAACCTCAGTTTCATTGAAATAGACATTCAAGGAATCTTCAAAGATGGTAATTTTTTACTGGCAATCATGGAAGTTAGAATAATTTGAGTATTAGGAGGTGGCATTATTATGTCATAGTTCCACTTGAGATTCATATAAAACTCATGGACTATCTTAGTGCTAGTTATGGAATTGTGGAAGCACATGCATTCTATGCACAAAGCACCTAGGTGATGGGAAGAAAACAACTCTACAACCTCCTTGATAACTGTCTTCATGGTGAAATGAGGCTCAAATAAAACTCTAAAAGGGAAAGGGTTCCTACCAAGGAGCTCTTTATAGAGATTTAAAGCTTCGAGGGAGATAAAGGAGGTGATATCAATGGAGAGGAGGCTAGGATTAGATGAAGACGAGGGTTCTCCACCTAGGACAACTCTCTTCCTATGGTTGGATGTCATGGAGACGAATAGAGAAGCAAGTATAATTGAAAGAGAGAGAGAGAGAGATACCCACCAACAGGTCATCTATCCACCTAGGAGGGTGTGGGAAGAAGCAAGGAAAGCTAAGATAGGCGAGGGAGGGGATGTGAGAACCTAGGTCGGTCGATTGACTTTTCTCAAGTTGAGAGGGAGAAAGGTCGGTCGATAACCCTTTTAATGTGGCATCCAACTCACAAAACATGATTAACTAAAGCGGAAGCGATCACTAGTAGCGGATTACTGAAAATCACTAAAACTTAAAACCATTTACAAAGAGATCCATTCTCAGGAAAATTCTTTAAACAAGATCTATAGTATTATATTTACGTATTGATTCACAAAGTGCATTCCATGTACCATATCTTCTCGAGGAATATATATACATCATTGCTCTGCTAAAAGCACAAGTAACAAAATCCTCGAGGCTTAAAGCCAAAATATCAGATCGAATTATTAAAAGCACTAACTCCTAGGACCTGAGAATACAGAGAAGACACATAGGACTCTACATACTAATACTACACATGATAGCCAGTATCTCCACCTGGATATCACTGATGTCCCTGTTGTTGCTGCTGCTGCTCTTCCCCTGCTATAGAGTTCCTGCCTCTTTGTCTGTGTCTACCTAAAAATATTGGATCCCACAGGGGTGAGACAATTTGTAAATTGCCCCAGTGAGAGATATAACTCTCTGCCAAAAACATTATTATTGTAATTTAATAGAAATAAACTGAACAGTGGAATCATATAACCAACAACAGATAAATCAATATCTATACAGATTAGAGCAACATTTCTATTCAAGCAATTTATCTATAAAACTTGATAAGTCAGCATGTCTCTTATTCAATAAGGAATTAAAGAATATATATATAACATTTATGTATCAAGGACATGCTAAGCAGGATAATATCAACCAGTGATTCTCGTATTTCAATCTTATGCCAATACGCTATACGGCTGATTACATTTTACAATCACACTTAAGCTCTGAGGAGATGAGGTATACCGCTCATACTCCAACTGACCATTGCGAAGTCGAAATCGGTACCATACAAGGTCAATGGAAGAGCCGGCTTCCAAGATCTCCCACATCCCGATCAGTGCAAGACCACATGCAGGACATCTTGTGTTTCTGCTACATAGCTTGCCAGGGTATAATGGCATCTTCGCTATAAAGCTACAGCGGCGACTCCACTCTCTTTGCAATTGAGAGATTTCATGTTTACCTCCATCGATCTGACATTAATCATCATCGGGAGATTCATGATACATCCATCCTGACACATATAATGAAGGATTGAGAGGTTTAATGTTTACCTTCCATCAATTCCTCCATTAGGACGTACAAATATTTTTGCCCATTGACCCCCGCATATTTTTTAATATGCGCTCTCCAGGAGATCTTGTAGGAAAACCTATTTCACCATCACCAGCTACTGACGATGATGGATCTATGGTCAGAGCACTACATGAATAGATTTCACTTGATTAATTAAGTACATTATCATATTCTTTTATCATCGGCCAAGTTTTCAAACATAACTTATTAAGACAAATGCTACAAAGAAACATGTACTATTTTCATTAATCACTTCTCAGCCTTTATAAGACATTGGAATCTCAGTCCCTCATTTCAATACTAGGAACTATCATCCCTTCACAATCTCAATACCATAATCATATGGTTCTGGGTATTCAAACCCTTATCTCATCACTGAGCACTGTTACCACTCTTTCAGGTAACTATCACCTTCAGGTCATCTGACCAAGGTAAACATGGCACTTGCCACACTAGCATCTCTTATTCACTTGAGGCCCATTAACTCTCTTGTTACCTCTTACTAGGCAACAAGGCATATTATGGCACACAAGGCCCAATAAACAATTTCAATAAATAAAACATCATAGCTCATACATGGCTATGTTCAACATCTCATGATTCCTGCATGGTTAGTACAAATGATAACAAGTATATCAATCATATTTCAATTCCATGCTATTCAAGGGTAACATCACTATTCCCTTACCAGGGGTAGGGTTTCCCATTTCATGTCATTCAGGGTTACTCATTCCCTTTGCACAATTAGGACCAATGATTTATCATTTCATTGTCCAAGGTTAGAGTTTCATGCTATATATAATATAACCCTGAATTATGGTTTCACATGCCTTCACCCTATTTTAAAATTTGGGTTTACTATTCACATCTCATCAGGAATTATCATATACTAACACCCAATTTAGGGTAGGTTTTACTATTCCTTTGAATTAGGGTTTTATATTCCATTACCCATAATTAGGGTTTACTATTCATCCTAATTAGGGTTTATCATCAAAATACCCTGAATTAGGGTTACTCGTGTCATTACCCCAATTTCATATCACATCATCCTAATAGTTTAGGGTTTCACTCAGAATTGCCCTAAATTAGGGTTTGAGTTCATTAATCAACTCAATTAGGGTTTTATGATCTCTTATTCATGGATCATACCCTAATTGTATATCACATCATTTTGAATGTTTTAGGCTTAATTGCTACATGATTATCATTCATGTATGAATCTTTCTCTCTCATATTACTCAGGATGTCCACTTCTCAAATCTTGATTAGATTGAGCCTAATCTTCATTCAAATATATGCATTTATGGCTAACATGATGTATTAAATTATTACATCATTAATCATCATTGATTATTCCCACTGAGGTATCAATCATCTAAGTACATCAGGTCTCCAAATGGTTTAATCAATTGAACCTTTAATTATATGAGGGTTCCAAATGAATTGACCAATTGAACCTTCAATTCCATTAGGTGATCAATTGGATTAACCAATTGAATCTTCAATTGCATTAGATATTCAATTGAATTGACCCTATTGGACCTTCAATTACATGAGGTATCCTAATGGATTAACCATGTTGAATGTAACATCCCTAACCTGGGTTATGAACTAACCCCAGGTTTTTTGTTTAATCATGTGATTAAATTCTTATGGTTATTTGTTGATAATGTAATTAAAGCTTCTGAGGAACATATATTTCCCTTTCTGTCCTTTTTGAACAATGTTATAATATTGTTTTGTTAATAGGGACTTATGTGCAAATTACCCAATTAAAAGGGGTTAACTTGCAAATTGCACATTTTAATATGTTCCTATAGTGTTGAGACATCATGAGAATGAATATGATGAAGTATGATGGATTTCCCAAGCTTGGGCATCAAGATGCAGTTTGTGGGGCAATCCTTGTGCTTAAAACCCTAATTTTGGTGTAAAGTGCAATTTACCCAAAATGTGGGGTGCAACTTGTATAATATACTTTTTAGAATATCCTTTATGACTCTAGGCATCATTTAGAGTAATAATGATGAAGATGGCACTTCTTTTGAATAATTATATAAGAGGGAACACCTTTGTGGCTAAAATCACCAAGTTGCAAGTAAGGAGACCCTTATATATGCGCACCTTAGTGATAAGTTGACCTTCTTTGCCTTTGGTTTTTGGTATTAGAAGGAGTTTTGCCTTAGAAAAAAGGAGAAGGGACGTGCAAATAAGAAAGGAGGGACCTAGATGAGAAATGGAGAATTAGATGTCCTTATGTTGAAGTTTCACCCAAAGATATATATACAACTTTCCTTTGCAAACAAAGGAATGTTTCTCTTCTTTTATCACTTATCACCTTGCTTGGACCAACTAAGGCAGAGATTTGGAGCTCTGGAGGAGAGGAGAACAACCAAGGAGAAGCTAGGTAAGCTTGGGTCATCTTCTTGCTCGAATTCATGGAGGAAAGTGGATTACAAGGTTGGTTTCATGGTTATCTTACTTAGTTCTTTCTTTCTAGCCGACTTTTCCCAACCTTTCCTTGGAGAAACACCTTTGGCCGACCTGTGGAGCTCAAGACGCCATTAAAGGCTTGAATCTTGGAAGCTTAGAGCTCTAGGAACGACCATAAGGCGGGTTTTATAACTCTAAACCTTTTGCTTTCTTATGCATATCTTTGTTCTTGCAATTAGTACTTAGTTCTTCTTCTTCCCCACTCTTCCTTGCTTTCCTGCAACTAAAACCATGAGGAACAGACCTTGATCTAGAGGTAGAATAAGATGGGCGTGATTACCAATGTTACTTTATCAAACGGTCTTTCCCCCCCTCCTATGGCCAAACGGTTTGCAAAACCGTTTGGGGAAAACGGTTTGCAAAACCGTTTGAAGGGCAAACTGTTTCACAAGGTCGGTTGGAGCAAACGGTCTCCAAGACAGTTTGGTTGAGTTGACCAAGCGTTAAACGTTTGGGATTTCTGTTCATACTTATGTAGGTTGATAACCCTCCAAATTTTAGGGATTAACTCCCAAGGAATCATGAGTTAAAGGCTAATCATTTAGGTAAACCTAATTGGATTAAGTGCTGATTTTCAACCTGATTAACTTGACCTTTTTGAGAAAACGGTTTCAAAACCGTTTGAATGAGTTGACAAAGCGTTGACCGTTTGGGATTCCTGTTCATAATTATGTTAGTTAATAACCCACCAAATTTGATAGGTTAACTACCAAGGAATCATGAGTTAAAGGCTAATCAATTAGGAAAACCTAATTGGATTAAGTGCTGATTTTTCAGCTTGATTAATTGAACTTTTTGGGCAAACGGTTTCAAAACCATTTGAGGGCGTTGACCAAGCGTTGACCGTTTGATATTACTGTTCATAATTATGTTGGTTAATAACTCACCAAATTTGATAGGTTAACTCCCAAGGAATCATGATTTAAAGGCTAATCAATTAGGTAAACCTTAATTGGATTAAGTGCTGACTTTCAACTTGATTGATTTGACTTTTTGGGTTTTCTTGCCCAAACGGTCTCAAGACCGTTTGGGGATCATCCAAACGGTCTCAAGACCGTTTGGGGGTCACCCAAGACCGTTTGAAGGTCTAGGGTCAAGTATGGATATGTGTTTAAAGATCCAAAGATGTGGTATGAACCCTAATCGGCTAAGTGCTGATTTTGCAAGTGATGAGTTGATTGTTTTGGGTTGATTGGCCCAAACGGTCTCAAGACCGTTTGGGGATCACCCAATACCGTTTGGAGGTCTGGGGTTAAGTATAGTTGACCAATTGGAGGTCCAAAGGTACACAATTACAAAGCAATCAATTGCTGATTTGATGATCAACTCAATAGCTCAAACCCTAATGGTTTTTCACTATAATCCAGGGGTTGGGTGATCCAAACGGTCTCAAGACCGTTTGGAGGTCACCCAAGACCGTTTGGAGGTCTAGGGATGAGTATGGTTAAGCAATTGATGATCCAATGTTACTAAGTTAAAGTGTAATCAATTGCTGATTTGGTGATCAATCCAATGCTCCAAACCTTAATTGATTGACTTGGATTTTGATGATATGATGGGCAAACAGTCTCAAGACCGTTTGGAGGTCATCCAAATGACCTCAATACCGTTTGGGGTCAGGTCATACCCAATTTGGATGATGGTTCTATGGTTTCAAAATAACTAGTCTTACATTGATTAGTATTGAAGGATCATTGATTCCAAACCCTAATTCAATTGAATCAAACCCTAATTGATGAACAATTGAGGGTTAATTAAGGGTCAAATCAGTTGAAGGTTGACCTATTAAACTCAATTGAGGTATGAGTATAGGTCCAATTGATGATTGGTTCTGTGAATTCAATGATTGAAGTAATTAACATTGGAAACCTTAATTCAATTGGATACCTTATGTAATGGAGGTCCAATGTGATTGAATCTTTGAGAATTAAGATGATGAATGTTCTATTAATCCAATGATGATTAGTAATGATAATCAATGAAGGTACAAAGGTTGAAACCCTAATAGTACCTAAGTGACTAGTACCAATTCAAGGGAGAATTCTTAATTGCTTATAGGATTAATAACTTGATACACTATGTTAACCATAGTAGTATGTACTTGATTGAAGGGTTTATGTGACCTAATCAAGTTTAAAGAATGAAAGATTAGAATACATATATTTATATATATATATATATATATGAATCATGTAATGATCTTATGTAGCACGACCGTGTAAGGGAGCATGACCGTGGTAGCCTTAACTTGCACGACCGTGCAAGGGAGCATGGCCGTGGTAGCCTTACTTTGCATGACCGTGCAAGGAAGCACGGCCGTGGTGTTTTATAAAAGAATTTGAAAAGTGGAAACCTGGTTACTATGAGATGGTATAAGACTTAATCTAGGGTAATGACAAGTAAATATAGATAGGACCCTAAAGATGGTTTGTTAGCCAGTACATTAAAGAAAGGAGTGGCTAAAAGCAATTAGATAGAATTATTATGTCATAAACATAAGAAATAAGGCTAAAGAACCATGTTAATGATAAAGGATTTAAGAGGAGAGATGATGCCTAGACCTTTGTATAAATACCTTTATAAATGAGAAGAAAGTGATACATCAAGATATGATAGATATCACATTCAATAATTCAGGGTAATATACCTTGATGAACCTTTAAAACCATTATACTTAGATAAGAGATACATGGAATGCATGATGAGTAATTGTTTACAATAAGATATAATGGGCTCAATGTACTTGATAAGTATTGATTAATATGCCTTGAGAATGGAATAAGTCAAATCAAAAAGTATGATGTAATCATAACATGATATGAAGAAGGAATGGGCTAATACTTAGAATTGAGGATAATTAATGACATTCAATAAGTATTGTAATCAAGAATAAACATTCATCATGTCCTTGTATGCTCCCAAGAGTGGTAGAACAACATGCTAGGGTAGGACTGATAACATGAACAGGAAACCCTAACTATTGAGGGATGGAGTATGTTAACCCTAATCCCAGGTCATGCTTTCTTATGCCTTATAAGACAAAGAGATTCAATAACCTTAATTGAATAAGGATAATCCTTAAACTCTAAGTTATGCTTTTAAGCATGATGAATCTTCATGATTAAAGTATGAGATGAGGAATTATTATTCCTAATCATAATGAAAGGGATTGGATAACCCTATTTGATGTAATTAAGGGAACCTAGTCTTAGTGAAGGCATGAAGGTACATCCCTTGTATTGAAAGATTAATTCTACTTTATAAATTGCTGATCTGGAAATGAATTGTTTACTATTGTCAATTGAATTAATCATGCAGGTTATTATAAGGGAATGATCATATCCAGGTAAGTGTTATGATATCATATTCATTAAAAGCATACTATATGCCTTATGAATAGTGATATATGCTATGTTGTCTAAACTTAAGTGGTAACATATGAGATTAATGGGTTGTAAGAGCCGTGAATAACATCAAGGTCATGCTTATAAGATGACTTATGATGATTTAAGGGTTTGAACACCCTATTCTTGAATCATAGTAATGAAATGGATAAGATTTGATTTCCATATGATAACTGATGTGAGTTAGACTTGATACATTTAGTATTCTTTCTTTATAGCAGTTGTTTTGTTGATCTATGTTTGAAAACATGTATGATGTTAAAAGGAATACTGAAATGTACTTAAGTAATCAAGTATAATGATATCATGTAGGGCCCTGACCATAGATCCATCATTGTCAAAGACCAAATGATGGTGAAACAGGTTTTCCTAAGGGGACTCTTGGAACATATACTTTTGAGTATATGGGGGAAATGGACGCAAATATCCTTACGTCCTAATGTAGGAATTGATGTAGGATGTATCTTTACCCTATCAATCCTTCATTACATATTTATGCTGGGATGATGTACCACTAATCTCCCGAGGAAAATCACCAATACCGTATCGATGAGAGATAAACAAGAGATCTTTCGATGACGAAGAGAGTACAAAACATCACTGTAACTCTATAGCGAAGTTTCCAGAATACCCTGGATAGCTACTACAGCAGAGACACAAGATGTCCTGCAAGTAAATCCTCTTACTGACTGAGGAAGATGAGGTCATAAGAATCCATCTCTTTTGATGACCTATGTATGGCACCGACGCGATTTCGTAATGGTCAGTTGGAGTATGAGCGGTATACCTCATCTCCGCAGGGCATAATAATGTTTGAGAAATATAATCAGCCGTGTAGCATAATTGCTTAGGTTGAACTATGAGAAACAGATGTTTTATGTTACATAGTTTATATATGTTCTTCATATTCTTTAATGAGATATGCTTTGATATCCAATTAGATTATAATTGAAATGTTGTTTTACTGACATTAAACCTGATGTTAAATGTTAATAATCATACTGCTTAATGTTATTCCTTATTGCAATAACAAAGCTTCTGGCGGAGAGTTATAACTCTCGCTGGGACAATTGTTCAATTGTCTCACCCCCGTGGGATTCTTCTTTTTAGGTAGACGCCGAGGATGAAGGAATCCATTTAAGAATGAGCAACAACACCAGCAACAGTATCAGGGGCAGCAATGAATCTCAGGTGGAGATACTGACTGTCAAGTCTTATAGATAGCATTTCTTATGTCGTCTCTATACTCTCAAGACCTAGGAGTCAGTAGGTCTAAGGTTTTTGGCTTTAAGCCTCAAGATTTTGTTGTATCTTGCCTTGTACAGTTAGCAGGGCAATGGATGTATGTAATCACTCGAAAGGTGATTCCAAAGAGATGTAATGTTAAAACATGATGTAAACTATTTATCCTGTTTCTTATAAAGAATTTTTATGGATTAAAGATATTTTCTTAAAAAGTTTTAATTTCCAGTCATTTTTCATTATTTCGCTGCCAGTTAAACAATCGCTTCTGTAGAGTTTACCGCTTCTGTAACATCCCTGACCTGGGTTATGCTTTAACCCTAGGTGTTTTGATTAAGAAAGATGATTATATGCTTAATCTTATCTTGTGAAAAGTAATTAGGTCTCATGAGAAACTTATATTTTAATTTTGGTCCTATTTGAACAATGTTAAAGCAATGATTGTTTGTTTTGGACTAAAGTGCAAATTACCCAAGTTGAGGGGTCAACTTGAAAATGTTGCATGATAATATGTTCCTATGATGTTGAGACATCATAAGAATGAATATGATGTAGTAGTATGGTTTCCACAAGCTTGGACACCAAGATTAAGCTTGTAAAGCAATCCTTGTGCATTAAAGCCTAGTTTTGGTGTAATGTGCAATTTACCCAAAACCAAGGGTTCAATATGCAATTTACCACTTCAATTAGGTCCCTAATGTTTCTTGACATCATGTAGAGCAAATAAAATGAGAGGGGTGCCTCATTTGAATTAAGTTGGAGGAAAGAGAATCTTGATATTAAAATAATCAAGATTTAATCCTAATTGAAACCCAAATTCAATTTAGGGCAAAAATGAATGTATTAATTAAAGGGCCTTCAACCAAAATGTTATTGGTTGATTTTGAATAAGTATGGAAGTTCCTTTGCCAAGATAAGGAACGAAAATATCTTAAGGAGGTGAAATTCCACTCACCTTATTATAAAGGAAAGTAATTCCACTCACATATGGGATATTAATATAATATGATTAAGGTGCTTAATTTGCTTTTCTTTAAATTGAGGATAATGAAGGAGAATTAAAGGAAAAGTAAGATGCCTCGTACCCAAGTAAGATGAGGGGGAAGAGGCGGCCAAATTTTTGGGATTAATTGGATTTTTATAAGGCATTTTCTCTCTCATCAATTTCCTTATAAAAGTGCCTTTTCCAAATCAATTGAAAGGCTTTTTCGGCCCTTTCTTCTTCCTTTTCTTTGGGTGAGCTCAAGGGGACTTAGGAGAAACAGGAGGACGATCCCCAACCTGTTGGTAAGCTTCTTGACCCTTTTTCTTCATGATTTCATGGTGGAAATCGAAAATAAATTATGGATTCCTTCTTATTTCGATCTCCTCTTCAACCCTAGCCAACTTTTACAATCAAAAGCTTGAGGACGAGCCTAGGGGGAGTTGCAAGAGCTTCATCCACCATTAATGGCGTGATCTTGGAGCTTTGGATCTCAATTGGAGGCGGGTTTTATAACTTAAACCCTTAAACATTGCTATTGCATCAATTCTCTATGCTTTGTTGATTGATTTCTTCAATTTGATGCACTCTTGTTTCTTTCTGCAATTTCCATCAAGAACGGTTGCTGTTCTTGGTTGTTCGAAGGAAGGGGATGATGAAATCATCCTAGATGCTTATCCAAAGAAAAGTACCAAGCCAAACGGTTTTGATAGCTACTCCAAATCATTTTAATTTGATTGGCTATGCGGTTTCAGCAAACCGTTTAAGGGCAAACGGTTTGAAACCGTTTGGGAGAAAATGGTTTCAACACCGTTTGAGATGGTTGGCCAAGCGTTGACCGTTTTGGAATTTTGTTCTTAATTATGTAGGATAATGACTTACTAAATTTGAGGGGTTAACTACAAATAAATAGTAGGTTGAAGGCCAATCAATTAGGCAAATCGAATTGAATTAAATGCTGATTTTCAACCTGATTAACTTGACCTGTTTGGGAAAACGGTTTCAAAACCGTTTGAGTGAGTTGACCAAGAGTTGACCGTTTGGGATTTCTGTTCATAATTATTTATTCTGATAACCCTCCAAATTTTAGGGGTTAACTCGAAAGGAATCATAGGTTGAAGGCTAATCAATTAGGGAAATCTAATTGAATTAAGTGCTGATTTTCAACCTGATTTATTTGACCTAGTTGAGAAAACGGTTTCAAAACTGTTTGAGTGCGTTGACCAAGAGTTGACCGTTTGGAATTACTGTTCCTAATGATGTGTTATAATGACGCACCAAATTTGAGGGATTAACTCCCAAGGAATCGTGAGTTGAAGGCTATTTAATTAGGCAAACCCTAATTGGAATTAGTGCTGGAAATCCAATGAGTTAATTTGAGATTTTGGGTTGATTAGCCCAAACGGTTTCAAGACCGTTTGGGGATCACCCAAACGGTCTCAAGACCGTTTTGGGGTCACCCCAAGACCGTTTGGAGGACTTGGGTCAAGTATATTTGATCAATTGAAGGTCCAAAGGTACCAATCATATTGCAGTTAAGTGCTGAATTGTTGATCAACTCGATAGAGCAATCCTTGATGATTGTTCACTAGAATCCAAAGGATGGATGGGTCAAACGGTCTCAAGACCGTTTGGTGGTCACCCAAGACCGTTTGGAGGTCTGGGGTTGAGTATGGTTATGTGTTTGAAGGTCTAAAGGTACCAAGTTGATTTGCAATCAAATGCTGATTTGGTGATCAATCTAATGATCCAAAACTTTGATTGATTTACTTGGATTATGATGATATCATGGGCAAACGGTCTCAAGACCGTTTGGAGGTCATCCAAATGAACTCAAGACCGTTTGGGGTCAGGTCATACCCAATTTGGATGATGGTTCAAAAGTTTCAAAGTAACTAGTCTTACATTGATTAGTATTGAAGGATCATCAATTCTAAACCCTAATTCAATTGAATCAAGCCCTAATTGATGACCAATTGAGGGTCAATTGAGGGTCAAATTAGTTGAAGGTTGACCTATTGAACTCAATTGAAGTATGAGCATAGGTCCAATTGATGATTGGTTCCATGAATTCAATGGTTGAAGGTCCAATGCAATCAATTGAAACACAATTAGTAGCATGATTGATGATCAACTTCAAAGCTCTAATTGGTGTTTATAAACCCTAATCCCATTGAGATCAGACCATAATTGAAGTCCCAATTGAGGGGTGAGCCATGATTCAAATGATGATTGAGTTGATGATCCAATTGGTTGAAGTTCCATTGATTAGAATTGAGTGTGGTTCAATTTGGTTAATTCAATTGGATGCCTAATACAATTGAAGGATCAATTAGTTAATCCAATTGAGTACCTAATGTAGTTGAAGGAACTATGGGTTAATCCAATTGGGTACCCAATGAAATTAAAGACTCAATTGACTAATCCAAATGGATATCTAGTGCAATTGAAGGTTCCATTGGTCAATCTATTTGGATACCTCATGATATTGAAGGTCTAATTGATCAAACCTTTTTGAAAACCTAATGTGATTAGGTGGGAGATACCTTTAATGGTACTAGTCATTAATGCATAACAAATGCATGGATCCAATACATGATGTAGACCCTAATTGAGGCTGATTCCATGTATAACCCTAATAAGAGGTTGTCTACATGTGAAATCACTAACTAGGATGAATAGTAAACCCTAATTGAGGGTGTATCCATGTGAAACCCTAGTTGAGGGTGTATCTATATGAAACCCTAATTGAAGGTGTATCCATGTGAAACCCTAGTTGAGGGTGTATCTATATGAAACCCTAATTGAAGGTGTATCCATGTGAAGCTCTAATTGAGGGTGATTCTATGAGAAACCCTAATTGGGAATGATTAGTAAACCCTAGTTATGGGCAATGTGATATGAAACCCTAATGAAGGGTGATGCTATATGCAATCCATATTCTAAAGAAGGGAGATGGTATGTGAAACCCTAAATCCCTAATGAAAGAATAGAATTCATACTTGAATATGATTCATGAGGTGATTTAATGTAGCAAGGCCGTGGTGCTCTATAATTGACTTAGAGATGATTTGAAAGTGACCTAATATGGTCGTATACCTTGATGTGTTATAAGTCTAATATAATTGGATGAAGGATACATGAGATATGTGATAGGAAACCCTAATCCTAGTAAAGGAATAAGGGTGATATCCTTGAAATAATGATACATTTGTTTTGCATGGTGTTGATAGATAATTGATGTACTGCTATCATATGTGCTAACCATGCAAATATCATGAGATGATGGGCATAGCCAGGTATGAGCTATGAAGTGTTATTAAATTGAATTGTTTATTGGGCCTTGTGTTCCATAATATACCTTGTTGCCTGGTAAGAGGTAGCAAGAGAGTTAATGGGCCTCAAGTGCCATGATGGATGCTTGTGTAGCAAGTATCATACTTACCTTGGTCAGATGACCTAAATGTGTTAGTTACCTGAGAAAATGGTAACAATGCTCAGGTAATGAGCTAAGGGTTTGAATACCCAGGATTACATGGTTATTGTATTGAAATGAGGGATTAAGATCCCAATGTCTTACAGAGATTAAGAAGTATATTGCTGAAAATAAGTACATGTTTCTTTATAGCATTGTGTTAATAAGTTATGTTTGAAAACTTGACTGATGCTAAAAGAATATGATAATGTACTTAATTAATCAAGTGAAATCTATTCATGTAGTGCTCTGACCATATATCCATCATCGTCAGAAGCAGGTGATGGTGAAACAGGTTTTCCTAAGGGATCACTTGGAATTTGTATATTTTTTAATATACGGGGGTAAATAGGCGAAAATATCCTTACGTCCGTGTGAGGGAATTGAGGAAAGGTTAATAACAAACCTCTCAATTACTCACGTTGTCAGGTTGGATGTATCACGAGTCTCCTGACGTTGGGTTGGATGTTTCACTATTCCCCCAAATTATGTTGGGTCGATGAAGATAAACATGAAATCTCCTGACTGCCGACGAGAGTAGAGTTGCGGTTGTAACTCTATAGAGAAGTTGCCAGTATATCCTGGAAAGCTATTTTAGCAGAGACACGAGATGTCCTGCATGTGGTCTCGCACTGACCGGTACGTGAGAGGTCATGGAAGCCGGCTCTTCCTATGATCTTGTATGGTACCGATTTCAACTCCTAAAAGTGGTCAGTTGGAGTATGAGCGGTATACCTCATCTCCTCAGAGCTTAAGTTATGTTTGTAAAACGTAATCAGCCGAGTAGTGTATTTGCATAAGTTTGAAATACGAGAATCATCGGTTGATGTTATCCTGCTTAGCATGTTCTAGATGCATAATTGTTATCTGTATTATTCAACTCTTTATTGAATAGTGACATGCTGCTTAATCAAGTTATAACTGATATACTTGCATAGGAATGTTGCTCTAAACTGCATAGATATTGAGTTATCTGCTGTTGATTACATATGATTCCACTGTTCAGTTTATTTTCATTAAACTGCAATAACAATGTTTTCGGTAGAGAGTTATATCTCTCGTTGGGGCAATTTACATATTGTCTCACCCCCGTGGGATCAACATTTTTAGGTAACCGCCGACGAAAAGAAAAAGAACCTATTACAGAGGAAGAGCAGCAGGAGCAGTAGCAGAGACATCAGTAAATCCCAGGTGGGGATATGATCTGTCAAGTTGTATATAGATAGTCCTATGAGTCGTCTTTGTACTCTCGGGTCCTAGGAGTAATGTTTTGAAGATTTGATCTGAGATTTTGGCTTTAAGCCTCGAGGGTTTTATACTACCTGTGTACAGTTAAGACAGAGTAGTTGATGTTTGTATTCCTCGAGAAGTAATAGTACATGAGATGTATATATGAACCAGGATGTAAAGTTTTACTTTGGTTCTAAATGAAAGAGTTTTCCTGTGAATGGATCTCTTTGCAAATGGTTTTAATTTTTAGTGATTTTTGCTAATCCACTGCAAATGATTCGCTTCCGCAATGTTTTGTTACATCTAACGACGCTTGTTATCTTAAATGATGGTGGGTGTACGTCACAGCTTCCACATTAGTTAATCATGTTTTCGCGAGACGGTCGCCACATTGAACCTCAAAAATATTTGATTACATAGACCCTAAATGATCTTAGTTCTCAGAATTCAATTGGTAGAAAACCATTTGGGCAATTTGTCCTTGAAACCGATTGGACAAGATAGGTGTTGAAACCGATTGAACTTTGGGTCTCCAAATGGTTTGAGACCGTTTGGACCCAAACGGTCTTGAGACCATTTGGACCCAAACGGTCTTAAGACTGTTTGGTCCAAACCCTCTCAAAACTGAATGGACCAAAAAGTCCTTTCAACACTTAAACAATTCATGGTTTCAATAGATGAACCGATTATCAATTGAATCCTTGGTTCCTTCATTAATTTAAATATTGAATCATCCTTCAATTAGACCATCAATTAGGGTTTTGAACCCAATTGATCTAGGATTTCTACTCAAGAAACCTTCAATTAGGGCTTTGAAATCAAGGAACCATCAATGATCAACATTGTGGAACTGATTCGATTGAAATCAATGAATCATCATCAAATTTTTTATATGACCTGACCCCAAACGGTCTTGAGGTCATTTGGATGAATTAAAAATGGTATTGAGACCGTTTTCCCCATTCTATCCTTGGAATTTGTAAAATTCCATTAGGGTTTAGATCATTGAATTGATCATCAAATCAGCTATTAATTGTATTTCAATTTGGTATCTCTGGACCTTCAATTACTCAACCATGCTCAACCCTAGACCTACAAACGGTCTTGGTTGACCTCCAAATGGTCTTGAGACCATTTGGGTGATCTCCAAACGGTCATGAGACCATTTGGGTTAATCAACCCAAAAATCCAAATCAACCAATTGGAATTTCAGCACTTAACCCGATTAGGGTTTGATAATTGATGAACCTTCAACTAATGAACCCTTTAGAAATCAATTAAATTTAATAGGTCATCAAACATCATCATTAGAATCAATTTTTCAAATGGTCAACTGTGGTCAACTCTTCCAAATGGTTTGAAACCGTTTAGTTCATAACGGTTTAATGAAACCATTTAATTCCAAATGGTTTTGTTGAAATCAAATGGACAACTTGTTGAAACCGATTGGAATAGGAATTTCTTGGGAAAAGTGTCCAATATGATGTCATCATAATCTACCTTCGTCCGTGAAACTCATAGTACTTCTTATTTCATGGAATTACCAAATTCAATAAGCAATTAATCAAGAAGATGAAGGAAACAACGAAATTGCAAGATTGATAGTTGAATAACAATGTAGAGGGGTTCAAGTTATATAACACACCTCCAATTGAGCTTCAAAGCTCTAAGCTCACGTCAAAAATGGAGTATGCAACTCCTTTCACTATCCCAAGGCTCTTCCTCAAGCTTTGAGTGAAAAGGAATGGTTAGAATTGAAGATGGGATCGAGATAAGAAGAAATCATGCATTGTTTTGTGATTTCCACCATGAATTCAAGGTGAAAGGAAGTCAAGAAGCTTACCAACATGTTGGGGGTCATCTTCCTGGTCCTTCAAAGCTCCCTTAGTTGTTTTTCAAGCAAAGATAAGTGGATTCGAAATTACCCTTTCAATCTATGGATAAATGAGCTTATATGCATTTTTATTAAAAATTCATTTAAGAGAGAGAAAGTAGGAATTATCTCCCCCATTTCCTTACCACTTGCCCCCTTATCTTCCTTAGAGACGAGGATATCCTCTTTTCCTCTTATTCCTCTCAATTATCCACAATTTAAAGAAAAGCAAATTAAGCACCTTAACCCTTATAATATTAATATCCCAAAGTTAGTGGATATTTCTTTTTCTTATAATAATGTGAGTGGCGTCTTCACCTCCTTAGGATATTTTGTTGCCTTTTCAAGCCATAAGGATGTTCACACTTGAGAAAATTCAAACATCTCGTTTTTGGTTGAAGGCCCTTCAATTATTATATTTATTTGTTTGCATTAAATTGAATTAGGGTTTCAATTATGCTTAAATCTTAATTATTTTAATATCAAGATTCTCTCTCCTTCAAAAGGATACAAATGAGATGCCCCTCTCATTTTCTTTTCTCTAAATGGTGCCAAGAAATATTAGGGACTAGTTTGAAGTGGTAAATTGCATATTGAACCCTGGGTTTTGGGTAAATTGCACATTACACCAAAACTAGGTTTTAATGCACAAACATTGCTTTACCAGCTCTTTCTTGGTGCTCAGGCATTAGGTAGACATACCTCTGCATCATCTTCATTCTCATGATGCTTTTACACATGATGAACATATTATGATGCACAATTTGCAATTTAACCCCTCAACTTGGGTAATTTGCACTTTAGTCCAAAATAAGAAAAACATTATTTTCAACATTATTCAAAAAGGACTAAAATTGAAGTATAAGTTCCTCTTGAGCCTTAATTACTTTTCAAAAGATAATATCAAACATATAATTATCTTTTTTAAACAAAACACCTAGGGTTAAAGCATAACCCAGGTCAAGGATGTTACAAGTTATCCACCCCTTACAAGGATTTTGTCCCCAAAATCATCAACAAAATCATTAAGAGAAAAGAGAAGGATACTTCTTCCTCATCTCTTCCTCTAGATCCCATGTAGCTTCTTCAACGCCACGATGATGCCAAAGAACTTTCACAAGATATATGTCTTTCTTTTTCATCTTTTTGATTCTTCTGTCAAGAACCATCACAGGTCCTTCAACATATGATATATCATCATTTAGTTCTACCTCCATAGGTTGCAGAACTAACTCTGTGTCAGGATGACACTTCCTCAATATAGATATATGGAACACTGGATGCAATCTATGCAACTCAGGTGGTAACTCCAGCTTATAAGCTACCTTTCCCATCCTCTCAATGACTGGATAAGGCCCCATAAATCTAGGAGCTAACTTCCCCTTCTTTCCAAATCTAAGGATACCTTTCCAAGGTGAGACCTTGAGGTACACTCTATCTCCAACTTGGAATTATAAAGGTCTACGACGCTTGTCAGCATAATATTTATGTCTATCCTGGGTAGCTTTCAACTGTTGTTGTATTACTTTAATCTTCCCAGTTGTTTATTGAACTAGCTCAGGACCCAAAAGTTGGTACTCCCCTATTTCATACCAACATAAAGGAGATCTATAATGTCTACCATATAATGCTTCATATGGTGCCATATCAATACTATGTTGATAGCTATTATTGTAAGAAAATTCTATCAAGCTCAGGTGTAGATCCCAACTTCCTATAAATTGAAGGACACATGCTCTAAGCAAGTCCTCCAAAGTCTGTATAGTCCTTTCAGACTGTCCATCTGTCTAAGGGTGAAAGGTTGTACTAAACCTTAACTGCATACCCAAAGCTTTATGGAGTCTCTCCCAAAAATGACTCGTAAACTGGGGACCTCTATCAGAAACGATAGTAGCTGGAACCCCGTGCAACCGCACTATCTCATCTATGTATATCTGTGCAAGCTTCTCTACAGTGTAGGTTGTTTTGACAGGAAGGAAATGTGTTGTCTTAGTCAACCTATCAACTATCACCCAAATGGAATCATGACTTTTGGCTATTTTTGTCAAACCAACCACAAATTCCATAGTTACATGATCCCATTTCCACTGTGGTATAGGCAGAGGTTGCATTGTTCTTGTGGGCTTTTGATGTTCATCTTTAACCTGCTGACACACTGGACACCGCATAACAAACTCAGCAACGTCTTTCTTCAAACCAGGCCACCAATACATATCTTTCAAGTTATGATACATCTTGGTGCTCCCTAGATGCATAGCATACATTGAAGAATGAGCTTCTTCCAGAACTAACTTCCTTAAGTCATTGGCATTAGGTACCACCATCCTACCATGGTAACAGACTACCTGATCCTCTGACTCATGAAAGCCATCCCATTTATTACTACCGTACTCTGACCTGATCTGTTGGACTACAACATCAACTTGTTGTGCTTCTTTAATCTGTTTCCCCAGAGTAGGTTTTACTTGCATCTCAGCTAACAACCTGGCTAACAATGATACCTTAAGTTGTACATTGTTTTGCCTCAAGGAGATAAGCATATCTCTCTTAGAGCAAACTAAGGAGTTCAATTGTGCTTTTTTTTAAGGCTGGTGTTGCTGATTTTCTACTTAGTGCATCAGCAACCACATTGGCTTTGCCTGGATGATAATCAATTATACAATCGTAGTCCTTGATTAACTCCATCCAGCGGCGTTGCCTCATGTTTAGCTCATGCTGAGAAAAGATATATTTTAAATTCTTATGGTCTGTGAAAATCTGGAATGTCTCCCCATAGAGATTATGTCTCCAGATCTTCAAGGCATGGACCACACTAGCTAACTCTAGATCGTGTGTTGGATAATTATCCTCGTGTTTCTTGAGCTGTCGTGAAGCAAAAGAAATCACTTGTTTATCCTGCATCAACACACATCCTAGTCCATTCTTAGATGCATCACAGAAGACTATGTACCCTTTTCCCTACTCAGGTAGCACTAACATAGGTACACTGGTTAACCTTTCTTTCAGCAACTGGAAAGAATGTTGACACTTATCATTCCAGATAAAAGGAACCTCCTTCCTGGTCAACTTGGTTAGGGGTAAAGCTATTGAACCAAAGTTCTTAATAAACCTCCTGTAATATCTTGCCAGTCCTAGGAAACTACATATCTCTGTCGGTGTCTTTGGTTGTTCCCATTGCAGGACAAATTCTACTTTCTTAGAATCAACATGAATACCTGAAGCAGATATCACGTGTCCTAGAAAAGAAACTTCTGGTAACCAGAACTCACACTTGGTAAACTTAGCATACAATTTATGCTCTCTTAGAAAAGTCAAAGCCTGACGGAGGTGTTGTTCATGCTGTTGAGCATCTCTACTTTAGATCAAGATGTCATCTATAAAGACTACTACACACTCATCAAGAAAAGGTCGAAAGATTCTATTCATGAGTTCCATGAATGAAGTCGGTGCATTAGTTAGTCCAAATGACATAACTATGAACTCATAATGACCATACCTGGTCCTAAAGGTAGACTTAGGTATATCACTCTCCTTAATACGCAACTGATGATATCATGACCTTAGATATATTTTTGAAAAGATAGTTTCACCATGCAACTGATCAAACAAGTCATCAATCCTTGGCAGAGGATACTTGTTCTTTATTGTTACTTTATTTAATTGTCTATAGTCGATGCACAATCACATACACCCATCTTTCTTCTTTACAAAGAGGACCGGAGCACCCCATGGTGAAGTACTTGGTCAGATAAAACCCTTCTCAAGTAACTCTTGTAGTTGTTTCTTGAGCTTTGCCATTTTGGCAGGTGCCATTCTATATGGCATTTGTGCTATCAGTTGCATGCCTGAGATTAGATTAATATCAAAATCAATCTCTCGGGGTGGAGGGACACCTGGAAGTTCTTCACACTACTACAGAAACAACATTCAGTGTCGCTTTTCTGGGCGTCGGTTATTTAGGAAAACCGACGCCTATAACATTCAACGTCGGTCATCTAGGTCATCCGACGTCTGTAGCCAAGACACGGGTACTGCTTGTATTAAGCGTCGGTTTTTTTGGTAAAAAACCGACGCCTAAAACTGCCGCGAAATCCAATTTTCGAGCAAAAAAAATATGTCACATACGGCATCGGTTATTTAACTAAAGCCCGACGCCTATATAAGATGAAAATTTGCGCGAAAATTTACAGCTTAGGTGTCGGTTATCCTTAGATAACCGACGCCTATAGTGGTTCCCGCCAATTTATTTGGGGCAAATTTTATCTAATTGGACGTCGGTTTTGTAATAGGAACCGACGCTGAAGACCTTAGGCGTCGGCTTTGTTAGATACCCGACGCCCTTTACGAACTTATTAGACGCATGATCGATCGACTTTAGGTCCCCTTTCCTGTTTCATCATCTTCATCGCCCGACCCTCCGCTGCTCACCGACGCCGCTGCCCGCCACCCTCCGCTACCGTCGCCCGACCCTCCGCTGCTGCTGTTGCTTGTGCGCCGCCGCCGCTTCCTGCTCCTTCTGCTGCCGGTGTCGCCACCGCCTGCCTGCTCCTTCTCCGCCGCCTTCCTGCCCGCCGCCGCCTGCCGCTCCCTGCTGCCGGTGTCGCCTTCCTGCTCCTTCTCCGCCTGACGACCCCCGCGTCTCCGCCGCTGCTGCCACTGCCCTACGCCGCTGCCGCCTCCACTGCCTACATCGCCGCCTCCACTGCTCATCGTCGCCGCCTCCACTGCTCTTCTTCCTTAACGGAGCTCGCTACCGACAGAGCTACTCCTCTTCTTCCTCCACGAGCTCGCTACTTACAGGTACGATTTTATACCTAGTTACACAGCTCATTTTTGCTTCAATCATATTCATCATGTTGTTGTTTTTTATTGCAATTTTATGTAGATATTCTCCTTTAAATCCTAAGAAAATTATACACCCTTTAATTACAAACCCTAATTCACCTCTAGTCACTCACTTCTATCGATTATCCAAATGTAAATTGCCCCTTACTATGTCACCATTCATTCCAATGCAAAACTGGACCTTCCTACGCCACCATTTACTCAAAAGGTAGTTTTCATTTGATATCTAATTATTACATTAAGGATACTGAAAAAACTATATGAGTTACACCTTCATAGGAATGCATACAACTTCTATCTGAAAGAGATCTAAACATGATAAAAAATAATCTAAGATACAACTTTCTTCATTTAGGACTAGTCCAAGTATCTACAAAATCCTTAACTAGAAAAGGTATAAATTATTCCTTACTTCTATCCCTTAGAGACTGTAAGCATCTAAAATTCTCAGATTCCCTTCTTAGACTTCTAGAATCAACACTACATGAAGAATATGTTTCCTTCGATAATATGTTATAACATAGTATGATCTTAATCTGATCTGGATGTTCATAATAATGTAGTATGTTAAATATGATGATTAGGGATACATATAATGTCTAGTAAAGATTCCTAGACCTTTTGTTTGAAACTATTGATTTCTTGATTTATTATTTAATAATGCTCTGTTGATTAGGATTAACCATGTTGCATGTAGTTTATAGACAATTATTATATATAAGAATGCAACACATGTATTTGTTGGCCTAGAAACCCGTCCAAGATTGACTCATTAGGAGTAAATCTTGGATAGTCCCCGGTTTGGGACTGTTCTTGAACACCTAATCTCACTTAGGATGTAAGTGTATAATGTGTATTGGGTTTTCGAGAAAATTTTGGTAGCATTTCCCTGTTTGTTCTCTAAGTACATATGTACTTAGAGAACAGCGGGGAAATGCTGCCGAAATTTTCTCGAAAACCCAATACACATTATACACTTACTAGTGAGATTAGGTGTTCAAGGATGGGATAGGTGGTACACATTTATTATATATAAGAATGACATCACATGTGTTTGTTGGCCTAGAATGTGAACAATCATTGTTTTTTATATTACTTGTACATTGGTATAAATTAGAATGAACAATCACTAAATTATATACTGTTTGTATGGAATCCGGCTTCATTGTAGATATCTATTATTGTTGGCCTAGAAACCCATCCAAGATTGACTCATTAGGAGTAAATCTTGGATAGTCCCCGGTTTGGGACTGTTCTTGAACACCTAATCTCACTTAGGATGTAAGTGTATAATGTGTATTGGGTTTTCGAGAAAATTTTGGTAGCATTTCCCCGTTTGTTCTCTAAGTACATATGTACTTAGAGAACAGCGGGGAAATGCTGCCGAAATTTTCTCGAAAACCCAATACACATTATACACTTACTAGTGAGATTAGGTGTTCAAGGATGGGATAGGTGGTACACATTTATTATATACTAGGGAAATGTTGCCTAATCTTTTCCTAATATATACTTGTTTTCTCTGATCATAGAATGGATAGATCATGGATGTCCATTCGTAATCGTTGCACCCCAGAGTTTATATCTGGTCTTGATCAGTTTATTAGATTTGCCGAGGAACATAGGAAAAAACCTACAGATAGGTTCTACTGTCCATGTAGGCATTGCGGTAACAACTTGAAAGTCAACACTGGTGAGGAAATCAAAAGTCATGTCATGTGCAACGGGATTGTACAAGGCTATACAGAATGGCACTGGCATGGAGAGATTTCAAAATTGAAACCAGTAGATGTCGATAGCAGTGCTTGGGTGGAAGAAGAAATTGCCTCTGATGACGTAAATGTGAACGAACCAGTTCCAGCAGACATCGTTGATGCGATGCTGGATAGTTGTAGGGTAGAGCACACCGATCCACCTCCTATCTTTACAAACATTGTGCATGATGCTGAGATACCGTTATACACAGGTTGTGCTAAGTTTACGAAGCTTAGCGCTGTCTTGAGATTGTATAAGTTGAAAGCTAACAATAGATGGAGCGACAAAAGCTTCACTTCATTGTTGACTTTGTTGAAAGAAATGCTTCCTGAAGGAAACGAGCTTCCAATCTCAACATACCAGGTAAAGAAAATGTTGTGCCCAATGGGAATGGAGGCGAAGAAGATACACGCATGCCCGAATGATTGTGTATTATTTCAAAAGGACTATGTAGATTTGAAAGATTGTCCAAAATGTGGTGCGTCACGGTATAAATTGACGACTTCGGGGGAGTCCAAAACTTGTTCTCCTGCCAAGGTGTTGTGGTATCTACCTATAATATCACGGTTTCAACGCTTGTTTGCAAATCCGAAAGATGCGAAGAATTTGAGGTGGCATGCAGATGTTAAGAAAAATAATGATGGGATCCTACGACATGCGTCTGATTCCCCACAGTGGAAGAAGATTGATCTATTGTACCCTAAATTTGGTGAAGAAGATAGGAATCTAAGACTTGGGCTTTGTACAGATGGGATGAATCCGTACGGGACATTGAGCAGCCAACATAGCACTTGGCCAGTCATGCTTGTTATATACAATCTTCCTCCCTGGATGTGTATGAAAAATAAGTACGTTATGTTGTCATTGTTGATATCGGGTCCTAAACAACCCGGAAATGATATCGATGTTTATCTTGAACCTTTGATTGATGACTTAAAGAAACTTTGGGCTGAAGGTGTGATGACCTATGATGCTTCAGCAAGAGAGACATTTCGTTTGCACGCTATGTTGTTTTGCACTATTAATGACTTTCCAGCATATGGGAATTTGTCTGGATATAGTGTCAAAGGAGCTAAAGTGTGTCCTATATGTGAAGAAAACACTGATTCAATAAGACTAAAACATGGCGGCAAGACTGTATATCTTGGTCATCGAAGGTTTCTTTCAAAATTCCATCCGTATCGTAGGAAGCGCAAAGCATTCAATGGATGGAATGATGAACGAAGTGCACCTAAACCTATACCAGGGGATGTTGTTTATGAAAGAGTAAAAGACATTGTCAATGAATTTGGTAAGAAATCACAATGTAGTATGGCCACACGGAGTGACAATTCTTCATTCAAGAAGAAGTCAATATTTTGGGATCTTCCTTATTGGAGTTCTTTGACAGTCAGGCATTGTATCGATGTAATGCACGTTGAGAAAAATGTATGTGATAGCATCATTGGTACTCTATTAAATATACCAGGTAAGACTAAAGATGGGATAAAATCTAGACTGGACCTACGTGAAATGGGAATAAGGTCAGAATTAACAGAATTACGTGAAATGGGTAATAAAAGAACATACTTACCTCCCGCTTGTTACACGTTGTCTAGAAAGGAGAAGAAAACTTTTTGTGAATGCTTGGTAAATGTTAAGGTGCCACATGGTTACTCATCCAACATCCGTAGATTGGTATCAATGAAAGATCTGAAATTGATAGGTCTTAAATCTCATGATTGTCACACTCTAATGCAACAAATATTGCCCGTGGCAATTCGATCTATATTGCCGAAGCATGTAAGGTTTGCAATTACCAGACTTTGTTTCTTTTTCAACAGTCTATGCAGCAAAGTTATTGACCCTGATACTCTCGATAATTTGCAAAGAGAAGTGGTTGTTACCCTATGTCAGCTTGAGATGTATTTCCCTCCTTCGTTCTTTGATATCATGGTACATCTTGTTGTCCACTTGACTAGGGAAGTGAAAATGTTGGGACCAGTTTTCTTGCATTGGATGTATCCCTTTGAACGATACATGAGCGTTTTTAAAGGTGATGTTCGAAACCGTTATCGGCCTGAAGGGAGTATTATTGAAGGTTATGTGGCGAGAGAGGTTATGGATTTTTGCAATGACTTTCTCAGTGGTAATGACACTCCTGATAATGACAAGAATATTGAGGAGGGAAAAGGAATTTTGGGATCACGGGTGAAAGTAATCAGCCGTGAGCAGTTGGAACAAGCTCACTTGTATATTTTACACAATATGGATGAAGTGAGTGTTTATATCGAGGAACATACCAATTTCATAAAGAGACAACATCCTCGAGCAAGTTCAATGTGGCTTGCTAGAGAGCATAATAAGACTTTTACTAAGTGGTTTGAAGATAAAGTCTTACATCAACTATCTCAAACACCACATGATATTACAGAAACTATCAAATGCCTCGCCTTTAAACCAAAACCGAATGTTATGTCTTATGAAGGGTTTGACATTAATGGATTCACATATTACACAAAGCGCCAAGATGATAAGAGTGTCGTCCAAAATAGTGGGGTCACTCTTCAAGCGTCGACTATGTACTTTGCAAGTGCAAAGGATAAGAGTCCACGTGAAGCTAAAATGTCATATTACGGTGTCATTGAGGACATTTGGGAGTTTGACTACATAGATTTCAAAATTCCGCTCTTTAAATGTAATTGGGTTGATAACACCAAAGGAGTTATAGTGGATGAATTGGGTTTCACTTTGGTGAACTTTGAAAAGATTGGCGAGAAGGGTGAACCATTCATATTGGCATCACAGGCGAAACAAATATTCTATATCGATGATCCTGCAAATGATAAATGGTTGGTTGTTCTTCATGGTAAAAGACAGTTCATTGAAGATCCTATAGATGAAGAAGAGTACTATGATAAGTATGATGACTCCAGTCCATTCTCAGTTGGGTTGCCAACTCCACAAAATATTGAAGCTAATGATGACTTATATGTGCGCGGAGATCACAATGAAGGATTGTTAATTGATAAAAGATCACAATTTTAGAGACATGTATGTTTATACAAATGCTAAATGTTTGCCTTTTTCTAGTTAATACAAATGCTAAATGTTTGCCTTTTTCTAGTTAATACAAATGCTAAATGTTTGCCTTTTTCTAGTTAATAGAAATGCTAAATGTTTGCCTTTTTAATGACATTTTCAGATGGCTGACCATGATGAGCATGATGTCCATGATGAGCATGAAGTTCATGATGAGCATGCTGTCCATGACGAGCATGGCGAGGATACTAATGTAAGTTCTAAAAACATATCCTGTATTTCTATAAAATTCATTATCTTCTAGTTATGTCATATATCCTATATTTCTATATTGGGCTAAGTTAGTGTGTTTTATTTTTGTCAAATTTTAGGTTGATGCACCTGTACCCACTGAAGCACTGGAGCAACTTGATGCGCAACACCAGACACTTAACAAGAAAAGGGGCATCACTCTGTTGAAGAAGTTATTAGCGCTAAGTGGTAGTGGATCTAAATTGGTGGTGGAGTTTGATAATGGAGGAAATCCAATTGGAGTGAACCGCAATAATTTTGTGAACTATCTTGGGTGTACCACTCGGAGCCATTGTGGTGTTAAGTATGACAATTGGCATAAAGTTCCTCAAGGGAAAAAAAACTTGATATGGAAGGATTTATGCGTGAGTTATTATTATTTGCAATTCTATTTTGTAGATTACAAATTCTATTATTTGCAATTCTATTTTGGATACTAGTTAATAACATTTCTATTTTACAGAATCTGTTTGCATTGGATGAGAAGTTGCATCGTAAAAATGTGATGCAACGCGCTGGAAAGATGCTTAGGAATTATAGGACAAATCTGAACAGAGAATACATAAAAGAGGGTGATAAGAAGAAGAAGTCAGCCCTTGAACAATGGAACTTCTTGGACAAAGAAGATTGGGACAATTTTGTTGCTTCAAGAAAATCTGAAGAATTCAAGGTATTAGGTGTCACTCCTAATTTAATTAATATACATTGTATTCACCTGTTTCAAGATTAGCATTTAGTGCTACTAACCAAATCATTAATGTACATACTAACTAGGCCCTCAGTGACACACAAAAAGCAAGGCGTGCACTGAATGTGCATGACCACACTATGGGTCCAAAAGGCTATGCAAGCGTTCGCCAAAGACTACAGGCGGAGTCTGCGGCTACTCAGGAGTCTGCTCCTACTCAGGAGTCTGCCACACCCATGCCTCACCATGATATCTGGATAGCTGGCAGGCAAAACAAGAAGGGTGAAATAAAGAAGTCTGTAACTGCTGAGGCGGCTGCAAAAATGGTAAAATACAACTCTTAGAGAAATCGTTTGAATATTGATTATTTGTGGTGTTAACTTACCAATTTCTGTTTATGGTGATTAGCGGGAGCTGCACGAGCAGAGGAAACAAGGCACGTTCATCCCTCAGGGCACAAGGGATGAATTGACAGTTGCTCTGGGTAACCCAGAGCATCCTGGATGTGTTAGAGGTGCCGGCGCTGGTGTTGGCATCAAAGCATTCTTTGGGCCATCCCAGCGCAAACCCAGAGCGGGACTTTCTCAAGAAGAGGTAACCTATTCTTTTTTTAGAATGTTACTGCAAAAGGAAATTCATTAATAAGAAGCTAATGTATCTTTTATCCATGTATAGGAGAATAAGAGAGTTGAGGATTTAGTTGCTAAGAAGATCAACGATGTAGTTGCTGAGAAGGTCAAGGAAGAATTGCTGCGGTGGCAGGCATCTCAGGCTTCCAATACGCCTATGGCGACCCACTCTTCTCCTGATGCACAGACTGCGAGTAATCCTGGAGACCCATCGCCTAGCACGTCTGCTGTAAGTATTGTTTATGACATTGTAGTTAGTCTTTTCAAGTTGTTATGTTTTCAAGATGATATGTATATATGTATAATATTCTTTACGTAAATTTGTAGGCATTGAAGCCATGCCGCTTAAGAATGCAAGACTACGTTGTTGCAGAGGCGCAGGCTTACCCGTCCCTTCCTGGGGCAATGTTTCACGGGACTCCAATGCCACAGGGCTACGTTCGTGTGAGCCCGATACGTGTGTTACCTGATTGGAGAGAAGCTACATTGCCATATCCCCACCCGGATATTGATAGACTTGCTGATGCAGAAGGCGGGGTGATATTGTGGCCCAAAGCAGATGTCGTCTACACGACTGAAATTGTAAGATAAATTTACATTGATTTAGACTGTTAATGTGTATATATGATGTCAACTGATCTGAAATTATATGTACAGGTTAAAAAGAAGACACCAGGAGCACCTAGGCCTCCACTTCTACTTCCCGCATTACCCGATTGGGTTCCAACTGACCTAACATACCCGTTAGGTCCTGCTTGTAGGGGAATGGCATGTTGGCTACGGGCACATAATGTACATTGCCCTATAATTATTTCTTTAGATGCAGATTATGCAGGTCAATCATACGATAGCTCTTTATTTATACAAGATATTATTGAGCTGTTTATGTATGATTGGCTGAATACATCAATGATAGAGACATGGATAAGGTGAGATCTTGTTTATACATCCATATACCTTGTGTAAGATCCGGTGATCTGGTTTCTTATATATTAATGCATACGCCTATATGTTTTGCAGCTACCTAGTCGAAGATCATTGCAAACAATTTGCATTTGATCATGTGGGATTTTTGATTCCATCATTGATTAGTTTGGTAGCTAAAGACCCTGATAATGTTCAACAATACTGTATAGATGCTTTTACAATTTTTGGTCAGCAAAAGAAGACGATAATAATAGCTCCATTCAATGTCAAGTAAGTTTACTTTATTTATAATTTGGACTTAAGAAAATTCCATTTTTATTTTGCATTTTGAGTTATTAATTGTTAACTTCTTACTTCTAGCGGTAGACATTGGGAGTTACTAGTTATTGTCCCCGGGACATTCACTGTTTATTATCTAGATCCTGCGGGGAGTACATTGAACACTAAAATTGGACACGTAATGAGAATGCCATTATTCTGGTGAGAAATATTTCATTTTTATATCCGTTAACATCTTTTATTACATTACTATTTACTTATGCAATTTATTGTGTTATATTAACATGTAGGGGTTTAGATGCATTCAAAAAGGCTGGAGGAACGGTCCCAAGGAAAAAGAACCAGCCAATAAATTGGCAGAACGTACAAGTAAGTTCCCGACTCAAATATATATATTATTGATGTGAATTGTGCTTAGTTGTATTATTTTGTATGTTTCAATTTATAGTGTGCTACACAAGACAATGGATGGGCATGCGCATACTATGTGATGCGATTTATGCAGATGATTATCAAATATGCCGCATTGGACATCGATACCATACATGAGGTATTATATATATTCTCATTAGTTAGTATGCAATATATCAATCTTATATTATTTTTATATTATTACTTATATATATACATCATTCTCTTTGCAGGTGTTTAAAACTGACAACACTACAGGTAAACGTTTAAAAAATATACATGCTCCATATACGATGGAAGCATTAAATGAAGTAAGAGAAGAATGGGCAAAAGCCATACAAGCAGTGGCAACTGTAAGATATAATTGGGATGTTGATAGCGATAATGAATGATACTATGTAAATGAATATTTCTGAATGTTAATACATGTATTTGAATGTTTCTATATGTGTGTGAATGTGAGAATTGAATTGATGTCTGAATGTATGTACTTGTGTAGAATTTTGCTTGTGACTTTTGCAGGTTTGCGGCCTGTTTGTAGGCTGATATCAATGGATGTCGTAAACCTGCAGTTCAGAAAACTGAACTGCAGGTTCTCATCCTGCTGACCAGCCACAGCAGGCCTGCAAACTGATATGAAAAAAAAAAAATATAAATAGGCGTCGGTTATTTATAGAAAACCGTCAGGAAAGACCTACAGCGTCGGTTTTTTCAATAAACCGACGCCTGATGTGGCCAAAGCAGTCCTGGAAATGGCGTCGGATATTCATATCAAACCGACGCCTATTTAACATATAGGCGTCGGTCGTTTAGTATATAACCGACGCCAAAAGTGTTCGCGCCACAAAAAATGGCGTCATCTAGGGCACTTTATGCGTCGGTCATCTACTAAAAGACCGACGCTATATTCCATAGTGGCGTCGGTTATTTACTAAAACACCGACGCAGAAAGTGCCCTAGATGATGACGTTTTCTGTGGCGCGAACCCTTTTGGCGTCGGTTCTCTACTAAACGACCGACGCCTATAGATTAAATAGGCGTCGGTTAAAAAACCGACGCCGAAGTGTTCGACCTTTAGCGGCGCCCACATAGGCGTCGGTCGGAAACCGACGCCAAATGGGGTTAAACGACCGACGCCAAAGGCCGTTTATGTAGTAGTGTCAGGAAATACATCTTCAAACTCCCTAACAACCAGAACTTTAGAAGGATGAGGGCTCTCCATTATGGTATCTACCACATGAGCCAAGAATGCAAAGCATCCCTGTCTCATCAAATTTTTATCTACCATAGCTGACACAAGACAGGTTGGAAGAATCTTTCTATCTCCCTGAAAGATCCATGTGTCACCATTGTCTGTGAATACAGCCTGCTTGGAACCACAATCCAAGATAACCTTATACTTCTCTAAGGTGTCCATCCCAAGGATTATATCAAAACCCTGCATCTCAAGTGGTATAAGATCCACTTGAATGTGATGTTCAGAAAAAGAAAGAGTACAGGGAGAACACACCTCCCGCAACAATGTAGATCCCAACAAATGGGTTTCTATCATCAAACTATCTATTCTATGACAGACACTCATGTTGCAGTCATGAATCACTTCTCGAGTGATAAAAGAGTGCGTAGCACCCAGATCAATTAAAATAGATACTAAGCAGGATGGAGACATATCAGAATAAAATAGTTCCATCTGACCTGTCACAACCCGAGGGTTGACTACTACTTCGGGCTGATTCATAGCATAGAATCTAGCTGTTGCCTGCGGTTGACACTGTACACGGTTGTTGGGTGCTGATGATCCAGCTTGGGATGCTTGTCCACGTCCTCAAGCACCACTAGAAAATTGTCTCCTCTGTGAGCCTTGCTGACTCTGCCTCTGGGGTTGAGTTATAATCCTGACTTTCTCAGGACAATCTCTCACCAAATGTCCTGGCCTCCCGTACTGGAAGCAATTGTAGCTTCCCACATTCTGCCTAGGTGGTTCTGTCACTGATGTTGATGCTGTACTGGGGGCTCTACTTGGAGGAAAACTACGGCTCCTACCCCTACTTGACATCCACTACGTCGGGGTATTAAACCTTGGTGGTGGTGGTACAGAGAACCTCAACTTCTTGAAACTCTCGGACCTTTATCCTTGAAATTGAGGATACAGTTTCTTATTACTAGTCTGTCGCTTCTCGATCACAGACCTCTCTAACCACCTAACGGATTCCACAAAAGTGGCAAATCTCTCCCTGTTCTCCAGAGCAGACACAGGAGTGGTCAATTCAGTGTTCAACCCCTTATCGAAATGCCGAATCCTCTCTTCATCAGTAGCTACCATGTGTGGACAGAACCACAAAAGCTCCATGAACTTAGCTTCATATTCGCTAATATTCATCTGTCCTTGTCTAATTCTCTCAAACTGAGAGATCTTCTCATCTAGATACGTCTTAGGGAAGTATCTAGTGACAAATTCACATTGGAATTCATCCCATCCAACTTCAACTCGTGGCCTTTTGCCTTCCTCAATGGTCCACCAATGACCAACACTACCTTTCAATAGGTATACAACATGTCTCACCTTCTCATCTTCAGGAATCATAAGGATTATGAAGGCTTTCTCCAGCTCGGTTAACCATAAATCAGCATCTGCTGGATCAGCTACGCCAGCATACTCTGTGGCTCCCACCGGCCGAAGCCGTTCAAAGGTCTTGCCAACTCCATGTCTTTCATCGTGGGCTGGTACCCTATGTGCAAGTAGTGGCATCCTATCTGTCATATGAGTCATGGCTGCCATAAACTGTCCAAACATGGCTTGGAAGGCTGGGTTCCCCATATCTGCTTGATTGAACTGGGGTTGTTCAGGCATTGGTTCCTCCCTATCATGGTCCCTTGCACCTACTCCTGGTGCAGCAACGCTGCTCTCAGCATCATGTTCATCATGTGTTCCAGACATCTTCAAGTTCTTCTTCTCCTATATGAGCAGAAGATACTTATCAGATAAACTGGAAGACACTAGAACAGACTCAACGACCTTAATCCTATGTCTCTGTAGACTCAATGAACCTAGAGCTCTGATACCACTAATTTGTGGAATCCAACTCACAAAACATGATGAACTAAAGCGGAAGCAATCACTAGCAGTGGATTACTGAAAATCACTAAAAATTAAAACCATTTACAAAGAGATCCATTCTCAAGAAAACTCTTTAAACAAGATCTACAATATTATATTTACATACTGATTCACAAAGTGCATTCGATGTACCATCTCTTCTCGAGGAATATATATACATCATTGCTCTGCTAAAAAGCACAAGTAACAAAATCCTGGAGGCTTAAAGCCAAAATCTCATATTGAATTATTAAAAGCACTAACTCCTAGGACCTGAGAGTACAGAGAAGACACATAGGACTCTGCATACTAATACTACACAAGATAGACAGTATCTCCACCTGAATATCACTGGTGTCCCTGTTGTTGTTGCTGCTGCTCTTCCCCTACTACAGAGTTCCTGCCTCTTTGTCTGCGTCTACCTAAAAATGTTGGATCCCACGGGGGTGAGACAATTTGTAAATTGCCCCGACGAGAGATATAACTCTTCGCCAAAAACATTATTATTGCATTTTAATAGAAATAAACTGAATAGTGGAATCATATAACCAACATCAGATAAATCAATATCTATGCATATTAGAGCAACATTTCTATTCAAGCAATTTAGCTATAAAACTTGATAAGTCAGCATGTCTCTTATTCAATAAGGAATTGAAGAATATATATATAACATTTATGTATCAAGGACATGCTAAGCAGGATAATATCAACCCGTGATTGTCATATTTCAATCTTATGCAAATACGCTATACGGCTGATTACATTTTGCAATCACACTTAAGCTATGAGGAGATGAGGTATACCGCTCATACTCCAACCGACCATTGCAAAGTCGAAATCGGTACCATACAAGGTCAATGGAAGAGCCGGCTTCCAAGACCTCCCACATCCCGATCAGTGTGGGACCACATGCAGGACATCTTATGTCTCTACTACATAGCTTGCTAGGGTATAATGGCATCTTCACTATAGAGCTACAGCGGTGGCTGCACTCTCTTTGCAATCGAGAGATTTCATGTTTACCTCCATCGATCCGGCATTAATAATCTTTGGGAGATTCATGATACATCCATCCCGGCACATATAATGAAGGATTGAGAGGTTTAATGTTTACCTTCCATCAATTCCTCCATTAGGACGTACGGATATTTTTGCCCGTTGACCCCCACATATTCAAAAATATGCGCTCTCTAGGAGATCCCATAGGAAAACCTATTTCACCGTCACTAGCTACTGACGATGATAGATCTATGGTTATAGCACTACATGAATATATTTCACTTGATTAATTAAGTACATTATCATATTCTTTCAACATCAACCAAGTTTTCAAACATAACTTATTAAGACAAATGCTACAAAGAAACATGTACTATTTTCATTAATCACTTTTCAGTCTTTATAAGACATTGGGATCTCAGTCCCTCATTTCAATACTAGGAACTATCATCCCTTCACAATCTCAATACCATAATCATATGGTTCTGGGTATTCAAACCCTTAGCTCATCACTGAGCACTGTTACCACTCTTTCAGGTAACTATCACCTTTAGGTCATCTGACCAAGGTAAACATGACACTTGCTACACAAGCATCTCTTATTTACTTGAGGCCCATTAACTCTCTCGTTACCTCTTACTAGGCAACAAGGCATATTATGGCACACAAGGCCCAATAAACAATTTCAATAAATAAAACATCATAGCTCATACCTGGCTATGTTCATCATCTCATGATTCCTGCATGGTTATTACAAATGATAATAGGTATATCAATTATATTTCAATTCCATGCTATTCAAGGGTAACACCACTATTCCCTTACCAGGGGTAGGGTTTCCCATTTCATGTCATTCAGGGTTACTCATTCCCTTTGCACAATTAGGACCAATGATTTATCATTTCGTTGTCCAAGGTTAGAGTTTCATGCTATATATAATATAACCTTGAATTATGGTTTCACATGCCTTCACCCTATTTTAAAATTTGGGTTTACTATTCACATCTCATCAGGAATTATCATATACTAACACCCAATTTAGGGTTAGGTTTTACTATTCCTTCGAATTAGGGTTTTATATTCCATTACCCACAATTAGGGTTTACTATTCATCCTAATTAGGGTTTATCATCAAAATACCCTGAATTAGGGTTACTCATGTCATTACCCCAATTTCATATCACATCATCCTACTACTTTAGGGTTTCACTCAAAATTGCCCTAAATTAGGGTTTGAGTTCATTAATAAACTCAATTAGGGTTTTATGATCTCTTATTCAAGGATCATACCCTAATTGTATATCACATCATTTTGAATGTTTTAGGCTTAATTGCTACATGATTATCATTCATGTATGAATCTTTCTCTCTCATCCTACTTAGGATGTCCACTTCTCAAATCTTGATTAGATTGAGCCTAATCTTCATTCAAATATATGCATTTATGTCTAACAAGATGTATTAAATTATTACATCATTAATCATCATTTATTATTCCCACTGAGGTATCAATCATCTAAGTACATCTGGTCTCCAAATGGTTTAATCAATTGAACCTTTAATTATATGAGGGTTCCAAATGAATTGACCAATTGAACCTTCAATTCCATTAGGTGATCAATTGGATTAACCAACTGAATCTTCAATTGTATTAGATATTCAATTGAATTGACCCTATTGGACCTTCAATTACATGAGGTATCCTAATGGATTAACCATGTTGAACCTCAAAAAGATTTTATTACTTAGACCCTAAACGATCTTAGTTCTCAGAATTCAATTGGTAGAAAACCATTTGGGCAATTTGTCCTTGAAACCGATTGGACAAGATAGGTGTTGAAACTGATTGAACTTTGGGTCTCCAAACGGTTTGAGACTATTTGGACCCAAACAGTCTTGAGACCGTTTGGACCCAAATGGTCTTGAGATTGTTTGGACTCAAACGGACTTAAAACTATTTGGTCCAAACCCTCTCAAAACCAAATGGACCAAAAAGTCCTTTCAAAACTTAAACAATTCATGGTTTCAATAGATGAACCGATTATCAATAGAATCCTTGGTTCCTTCATTAATTAAAATATTGAATCATACTTCCATTAGACCATCAATTAGGGTTTTGAACCCAATTGGTCTAGGATTTCTACTCAAGAAACCTTCAATTAGGGCTTTGAAATCGAGGAACCATCAATGATCAACATTGTGGAACTCATTCGATTGAAATCAATGAATCATCATCAATTTTTTGATATGACCTGACCCCAAACGGTCTTGAGGTCATTTGGATGACTTCCAAATGGTATTGAGACCATTTTACCCATTCTATCTTTGGAATTTGTGAAATTCCATTAGGGTTTAGATCATTGAATTGATCATCAAATCAGCTATTAATTGTATTTCAATTTGGTATCTCTGGACCTTCAATTACTCAAACATACTCAACCCTAGACCTCCAAACGGTCTTGGTTGACCTCCAAACGGTCCTGAGACCGTTTGGGTGATCTCCAAATGGTCTTGAGACCATTTGGGTTAATCAACCCAAAAATCCATATCAACCAATTAGAATTTCAACACTTAACCCGATTAGGGTTTGATAATTGATGAACCTTCAACTAATGAACCCTTTAGAATTAATCAATTAAATTTAATAGGTCATCAACCATCATCATTAGCATCAATTCTCTAAATGGTCAACTATGGTCAACTCTTCCAAACGGTTTCAAACTATTTAGTTCCTAACGGTTTAATGAAACTGTTTAATTCCAAACGGTTTTGTTGAAACTGAATGGACAACTTATTGAAACCGATTAGAGTAGGAATTTCTTGGGAAAAGTGTCCAATATGATGTAATCATCATCTACATTCGTCCATGAAACTCATAGTACTTCTTATTTCATGGAATTACCAAATTCAATAAGCAATTAATCAAGAAGATGAAGGAATCAACGAAATTGCAAGATTGATAGTTGAATAACAATGTAGAGGGGTTCAAGTTATATAACCCACCTCCAATTGAGCTTCAAAGCTCCAAGATCACGTCAACAATTGTGGATTCAACTCCTTTCACTATCCCAAGGCTCGTCCTCAAGCTTTGAGTGAAAAGGAATGGTTAGAATTGAAGACGGGATCGAGATAAGAAGAAATCATGCATTGTTTTGTGATTTACACCATGAATTCAAGGTGAAAGGAAGTCAAGAAGCTTACCAACAGGTTGGGGGTCGTCTTCCTGGTCCTTCAAAGCTCCCTTAGTTTTTTTACAAGAAAAGAGAAGAAGTGGATTCTAAATTACCCTTTCACTCTATCGATAAATGAGCTTATATGCATTTTTATTAAAAATTCATTTAAGAGAGAGAAAGTAGGAATTATCTCCCCCATTTCCTTGCCACTTACCCCCTTATCTTCCTTAGAGAGGATTCTATCCTATTTTACTCTTATTCCTCTCAATTATCCACAATTTAAAGAAAAACAAATTAAGCACCTTAATCCTTATAATATTAATATCCATAAGTTAGTGGATATTTCTTTTTCTTATAATAATGTTAGTGGAGTCTTCACCTCCTTAGGATATTTCATTTCCTTTTAAAGGCATAAGGATGTTCACACTTGAGCAAATTCAACCATCTCGTTTTGGTTGAAGGCCCTTCAATTGTTTTATTTATTTATTTGCATTAAATTGAATTAGGGTTTCAATTATGCTTAAATCTTGATTATTTTAATATCAAGATTCTCTCTCCTTCAAAATGATACAAATGAGATGCCCCTCCAATTTTATTTGCTCTACATGGTGCCAAGAAATATTAGGGACTATTTTGAAGTGGTAAATTGCATATTGAACCATGGGTTTTGGGTAAATTGCACATTACACCAAAACTAGGTTTTAATGCACAAACATTGCTTTACCAGCTCTTTCTTGGTGCTCAGGCTTTAGGTAGCCATACCTATGCATCATCTTCATTCTCATGATGCTTTGACACATTAGGAATATATTATCATGCACAATTTGCAATTTAACCCCTCAACTTGGGTAATTTGCACTTTAGTCCAAAACAAGCAAAACATTATTTTCAACATTATTCAAAAAGGACTACAATTGAAGTATAAGTTCCTCTTGAGCCTTAATTACGTTTCAAAAGATAATATAAAGCATATAATTATCTTTCTCAAACAAAATACCTAGGGTTAAAGCATAACCCATGTCAGGGATGTTACATTTAAGTTTGGTCAAGCCCGTTGGTCGGTCGAGTTCTAAGATTTGGAAATTCGACCAATCGAGTATATTCACAAGACCTCGTCCAACGATCAATCAAGTTTGTAATTCGATCGATCAACAGTCTATCCAAAAAGATGAAATTTTAATTTCTAACCTATAGGGTGTTGATGAAATTTATTTCTTAGCCTATTATGCATTTTAGATATATTGAAGCACATTTCACTCATCATAGGGTACTATTCTGCAATAAAACAATCATTTGTGAAAAAATACCCAAAACAAGCGAAACAAGGCATGAAAACATGATAACTATAGCACATAGCAAGCAAGAGATGATCAATTTTAAGTAAGAAACATATAGGTTAGATAACAACGGGATAAATGGGATGTCAATATCATCAAGAGTAGTTATAAGAAGTTTCAATCTCATAAAAGCAAACTGCTCTCTAGCTAGAGGTTTAGTGAAAATGTCTGCAAGCTAATTCTCTATATCCACACACATGATATAGAATCCTTCTTGGCAATGTGGTCACGAAGAAATTGATGATGGACCTCTATATGTTTATCTCTACTATGCAATAAAGGATTATAAGACATGTTAATTGCACTACTATTATCACAATAGAAAGGAGAAGCATCAAAATGAATGTTAAAGTCTTGGAGCATTTGCTTCATCCTTAGGACTTGGGCACAAAAACTTCCCGCTACTATATATTCAGCCTTGGTAGTTGAAAGAGCCACAATGCTTTATTTCTTAGAGAACCAAGAAAATAGGCATGGTCCTAGGAAGAAGCAAGTGCCACTTGTGCACTTTCTATCAATCAAACAACCTGCATAATCAACTTCACTATTAGCAGTAAGAGTAAAGTCCCTTGACTTGGGATACCATAGCCCAAAATTTTGGGTTTTTTCTAGATACCTCAAAATCCTCTTAAGCACTGAAAGATGTGATTTCCTAGCACTTGATTGAAAGAGAGCACACAAGCCAACACTAAACATTATATTAGGTCTAGAGGCAGCTAAATAAAGTAAACTACCAGTCATACCCTTGTAGAGCATCTCATCTACCTTTTTTCCTTCTTTATCTCTGTCAAGCGTGGCGATGTTTGACATGGGGGTGTCCATTGTCTTGGTGTTCTCCATCCCAAAGCCCTTAAGTAGTTTAGTGGTGTACTTTCCTTGGTTGATTAAGCTCCCATTTTTCTTTTGTTTGATTTGAAAGACAAGGAAGAAAGTAAGCTCCCCCATCATGCTTATCTCGAACTTGCTCTGCATAAGAGAACTAAACTCCTTGAAAAGATCAATATTAGTTCCACCAAAGATAATATCATCAACATAAATTTTAATAATCATGAAATTCCTAGAAGTGTGTTTTAGAAATAAGGCAGAACTGACTTTGCCCATGATATAGTCATTGTCTAGCCAAAAGTTCTTTAGTTTCTCATACCAAGTTCGAAGTAAATGTTTGAGATCATAAAGAGATTTTTGTAACAAATAAACATGGTTAGGCAAGTTATCATGTTCAAAGCTGGGAGGTTGAGCGACATATACTTCCTCCTCAATTGTACCATTCAAAAATGTACTTTTAACATCCATTTGATAAATTAGAAAATTCTTATGACTAGTAACAAAAAGCAACATTCTAATTGACTCAATTCTATCTATAGGGGCATATGTTTCATCAAAATCTATACCTTCTTGTTGATTGTAGCCTGAGAAAAAAACTAACTTTATTTCTTACCACTTTTTCTCTTTCATCAAGCTTGTTGCGGTAAACCCATTTAGTGACAATGATCTTTCCATCACTTGGTATTGGAACAAGAGTCCACACTCAGTTCTTCTCATACTATTCCAACTCTTCTTGCATGTCTAGTATCCATTCATCATCCTTGAGAGCTTCTTTGACATCTTGGCTCAAGCTGAGAGATGAAGACATTGTTTTCTTATTCTTTGTTGTAAATAGCCCAATTTTATTATGCTTTGTTTTGGGATCAAATATTCTTTGTGTCTCACAATAATTCTTAATTTTATCCTTAAGAAAAAGATGGGCTCCATGTTTTTCTAGTTCCTATGATGCACTTGGATACAATTTCGAACTTGTTTCTTCACCCTTTCAAAGGGATTTCCTATGATGAGCTCTTTAGGTTGGTTCTTTGCAAAGAGGGTTTTCAAAAGGATTTCCTATGATGAGCTCTTTAGGATTATTCTTTGCAAAGAGGGGGGTTGGATCCTTCTTTTCTTCTTCTTTTTCTTCTTCATCACCTAACACCTCTTTTCCTATATCAACAATGTTGAGTTCTTATAAGTGAGAAATCACCTCATCGACAACATCGTCATTTGCAATATTCTTGGAAATAGAGGGGTTATCTCAACAAACTAACATTGAGAGATTCTTCTACTTTACACAATTCAATGTTAAATACTCTATAAGCCTTTCTAGTAGTGCTATAGCCAAGAAAGAAAGCCCTGTAAGACTTCACATCAAACTTTTTGAGGGAATCCTAGGTGTTCAAAACAAAACAATGACAACCAAAAACATGAAAGAAATCAATGGATGGCTTTCTACCATGCTATAGCTCATAGGAGATTTTCTTCAAAGAAGGATGATTAAAAACCCAATTTTGCACAAAACATGAAGTACTTATAGATTTGGCCCAAAACTTCTTTGGAGTGTCATACTCTAGAAGCACGGTCCTAGACATTTCCTCTTTTGACCTATTCTTTCTCTCTACAACCTCATTTTGTTGAGGTGTTTGAGGTGAAGAAAAGTTATTCAGATAGACATATTCCTGACAAAATCGTTCAAAAAAATCATTTTCAAATTCTTCCCCATGATCATTGCGATAGAAATTATTCGACAAGAAGCTTCATTTTCAACTCCTTTGCAAAAAGTACAGAAAACATCGAGAGTATCACTTTTTGAAACAAGAAAGAAGGTCCAAGTATATTGGCAAAAATCATCGACAATCTCAAGACAATATTTGCTACCATGAAGTGATTGTGTACGCACTGGTACAAATAGATCAATGTGAAAAAGCTCAAGAATTCTTTTGGTGCTAAGGACTCCTTTGGATTTAAAGGTGGACTTGCTTTGCTTTCCTTGGGTACAAGGTTTGCATTCCTCATCCTTTTCAAAATCCAATTTAGGAAGTCCCTTTACCAAATCCTTTTTTCTCAACTTCTTCATTTGATGCATATTTACATGACCAAGCCTACGGTGCCATAAAGAAATATCATTCAGATTGGAAACAAGACATCTACCAAAAATAGGCTTAATAGAGTCAAGCACAATAATATACATATTACCATTTCTAGTTCCCTTTTATATAACATTGTAGGAGAGGAAATTTACAAGCAACCATTCATGTGAGGTAAAAAGAATGAGATAACCATTATCACAAAGTTGACTAACACTTATTAGATTGTGATGTAGGCCATCCATAAGAAGTACGTTCTTGATGCAAAGTGAATCACCTACATGACCCTCACCTATCACCTTACCCTTGTTGTTGTCACCAGATGTAACTGACCCTCCTTTCTACTTTGTGAATTTGTTAAAATGGTTGATTTCCCCAGTCATGCGCTTTGAGCAGCCACTATCAACAATTCATTTTCCATTTACCTGTAAGAAAGGAAGTTTATAGTTCCCAAATCAAACTTTAGAACTCGGTGTTAGTTTGGGGGCCCATTTCATCTTTTGGTTGGTCCCCTTTCTCTCTATAAGGACAATAAGTAGAGTAATGATCATCATCTCTTGCAATGCACACAAACCATAGGGTTCTTAGAGCCAGAGGACTCACCATGGAAGATAGGAGGCTCCTTGCTCTTTTTCTTACCTTTATCTTTCTTTTACTCTTTATAGCTCCCCCTACATATCCCAAACCACTTCAACCATCTTGTTTGGTAGAGTGATCTAGAACTTCATTTAGAGACTTCTTCCCCTTGAGGAATTTCTGCAAGGAAACTGTTAGTTTGTGATTATCATCACTAAGAGTAATGACTGTAGAAGATAAGCTGGCAAGATCATCTTGTGAATGAAGTAAGTTGGCCTCCAAACAGAGGGATTTAATAAGATAAGTATCTTTCTCTAAATTAAGAGTAGGAACTTCATGACTAGACAATAAAGGTCTAGAAGAGAGATCATTAACTTGAGAAAGCAATCTAGAATTTTTAGTTCTAAGAAAAACAAGCTCATCAAGAGAGACTATATTCTCATCTTTAGTAGCATCACAAGCAAGCTTAAGAACAACATTTTTAGTTTTAAGTAAAGCAAGCTTATCTACTAGGGCTTGGTTTTCTTCCTTAAGGTTATTCATGTTCTTAAGGTAGATAACATTCTCTACTTCAACTCCATTGTATTGGAGCTCAAGGTAAGAAACTGCCCTTGTAAGGAATCAATGCTATCAAGATGCAACTTCTCATTTTGATCAAGAATATCTATTTTAGCAAACAAATCATCAATGTTCTTTGCTAGCCTTTTGTTTTTAGACTTGCATTTGTCATAAGATGAATGGGAAGCATTTAATGTGTCAATAAGAGTTTCTATGGATAACTCATGCAAGTTTACCTCACTTACCTCACCAATGTCTTCATTCCTGGAGGCGATGAGTGCAAAATGGTATTATGTTTCATCAGATCTGAAGCCACTTGAAGATGATTATTCCCAAGTTGCATGAGTTGAATCCTTGCTCCTCTTATCCTTCTTATCCTTCCTCTTGTACTTGCCTTCTTTTTTCAGTCATCCTTCTTCTTGTGGCTACTCTTGTGGAAAACCTTCTTGGCCTTTAGGCATTCATTCTTGTAGTGCCCCTTTTGCACATATTCATAACATCTAGGAGTTGAGGATGAGGAAGGCTTTCCCTTGAAGTGCTTGCCCTTAGAGTAGTTTTCTTCATGATCATTAGGGCCATCATCTTCACTTGAGGAGGGTGGATAGGACCAGAAAGCATGTTGTTGTTGGAGAATCATTGCCTCTACTTGAGCTTTGAAAACATTGTCTTTGATCTTCTTTGATTCCTTCTCCTCTTTCTTGTCTTCTAATTTCTTTTCTAGCCTTGGCTCATGAGCTTGAAGGTTGCCAATGAGCCCCTCGGTAGGCAAGTCACCAAGACTTATAACTTCTTCAATTGAAGTCGCCATGGGTTCCCATCTCTTTGGAAGAGACCTTAGGATCTTGGAGTTGATAGTACCTCTATCCAAGGTGTGACCCAAAGCAACCAGTCCATTAATGATGGTGTTGAGCATTGTGTACATCTTGGCAACTCTTTCATTCTTACCCATTTTGAAGTTCTCAAGCAGTCCATTGAGAATGTAGATATTTGACTCTTTGACTTGTTTTTTTCCCTTCATATGTAATGCACAAATTGTTCCAAATCTCATGAGTTGTGTCCCAAGTTGAGATTCAGTTGAACTGGATAGAGTGAGGGAAGCATATATGATGCTTATTTCTTTGGCATCAAGTTTCCCATTTCTGAGTGTAGCTTCATCCCAAGTAGCTACATCACTGGTTGGCTCCTTGTAGGGTGTAATCATCACCTTCCACATGTCATAATTCATTCCTTGAAGGTAGAACTACATCTATTATTTCCAATAGAGGAAATTGGTAATATCAAAGATTGGAGGTTTCATGGAGAAGCCTCCCTCAAGGTTGAGGGACCCAAGTAAGTCACCCATCTTCTCATCTCATGGGAGATGTGTTTGAGAAGATAGTGGCTCTCATACCACTTTTTGGATTGGATGGCTCTAGAGGGGGGTTAAATAGAGCTTTAAAACTTGCACAAAAATAGTTAGACCTTCAATTGACTTCAACTAGGCATAGTTGCAAATAGTGAATTTAATGGCAATCTAAACATGCATAGCAGTATGAGAGAAATTGAAGCAACCAATTGAACAAGTTGTTTTAGAGTGGTTCCGCACTCCAAAATAGGAGAGAGTCAGTCCACTACCTAGAGAGGTCAAGCTCTAGGATTTCTTAACCATGTGTACTCTTTATATACACTTATAAGAGTTACAACATATGACCTTCCATTTCTGGGATAAGGATACCTAACTTCCCTTTGAGGTTAAGGGATCCAACAACCTTACAACCAAGGTCTTACATATCTAAGAGCTAGTATTCTACCTCACCAAGGTATTACCCACTCTTGTAAGAAGCAATATGCCTTC
The DNA here is from genome assembly GCA_963693085.1 of Alisma plantago-aquatica. NCBI lineage: Eukaryota > Viridiplantae > Streptophyta > Magnoliopsida > Alismatales > Alismataceae > Alisma > Alisma plantago-aquatica. Next base: position 899,458,483 of record OY856411.1, read on the forward strand.
ATCAAGGAGATCCCCTTCTTGCAATTGAAGGATTTACCCACTCAGCTCCTTGGATTTTCCACCTTGTCCTCCTCCTTCACTTGGAGAAGCTTGATGCACCTTCTTCTACAGCTCGAAGAAGCTTGCATCTTCTCTTTCACATGAAGAAGCTTTCATCAACTTGATATTGAAGAAAGGGGTTGGGAAAGGAGAATCTTTGATAGCTTTACAAACATAAAATGAGGCAGCTCTCTGACACAGATCATATTTCACTCATAATGACAAATTGAACTGTAATTAAGAGAGAGAAAGGGACTCAAGTGGACTTGATGCACTCAAATATAGCAAGGAGCTTGAATAGCATGAAGGGGAAACCTTGGAATGAACTCTAAGAGGTCCTATTTATAGCTTAGGATGTCCACTAGGGGTAGGAACACTTATGAATGTATTATAATTATTTTGAGGGTTGCAATAGATATAATTTCGACTTTTGCAACACCCTAACATCTAGAATCACTTTTTTTATTTTTTGTACCGTGCATTTGGTCAAGTTTCAATAAAGATAAGTCGACAGATCACACAATATGACAAATCCAACTTAAACCATCGGTCGAGTTTATCCGAGTGGAAACTCAACTGATCCACTTAAATCAATTTTGGTCTATAGAGGTATTGGTTGAGTTTTGCAGATGTGTAACTCGACTGATCAAAGTCATTCTCAAAATCCATTAAAGATCAGTCAAGTTTGTAACTCGACCGATGAATAGCCTGTAATGAATTTTACAAAATATCTTTTAAGTGATCAAACTTTCAAATTAAGTGTCCTTGATTTTTTCTCATCTTAGTTTCAAGTCATATCATCATACAAATGATTACAAAAATTATCTAAGGTGATTTGGAGTGTAATCCAAAAACGTGCATTTGCATTACTTTTGACTTGAACTAAAATAAGCTAGGGCTTGATTGATTTGATCCTTTTCATGTATCTAATGCCTGAAATAAATCTCAAACAAACATATTAGATACATATGAATGGAATGGTTAAGTCATTATTAAAATATGAACAATGTGTAACACTTAAGTCAACACATTTTCCTTTGGACTCCCTCTGATGATCATCATCAGAGGTTTGTCCTTCTTCATTCATACTTTAACATTTATGAACATACTAAGTAATTCAGACAATGGTTTGGCCAAGTTACTCGAGTGATATCACTTGATAAACTGGCTATTTGATTCAATAAACAGTTATAGAATTGTATACATGGCCAACTCTTGGCCTAAAGGAAATCCCATCCTCTCTAGGTTTTCCAAATGCCCAATTATCTAGAGCACATGGGGTCCTACTGGATTTCCCTCTGTCAGTTTGCACTCAAACAACACTTAGAAACAGTATACATTTCTTGGTATGATTCTTAATGTGTTACCATCTGGAGAATGTCCATGTTTTCATGATGTATATGAAACTCATAGTTCATACAACCCAACAGATGGTCTTTGATGTCTTCTGCATCATGTACATGCTTCAAGAAAACATCAATTTCAGCATTAGACGCATTTGGAGAGGGTTCCTCTGGCACTAGTGTTTTAAGGACATTGAGTGTGTGCTCATGAGTGAGAATGTTTCTCAAAGTACTGAACTAGTTATGAAAGTTGGTCTCGTTTAGTTTTTTTTTAAGGATCGAACACAATGAGAATGTGTTTTCCATTGATTTCCACAAAAGCAAATTTACATTTGTCAAAATACTTTTGATTCAATTTGGTAATGTTGACAATATTGATTATGCCTTCAATTAATTATCACTTCCAATATTCTTTTCAAATTGATAGCCCTCACTATCAACTTAGAAGATCAACCTTATAGTGATACAAGATCCATATTTCATCAATTCATGAGTCAACTCTGGTTGATTTCCCACAACTTGGTTGATTTCCCACAACTTGGTTGTTTAGGTAGGTAATTTTTTTTAATTACATCTAGTGCAACTCTCGAATAGATGGTATGCACAACTCCTTGTCACATTCCATCTGTATGCTTCTCGCAACTTAATCTCAATAAGGCCACATAGTTAAGCATGACACCAAAAGCCAACATGATATAAATGTAACCGTGCTTTGGTAGCCCCACATAACTATAAACACACTTTCACAAGATTGACGAAACACCATGCATAAGTGTAACCGACGCTTAGTCAATCAAGATTTTCATGTGTGTTGCTTATGAAAGCATCTAATACTTGATATTTATTGAGGGATTTTATTTATAAATCATATACATATCCAATCACCATTTACTTATAATTTGTATCATATACATACTATATATACAAATGAAACATACAATCATAATTATACAAGTGATGGTTATGGCCATGCTAATGTAATTCTTTGAAATCACAAAGAATTACTAACCACCAAAGGTCAAATATCACATGTTACAACATGTAAAAGAAAAATGATGTGCTAGAAACAAGACGGTCATTCGATTCGACTCTTCCATTCGAATGATGTGTCCTCCTGTAGATGATTGGTCTTTGTCCGTCAAATGACTGACTTCTGGCTCAAGCGGTTATTTGGGCTCCTCCATTTGGTTTATTGGGCCTCCTATAAATTAATTGGATCCTCTAGTCTACTGCCTCTTTGGTCCTCTGGTCAATCGACTCTCCTTCTCAATCAAATGACTCTCCTGGTGCAGAATGTATTCTCTTTGGCCAATACAGAAATTAATGCTAATCATATTTATTTATTAAATTATAAAATGTGAAACTTCAAATAATATTTGAGGGTAATATACGGAGGAAAACATTAACTTAAATATAAATAAAGAGATAGAGGCTCAGTATGTAAATTAAATATAAAAGACATGAATTAAACTATTCAACCATGCACACACATCTAAGGGACTATTGGTCCATAACCATGGGTACATCCACCACCAAAATGATTTAATGACGACACATGTAAATTACATATATATATATATATATATATATATATATATATATATGATATGTGGGACATTTCCTAGTGTATGTGATTCTAATCAGATATGCACATTAATCATTTAAATATTCACACTGTACACAAAAATAAATGATAAAAATCAAAATTGATCATATCAATTAGATTCCAAAATATAGTCAATTTTTGTGGTTCTGATACCACTGTAGGAAAATATGGTGACAGACATGACAATAGAAATAAAAAATTTCTTACAATATTTTTCAAAATTTGCGGATTGTGTCAACAACTATGAAGTAGAAATCAAAGTTGTAAGGTGTATAACTAGTCTTGGAGCAATTCTAATGAAAATCCTTGCAGAGTTGTGCTTCTTTCTCAAGTCGCACATGAACTATTGGCAACGACAGCCTCCTGGTATAGCACCATGGGTGGCGGTTGGCGGCATTCTCCTAGCATGATCATGACGGCCTCCACACCTTTATGTAGTCTACACAGACTATCGTGAACTCCTCATCATTATTGTCATATTCTAGAACCAAAATGAAGGAATTGTCCCTTCATGTTGTCAATGTGCTAGTCGACTTTTCCTCCCTTTTTCTATCTTTCCCTTTTTCGAGTAAGATGTCTCTAACTCTCATTTTACCACAACATTGAGATGAGGAGTATCTAGTCATGAGATCCTTGGCCAACCCCCCCCATCTTATATAGCAATGGATGGCCTTGGGTTTTCACAAATTTGGAGACACGATGGGATAGATTTCCCAAATTTTTGGCTGTCGTGAATTACCATCTAGACAAGTGGCATTCCAATCGGTCTACTAAACATTCTAGTCGATTGATTGGTAATTTTTACTATTCACAAAATTATTATATTTTAATGTGACAATTACTACATGTCATTACATCAATATCAATTCCTTGATGTGGTCCTAATGCGTGTTGTTTAGCACACCAATCACTAGGGAATTTATCCTAGAGTTTTATCCTTTTTCTACTTTCCTAGAAAGGCTAGTATAGAATGGTCGATCCACAAAGATGGATAAAAGAGTGGTTGAAATTAAAATCTGAGTGCTAAAATAAGAAGTTAAATTCTGATGAGAAGGCTTATTTAAAACTAAGAACGAGAAAAAAAAGTTGTAGAGTTACAATGTATCTAGACTATAAAAGGAAAATCTAGGGTTCTGAATATTCACCGCCAAAGTAATGCTCCTATGCAAATTGAATCAACTCCCTTTCTTAATTTCTGAATTAGGACCTTGTGGTTGCATGTCCTTATGGACCGCACAAGGGTCAGGCTTCCCATATACCCGTTGGTCTCGGTGCACATGAATCATTGCCCAATAGTCTGACATTCTTCTATCCATGGTCACATCAAGAAAATTGTAATTTTCACTCTGAGGTTCTAATCCATATATCAGTAGGTCTCGTCACTATGGACTATAATAGACAAGAAATATATAGAATGCAATCACTTGAGCTAATAAAACTAGAGGTCTCGAAATTCCTATAATAAAACAATTTTACCTATCTAAAATCAAGTACAAATCAAAGTATGAAACATCACAAAAGTTTTTCAAGAATTCATATGCTTCATTCGATTGGGGCCCTGGGTGTTGGTTCTCCCATATGAACATATCCATCATTTAATCAGAAAGAAACAGATTGAGAATCATTCATTCATTAAGAAAATGGAGTTGATACAATGAACATGGAAACGAGAAATGGGTTTAGTCTCCATACCGTAGAAAAGGGACTACTCCAACATGAATCTAAGAATAAAAATTATGAAGAATGTAACTAGCTAAGGACTCTATGGTAAAAATTGGATCTAAAATTAGATGCCTTTTCTTATGGAGTCCCCCCTCCTTCTATAGGAGAAGGAGGGGTGGTAATCTTGAAAGGGGAGAAGAAGGAAGTGGAAGAGGTGACTCTTGTATGTCTTAGTCAAGAGAATAATTTCCTTCCTCAATAGGAAATAGAGAAAATCATTGATTGATTTCTTTTGACCCTTTAAATTCTGACTCTCCCAAAGTTTCATGTGAATTTCTTTTGTAACAAGCTTTAAAGTGCACAAGAAAATTCATTTTTCCTGTAGGCATTTTAATTCCCTTTCCAAAGAATATTTAAACATTAAATTCCACCTTGGGATGTGAGATTTATGCCAATTTTGGTGCTTGGTATATTTAAATCAGGCACTATGAGGAAACAAACATGCACTTGGACAATCAAATTATTACCAAAGCCACTGGGTAAACTATTTTTTATGTACCAATTGAAATTATCTTTTCAAAACATATCTAAATTCCAAATATGGAATTTGTATGTGGGAATTATGACTGTTTTGGTATGAGATCAAACTCTGCAAAAAATCTGAAAGGCCTCCTATTTTCATCTTTTCTTATCTTGATTTAAATGCTTCAATAATTTCAAAAAATTGTGAAAAATCTCATAATAATTAAGAAAAGAGATATCAAGAGGATGAAAGTACCAATCGATTTCTAAATGAAATTAAAATTACAAAAAAAGTTTTAATTAATTATCCTAAATTATGTAGAAATAAATGATGAATATGCATTCATCAAAATACCCCAGACTTAAATCTTTTCTTGTCCTCAAGAAAATAAAATCACAAATAAATCTCTCCATCCTCACCCTCATATCCATCACCCTTACCTCCATTTTTTGGCTGAGAAACCCTATCTCCTAAAACCACAAAACAAAAAATTCTATATTCCCTATCAAAAGTAATATCATATGTTGTTTCTAACTCAAGATTTTGTAGAAAAATAGGCTTCATCTTACTTTTACTTTGACACTCTCATTTTTATTCTTATATGTTCTTTGATGTGAGTTGTTGCATAAGAACATGATGAAATTGGGGGGGGTGCAAAAATAAAGATAGAAGTGATGATCCCTCCTCTATTTGACTCGGGATGTATTTGGTTTGTGGCTTCATTGGTCACAAATGTTTCTTGTGTGCTCTTTTGACATCTTTTCATGGTACGTCCCTTTGTAGGGTATGTAATTTTTCATATGGAAAGTGTGCCACCACAGACTTGATTTTTCTCCGGTGGTGATTCTTTGCTTCTCCTTTATAGTAAGAAAATAAGGGGGAAATAATAGGTGTCCTTGTGCTTCTACAATCACATTTTTCTCTTTTTGTTTTTCAAAAGTGTCATTACATCAGATAGAGTATTCTTGTAGATCACATTATACAATATTTATATCAAGTTAATCCACAGTTTAAAAATAGAGAAAAATTGTGTTTGATTTTGATTGATTCCATACGGCTCGCCAACTTTTCCACAGAGTGAAGTTATTTGGGGTCCTAGGTGACATGGTGGTTTCAGACCTGGCAATTTGTGAAAGTTCCTACAAAATTTTACTAAATTTAGAAGGGGTACAATGATAGACGTCTATTCATAGTTGGCCGACTAGATAAAGGCCAAACTAATAAAATTGATTTTTTTTTGAAAATTTTAAACTAAACTATATAACATAATGCAAATATGCAAAAAGATTAAGATAGAGTGGGTGGAAGGAGTATGTACCACCCACCTCCATCCCAGACTTAAAATTTTACTCATCCCAAGCAAAACTCAAATCTAAGATGGAGGGAGGAAGAGGGCATCTAGGTGGTCTTGGTAGCTCAAAAAAACGTCCAGTTGAAGAGGATGTGTATGAGGGATGGGACCTTTGTCAGAGGAGATTCATAGTGTACCCTATGATTGGATAGTCATGGAAGCTCAGTGTGGTGTTCATGTTTTCTTTCACCTCACATTCCCTCTAGTAATATCCACATATCTTCCTTTGATAGGGAAGGAAGTGAAGAAGATGGATGTGGGTTGGGGGAGTTGGGGGGTCTAATAATACCAGTAGATAAAGATGTGTAGAACTGGGTGGAGGATCTGGCTCAGGTTTTCCACCATCATAATAACATGCATATGGGAGAATTGATGCTAATCTAATAGGAACAAAAGATTTCAAATCATTTATAAAAGTATTTTGTTTCTCCTAAAAAATAATGCTATCAACATTGGGTTTGGTAAGTTTCATTGTTGATATAGCACATGTCTCTAATTCATTTATACAAAGAGTCCCCAAGGGTTAAGGAGAGATGAGAATGTCTTACATGAAAATAATATAAGGGGTGTATGGACTTCTTTCAAGGGTGGTATCTGCCCTTCTAAAGGATTATGACAACCTTTACAGGCTTTGCCCGCATCCTTTGCCCATCCATAGCCCGGATAGCTGGCGGGTGGTAAATACAGCACTTAGCATGGGGCTCGAACTCGGGTTCCCCCCAGAGGGGGACACCATGCCTACCACATGAGCTACGCTGGCCCGGTAGGTGGCTCATTATCTAGAAAATGGTTAGCCCAAGTGGAATGGTCAATGATAAGATTTGAATTTATGTTAAGGATGGGATGAGTCATTGGATCTTCAAAATGAATCTCCTGCTTTGACTTTTCATACTCAAGTAATAAAGTCTCCGAAAAAAATGGTAGGAATACCAACATCCTCATCGCACATGAAATATGACCCCACAGTTTGTGCAATTTCTTCAGGAGCTGACATACATGACATGAAGATAGGATCATGTCATCATCGTTGGGAAGAACCATATTGGGTTGCTCAATCTCTTCAAGGGGAGTCTGCGATTGGGATTCTAGTAAGTGGCCGACAAGGCTTGTTGATTTTCTAATGTTTTCTACTTCTCTTCTATTCATTCATATTGCATCGCTAATTGTCCATATAGGGCCTTAAGTCTCTCTTTCAGTTCAGAATTAAATTGGGTTTCACCATTGGATTCATACAACCCCAAATTTTTTCCATCCTCACCATACTCCCCATAGTATCCTTGGCCATAGTCCCCCTCATATTGATTTGGGTGGCATTGCTCCTCATAATAATCTCCAAAAGATGGTGGCTTGTAATTTTCAATGCATCCATCTTGGTGGGAAGATTCAGTATTACAAGTGTCACCAAATCATGCGGAAACACATTTGAACAATCTAGGTTTTGACATTGGGCTTCTAGCAGAGTGGTTAACAAGGCTTGGATGGTTTCCAGTCTTGCCTATCCTTCGGATGCCATCTTCTCTAGGGCCCTAAGTCTTTCTTATTGTTGAGGATTATATTGGATATCAGAAATAGGTCCATTTCTCCCATTAGAGTATGAATAGCAAGGTTCCTCATAATTGTTCTAAAAAAATGTGGTTTAAGGTTAACATCATACCCACCAGTATGAAAGCACTTGAGATTAAAAGGGGTGCTACCATAAATATGGGGTAGAGTCGAGCAATGATTTTTAGGAGGGTGATCAGGTTCTAGTCTATAATTCTAGGCTAAGACTTTTTCATGGAAAACTCAAATCCATATGGTAAGGGCCTTACCTAGTTAAGCATGCCTATCCACATGGAAATGTTCTTCTCTGGGACAAGGTGTTGGGTGACTCAAAGGTGAATGGTCATAGACTAAAATGGTATATTACCGTTGAGGGCTTTTGTAGCATCTGAGTCACATCAACTCTCATTACTTGAAGATCTTGACTTGGAATATCCTGCACCCCCTCCCAATCCTGAGCCTGAAACAACTCCATGATATCCATATGTCGAGACTTTGACTTAAAATTGGGTGCTTGTTGGGAGGAAACCCAAATTTTCTTTCATTTTCATTATTTTCTTTTTTTAAAATTGTTTTAGATAACCCTCTCTTTGTTCACCTTTTAGTCTAGTCTCCACGGCCTACTCAACACTCTCTTGGCCTTATCAGAAAAGGAATAGATGTATGGTGGTAAAGGCCACAACAATAAGTCAGGAATATTGGAATGCCTACTCCATTTGAATAGTATTCCTAAAAGATATGGCAATTAACACATAAGAGGAGAAAGATAACAAGAAATTACAAGATAAGGGGGTTAGTCAAAAATTACAAAGTGAACAAAAAGTTATAAGGCTAAGAAATTATGGAATAAACTAAAAGGTTATAAAAAAACTAAAAAGCAGTATTGTTGAAATGGAACTCGTCACAAGGAGGAGTTACACTTCTGGAATGGTACTCAAAAGGTTAAAAGAAATTACAAAAATCTAAAAAAATATTATGAAACAGAAGATATAGAACAAGCTTGAAGTTATACAAGTTAGAGAAATGTGAAAAAATTATACAAGATATACAAGCAACCAGATCTGAAAAATAACCTTGACGTCCCCAATAATGGCACTAAAAATAACCTTGACGTCCCCAATAAAGGCTAGTATAGAAGGATCGATCCACAGAGACCGCAAGAAGAGCGGTTGAAATTTAAATTCGATTGCTAAAATGGGAATGTAAATTCCGATGAGAAGGTTTGTTTAAAACTAAGAACAAGAATAAAAAGTTGTAGAATTAAGATGTATCTAGACTATAAAAGGAAAATATGGGGGGTCCAAAGATTCACCACCAAAACAACACCCTTATGTAAATCGATTCAACTCCATTTCTTAATTTCTGAATTACGACCTTGTGGTTGCATGTTCTTATGGACCGAATAAGGGCCAAGCTTCTTGTATACCCATTGGTCTTGGTGCACACAAATCATTTCCCAACCTCCTGACATTCTTATATACATGGTCACATCAAGAAAAATATAATTCTCGCTATGAGGTTCTAATCCATAGATCAGTGGGTCTCGTCACTATGGATTATAATGGGTAAGAAAATAGATATAATGAATTCACTTATGCAACTAAAACCTGACATCTCGGCATTCCTATAACAAAATAATTTTACCTATCTAAAATCAAGTATAGATCAAAGGATGAAACATCACAAAAACTTGTCAGGAATTCATACACTTCATTCGATTGGGTCCCTGGGTGTTGGTTCTCCTACATGAATATATTCATCATTTATTCAGAAAGAAATAGATTGAGAATAATTTATTCACTAAGAAAATAGAGTTGATACAATGAACATGGAAATGGGAAATGGGGTTAGTCTCCATACCGCAAAAAAGGGACTACTCAAACCTAATTTTAAGGACAAAAATTACGAAGAATGTAACTAGCTAAGGACTCTATGCTAAAGATTGGATCTAAAATTGGATGCCTTTGCTTGTGGAGTCCCCCCTCTTTTTATAGGATAAAGAGGGGTAGAAATCCTGAAAGGAGAGGAGAAGGAAGTGGAAGAGAGGATGATGTATGTCTTACTCGAGAGAATAAATTTTTTATTCAGTAGGCAATAGAGAAAATCATTGATTGTCTTCTTTTGACCATTCCAATTCTGACTCTTTCTCTGTAGATTCCTATTTCTAAAGTTTTGTACAAATTTCGATAGATAAACAAGGGTTAAAGTGTGCCCAAAAATACATTTTACATATAGGCCTTTGAATTCTCTTTCCAATGCATATTTTTATATTAAATTCTACCTTAGGATATGAGAGTTATGCTAATTTTGGTACAGGATATATTTAAATCAGGCATTGTGCAAAAACGAACATGCACGTTCACCGGTTGATTAGACAGTTAAATGACTTCCAGAACCACTAAAAAATATGTTTTTCCTGTAGAAATTGAAATTATCATTTCAAAACATATCTAAATTTCAATTTTGAGATTCCAATGTGGGAGTTATGACTATTTTGGTGTGAGATATATCAAACTTTACGAAAAATCTGAAAGGTCACCTATCTTCATCTTTTCTTATCTTAATTTAAATGCTTCAATAATTCCTAAAAATTGAGAGAAACCTCATAAGAATTCAAAAAAAGAACATCAAGAGGATGAAAGTGCAATTGATTTCTGAATGAAACTAAAATTACCAAAAAGTATTAATTAATTATCCTAAATAATGCAAAAATAAATGATGATTATGCATTCATCAAGTCATGTTGATTGTCCAGTCGGTCAACTGGACATTCCAATTGATCGATTGGTGTACCAGTCGGTCGAATGGACACTCCAGTCAGACAACTGTCAGCCAGTGTTGTTTAAGTCAATTACCTTAACATTTTAGTAACCAAGTTAAACCTTATGCATGAGTAAACTCATATTCCAGATGCATGTTATGCGTGTGACCTATTAGGTCCCAATTACTTTGGTAGTGAATGTTCATAACTAGATTATGACATCACAAGCAATGAGTGATATCTAATAACACATCATTGATACCCATGTAATTGAAAAGTTTGAAAAAAAACTTCAACCTACTTATGTGATCAGTGTCGTAGTGACCATATAGTTCCTTTGTCATTGATATGTAGATTTAATGTGAGTGTATGGAATCAGGATCCCTTTAATACTCAATCTTTATTTATTGAAGTAGATTAGATGGTTGAGATACATGTGTGATTAATATCAAATATTGACTCGCATGAGCAGCCATGCATTTCTCAATTTTGCTTATCAAGTGTCTAGGATATCATCTCTGGTAAGAGGGACAAATCCCATCTAAATCATGCATTGTCAATTCCAATATGTCACAACGTACTCGAGCACCACCGTTATAACAACCCCTATTCAGGGTCACGTTGGATGGTGTGGGAGTTTATCGAATGACATGTGATGAGTGTAGTGACTTCAGGTTTAAGAAATAAAATCACCATTGTCACTTTGGGAGTTGATTATGACTACCATTTAATGGGTCTATATATCACTCTCAAGGTAGTTCTGTTTGGTACATTGTTCTCCAACATTTACCTATGTGTTTGTCTTGATATCATATATGATGACTAATGAGATTGTGTCATCAACCAACACACATTCTAGTCTTATGTATCATTACAATCATCATATGACTGACTCTCTGGACATGGATATCAATAGTTTAATGTATGTCATATTGTGTACATGACCAGACCTAGTATTTTTTTTGGACTATTGAGATATCAAAGTAATCTTGGTCCAATGCATTAGGAGGTTGTCAAAAGAATCATGAAATATCTAAAAGTTACACTGCACCACAAACTAGTATTTCAAACAGAATTACTTGAGGCAATAAGTTACTCTCATGCAAACTTTGTAGGTGACAAAGATGATGGGAAATCACATCAGGAAACATGTTCTTTTTTGTGGTATAATCATATTCTAGAGAAGTAAAAAATAAAGATGTGTGGTTAGATACACACTGGAAGTTGAGTATATTACTTGTAGCTTAGTGACTACCCATACGGTATGGATTGGAAGATTTTTCATTGATATGAATCTTAAATGTAAAGATGGTCCAATTCAAATGTATTGTGACACCAATTAGTATGATAAATAGTGGTACAAGTAGTTATAAATAAAGACATGTTGAAGTACAATACCATTATATTTATGATATTGTACAACAAGGCAATCCCAAAAAGTGATATAATTGTTGATTCACTAATAAAGGAAATACAAAAAATATTTTAATTTAATGTGATTGGACAAATAGAAACTTCTTTGTATTTGAGGGTGTTGAAAGATCCTTACAACATCAAGCTACCTACATAAGGAAGACTGCAAATCACTGTAAACAAGTATGGCAGACCAACACAAGAAATGACAGCTTGGATAGAACTGGCAAGTGGACCCGTCCGTATGAATAACAAATCAAAATGAAGTTGATGTGACGATTAGGGGGAAAATGGGGTATTGTGATGTAGTTGATAGGGATGAGCACGGTGAGTGGATGTTTGGGAGATGTTGCAATGTTGAGGTGAACGATACTTTAGAAGGAGAGATTATTGCCATTCTCGAGGCCGTAGAGATAGCTAATGGAAAATCCCTCACCAAGATACACATTGAATCTGATTGTAAGAACATGATTATGATCAAAACAGGTGAGGTGGATAGATATCCAAGATTTGCAAAACAAATCCTCGGGATAAGGAACTTATGGAAGAGAAATTGGTTCATCTCCCACATTGTGATAGAGAAGAATAAAGTAGAAGATAAATTGGCAAAACACCATCAAAAACAAAACCAAGATGTTACTCAATACGTGAAACCTCCTGAAAAATAAGTCAGCTGATTCTAAATGATTGTAATGGCAGTAGTACTGCCACATTTCCTTATGTTTATGAATATCATCAATGTATTCCTTTTGATTCTCAGCTCGTAAGAGGAGGATGAGATGAATAGAACTCCTCCTGACTTCCCCTTAAAAAAAATCACACTTTAAATAAACTTTTGTGGACCTCATAAATAGTGGGACAATACATATAAAAGAAAAGGAATATCATTTCATTTGACAAAAGTGTATTGGATACTTCAAATGAATAGTGTAAGGAGAGTTATTTGATCCTTTCGACCAAGCGGAAGATGTTGACATGTTTCCTAATTAATAGCCAACATAGGCCAACTAAGCCAATCCTCATGATATGAGGATTCACGTAACCAAAATAGTTGAAACACTTTAGGGATAGAGTGGGTTCCTTGGGGAGTACCTCATCTATATAACTGTGAGTTCTCGACTCATGCTAGACACACCAAAAGTGGAATCGAAACAACCCACAGAAATCCTAAAATACTAGATGTGAGTTCTCGACTCATGCTAGACACACCAAAAGTGGAATCGAAACAACCCACAGAAATCCTAAAATACTAGATGTCCCCTCTCTCGCCAACCCAAGAAACAATATCATTATCTCTTCTTCGGCATACCACCTAACGCCTGCAAGTCAAAAATAGTTGTTTCGTTGAACTTTCTGGGATAAAATTTACTGCATCTCTTTTTAAACATACAAGGAGATCTTTTATTATAAATACCACAAGGACCATGAACCATACACCTAATGATAATTATTTTCCAAAGACTCTTCATGAGTATCAATATCTCAATCAAAACAATGCGTCTACATGTTCGATAGTCTTACGTACAATGTCAGGTTGATTTTCACTTGATTTTTTACTAAAATGTTCAATGTACTCATGTATTAGACCATTTTGTATTACATGTGAATGTAATGAAAAGATAAAGAAGACCAGCCCATGCGCATAAAGTTATCGTGTCATGAAATTTTTTCTCGTGTATCGTACTTCTCTAAATGATGATGGTAAAATTAAACATTTTCGTATATTCTTTGTATTTTTAATTCCAAAGAAACATTGAATCTTTGATATTAGCAAATGTATGTACTCAAAGATTATCTTGATTATTTCTATGCCATGATAAATGATACTACCGCTTCTAAGTAATGCAGTGTTTCTTTCAACATCATGATCATGTAATCGCTATATTAACACAAAATAAAGAGAATACAATTGTTATTAGTAAAGGTAAAGAATTAACTTGTTATTACCTATTGCAAACACAAAATAAAGAGAATACAATTGTTAAAGAATTAACTTGTACAAAACAAACTACATCTTTTAATAGGTGTATGTGTATATTATGTATATGAATATATTTGCATCGATTAACTGGGTCACCTGCGGGTGCCCGTGGATCACCCGCGAAACCCGCTTAATAAACGGGTGGGTATGGATTTGGGTGATTCAGCGGGTGGCAAATTTTGCCACCCAAACTCAACTTAAACGGATTGACCCATGGACGCCCACAGATTTTGACCCAGTTTTGACAGGTCTACATGTCTTCATCCGTCCTCCCATAAGGAAAATGTAATGGATATTTTAATGACATATAAATTGGGTGGTTTTTACTCATTCTTTCGAGTGTGTTTTCTTGCCCAATCCCAAATTAAACAATTTCTTAACCTCCAGACAGTTATCCGTAAATATCCTTCGAAGTTACAATACGCCGTGAATACAAACTAACCCCAAATCCACATAGGGATAAGATTTTGTTTCTTTCATTTGTTGATAATTACTTCACTTTTCATAATTATAACATGCTTATCCGGACTGTATCACAACATGTTGAGCTAAGGGCACGTTTGGTTGAACAATAAAACGGAAACATGCGTTGCAACTCAGGGCCTGTATGGTAGGAGGTTGTTGCAGTTCATTATATTTAAATGACTTTTTGGATTTTAAGTTATTATTTGGTAGGGCGCTTTACGGTGTAGTTGGCAGAATTTAAACTGCATGCGACCTCATCATCAGCTCCAAAATCACAAGTTTTGTACCGCGTGGTCGGGTGCAGAAGCACCATAACCTCACGCCCCTCACGTTCTCTCGGGCTTTTACTGCTGTAACCAGCGGGATCTCGGCAAAAAGCTGTCAGACACCAAACATTTAACAAACGAAATGGATGCAATATAAAACGTATGATTATATTTGATGTGTTTTTGAATCATCTAATTACATCCTACAACACCGTACCAAACTAGCCCTCAGCATATTTTGTTGGACAGAAAGTAACTTCACACCGCGGGAACCAAGCGCCCTTTTTAGACGCAGTTGGTTCCCACATTCTCTGCATCTTGCAGCGGTGAAGCTCGGCCTCCGCTCTATCTACTCATCTCATCACCTTGCTCATAACTTCTGCTGCAAAGCTTGAACAATAGATTTTTGTGCGGTATGTTCACCACAGATAGTTAGAACCTGAAACAACTCACAACCAAACGTAAACAGAGAAAGTAGTCTGATTGGAGCTACATCCAACCAAACCAATGTAGTTCAATAACTTGTTTTTGATTTCATATTTGATAATATATGTATATATTTGTCAGATTTCAAATTTTTTCAGAACAGATATAGCTATATCCAAAATACTATCCCATTTGATATTCTAAATCCAATCCGCAAATTTTTTTTCAAAATTTCAACCTCGCCGGATATCCATTTACAGGTCCAGATGAACCGAATACAGATCGGTTAAGCACATGGACAAAGCACCAAATCCCAAAGACACTACCACTAAAGAGAACTACGAACTAGAGAAGATATGTCCAATGCCATACAGAAAGCAGATCACAAAGACGACTGATGCTCACGCCTAGAAAAACAGGATACGATGCGAAACGTTCCCACGGCCACGGACCATTCACTCAGCTGCGGGAACCTCAGCCGGAGATCTGGATGGACTTGACATTGGGCTTCTTCACCTCTTCCTTGGGCACAGTGACAGTGAGCACGCCGTTCTCCATGGACGCCGTCACGCGCTCCATCTTGGCGTTCTCCGGCAGCTTGAACCTGCGGAGGAACTTGCCGCTGCTGCGCTCCACTCTGTGCCAGCGGTCGCCTTTCTCTTCTTTGTCCTTAGTCCTCTCGCCGGTGATCTGAAGCACGCCGCCGTCTTCCACCTCCACCCTCACTTCCTCCTTCTTTAGCCCAGGCAGGTCGGCCTTGAAGACATGGGCCTGAGGAGTCTCCTTCCAGTCGATGCGGGTAGCTGCGAACTGCGAGGTCTCCACGGCTGTGTCTGAAGAAGGGCGGCTGAGGGTTCCGGAAAAGAAGGGAATGTCCTGGAACGGGTCCCAGTGGTCGAGGGAGAAGGGGTCGAAGATGTTGCTGCGGCGGCCACCGAAGAATGGAGTGAGAGACATTGTCGATGGAAAGGGTTTCGGGGAGGAATATGAGAGATCGAGGAACGTAAATTAATCAGAGAGATAGAGGGAGAAGAAGAAGAAGGTGATCTTTGCGTTTATTGGAGCTCGAACGCTGTGGAGGATGCACGCCGATCTGCTTTTCTTCTGATGATATGGCAGAATAGCGGAACTGAGATCCTTCTTTATAAGGAAGAAAAGGGATGGCAGTCGGGGAACGGATCGGACGGCTGGAAATTCTCGAGGTTTCTAGATGAGTCACGCACACCGTCAAAAGGTGGTCGACCGATCCACCGACCAATAGACAACGGAAGACACTAGAACAGTATAGAAGGAGCTCCCAGCTTCTACAGACTACCATCTACCATTCGGCTCGTTGCTTCTCCAGCAATACGGGACCAGCAGGCTAGGCGGATTTGTTCATTTGTACTGTTTTGGGTGGTTGATACATGACCTACTTCAGGTGAAATGTCAATAAATTTAATCTGTCTGGACATTTTCAGTTCACAATCTTGATTGCCCAACTTCTTCGTTAAATTTCTATGTAGAGTCCTGGATTTACACTATAATCATGGCATGCCCCTTCAAAGAATTAGAAGTTTTAAAATATTACATTAAATTTGAAAATTCGTATGGACCCAAGTCGCTTCCATCTTCTTTTACAATCGCTCGCATTGGAGACTTACGGAATATGGAACGGCAGTACAAATCCTTATTTCATTGTTTTCCAACGCATGAACCACTAGGCATTGTGGATAGACATATTTCAAGATTGGATAGAATTCATAGAACAAAACCAAATTTCTTCTTCGTATTAACAAATGCCTTTTTTTTAATTAAATATTCATTCAATAAAAAGAGAAATAGAAAATCATAACTGCAAGATTTGACGAGGAGTACATAGAGAGAGAAAGGTTCTTGTAGGCACAGGGAAGTACTTGGAACTTTTTGTCAAAATGTAAAGATAAGAAAAATTCTAGCCATAATTAGTTATCTACCCGCAGGTATACCCGGAGCAATAAAAAAAGCACATTTTAATGCATCCTGGAGATATTCTACATGTAGCCTTTTTGTATTATTGTCCATACAAAGGTCATGCAAAGTGCATGTAAAGTATAGTTATTGTATTTATTCTCCAACGAATTGTACATGTGATATCTCAATCCATCACAATTACACGAAAAATATTTAGATTTAAATTTTTATTTGTTTCTAGTTTCTTCAATGTTTCTTTTTCAAAAAGCTTTGTTGCATCCCCATTTTTCCCCAGTCCAGAATCCTTTTCAAATATGCATGTATTGTACGTACATTCACGGGTACTTTTTATTTGTAATTTATTTCATATGTTACGAAGTGTAAAGCTCATACGAAGAGAAGATAATGTATGCACTCCCTCACATATTTTACTTGTGATATCTAATTCCATCAAATTAGTACTTGTATAGACATATAACACTAATTGCCTCTCTACTTCTTCTCACTCCATATTCTTTCACAAATTTGTAAGTATTGTAAATTTATCAACTGTACTGAATTTTCTTATATATATTGTTTCTAATTTTTAAACATTTTTTTCAAGTCTGAATGAAAGTTCACTCTCCCGTTCAAGTGATTGTTCTTGATGATCGGAGGTTATCTTAAACTTTGTTGGCGTACAATACCAACACACATACAAGACGTATAGTACAATACATGAATCATTTGTGGAGAGTAATTATCCTAATTCAATACAGTACATGATGTATAATACTATACATATAGTATGAGACGTACAACAATAATATCATTTGTCAAAATTGCGTAGGAAAAGTATATTTGTATAGTACATGATGTACAGTACTAATCGTACAGTACGAGACGTACAACAATAAAATCATTTTCTAAATTGTGTAGAAGTACATTACTAACACACATTGTACAAGAAATATATTACTAAACACACACAATACCTCCATAAACTACATATAGTACCGCAGAAAATTATGTATTAAAGAATGTCGATATGTACATACAATACCTACATAAACTATTTCACATTTTACAAAAAGACATACACATACTACTAACCTATTTTTCAAGTACAGTTGATACACACATTACAATACCTCATATATTTTATATGTTTTATTTTACACATCAATACAGTGGTTGATGTATAATACATGATGTACAATACTAGACATACAGTACAAAAGGTGAGAGAGAAGGGAACAGGTGGAGGAAGATGAAACTGGATACAATACTTGAGCAGGATAGTCGACATCACCAAGAGGAACCACTTCACTGCAACATGCTCTAACAAGCCCGTCAGCAACCTCACCTGGCGCGAGTATTGTACTTGTGTTGGGATATTTTTGTGGCAGAGAGATTTCTGGGTGGAGGAGTATGCAGAGGTGTTTGGTGATGAAGAATGCAACTGGGCATTGAACACGGCGTGAAAGACTATCGGCTATAGCTCCCGTAGGAGTGAGCATGGCAGTGCGCTATGGTTGGATTGGTTAGAGCTATGAATCGAACGTATTGTACTAGTGTGGGAACACTAATGGGGTGGAATGGGACTGGAGAGAGAAGTCATAAGAGAGAAACCAAATCAGAAAAATTTGGTCTGGAGAGAGGAGTGGCGAGACAACTTCGGGACTCTTCAACTTCCGCATGGAGTTAATCCGTGTAGAGTTAATTTGTATAAAAGGAAACAACTGGCTCCAGGCTTTTGTGGACTCCCGATACACGGGTGGGTGGTCGGGTATAGACCTAACTATGTGTAGCGTTAATCAAAGATAACGGGCGGAGGGTGCACTCCAAATAATAAATCAGAAGTGTAAGCAAAAGTGAACACCATGATATTTCCCCAACTCAAATGAAAGGGTCCCTTGGTAGTGAGAATCCTCATTTAAGGTATATCTACGCAAGTATCCTCCATGGAGTTCCTGAAGAACTGAACCTGCGTCAATTGTGAGTGACAAAAATTGAGTAAAATGAATCAAAAATAAAATCATAAATACCCAAAAGCTACTACTATAATCTATGATAGAAATGACAAATTCTTTCCATCTACACAGATCAAAGGACACAAAAAACAAGTATGGTCTATTTATTATAAGAATTATGATAAATAGATCCATGAAAAATGTTTTCGTGACTCCATAAGGATATATGAAAATAATTTTGTGGTTTGAAAGAAGTGTGACTAATTCTATGTGGTAAAGGGACAAGAAAAGAACATAAGACAATAATATTTTTAGTTTGCATCGCACATGAAGCATAGGTAAGGGACAATGAAAATCCTAAAATGATAATGGGTAGAAATAAGGAAGAAATTGTGGCCAATCAACCAAATGAGTGTATGAAGTCTAGAAGGACATTTAATACTTCAGAACTTATTATCAAATAGGGTTTTAATACCTATACAAGTGAAGAATGTGTACGCTATTTAGACATAATAAAAGTTACCCTATACGACAATGATGCTCCACATCACCAAGACATTAGAACAGTATAGAAGGAGCTCCCAGCTTCTGCAGACTACCATCTACCATTTGGCTCGTTGCTTCTCCAGCAATACGGGACCAGCAGGCTAGGCGGATTTGTTCATTTGTATTATTTTGGGTGGTTGATTCATGACCTACTTCAGGTGAAATGTCAATAAATTTGATCTCTCTGGACATTTTCATTTCACGATCTTGATTGCCCAACTTCTTCGTTAAATTTCTATGTAGAGTCCTGGATTTACAATATAATCATGGCATGCCCCTTCAAAGAATTAGAAGTTTTAAAATATTACATTAAATTTGAAAATTTGTATGGGCCCAAGTCGCTTATATCTTCTTTTACAATCGCTCGCATTGGAGACTTACGGAATATGGAACGGAAGTACAAATCCTTATTTCATTGTTTTCCGATGCATGAACCACTAGGCATTGTGGATAGACATATTTCAAGATTGGATAGAATTCATAGAGAAAAACCAAATCTCTTCTTCGTATTAACAAATGCCTTTTTTATTAAATATTCATTCAATAAAAAGAGAAATAGAAAATCGTAACTGCAAGATTTGACGTGGAGTACATAGACAGAGAAAGGTTCTTGTAGGCACAGGGAAGTACTTAGAACTTTTTGTCAAGGTAAGAAAAATTCTAGCCATAATTAGTTATCTAACCACATGTATACCCAGAGCAATAAAAAAAGTGCATTTTAATGCATCCTAGAGATATTCTACCTGTAGCCTTTTCTGTATTATTGTCCATACAAAGGTCATGCAAAGCGCATGTAAAGTATAGTTATTGTATATATTACCCAACAAATTGCACCTGTGATATCTCAATCCACCACAATTACATGGAAAATATTTAGATTTAAATTTTATTTGTTTCTAGTTCCTTCAATGTTTCTTTTTCAAAAATCTTTGTTGCATCCCCATTTTCCCCCAGTCCAGAATCATTTTCAAATACGCACGTATTGTACGTATATTTACTGGTACTTTTTATTTGTAATTTATTTCATATGTTGTGAAATGTAAAACTCGTATGAAGTGCAGATAATGTATGCACTCCCTCACAGATTTTACTTGTGATATCTAATTCCATCAAATTAGTACTTGTACAGACATATAACACTAATTGCCTTTCTACTTCTTCTCACTCAATATTTTTTCACAAATCTGTAAGTATTGTACATTTATCAGATGTACTGGATTTTCTTATCTATATTGTTTCTAATTGTTAAATTTTTTTTTAGTCTGAATGAAAGTTCACTCTCCCGTTCAAGTGATTGTTCCTGATGATCGGAGGTTATCTTAAACTTTGTTGGCATACAATACCAACACACATACAAGATGTATAGCACAATACATGAATCATTCGTGCAGAGTAATTATCCTAATTCAATACAGTACATGATGTATAATACTATACGTATAGTATGAGACGTACAACAACAATATCATTTGTCAAAATTGCGTAGGAAAAGTACATTTGTATTGTATATGATGTACAATATTAATCGTACAGTACGAGATGTACAACAATAAAATCATTTTCTAAATTGTGTAGAAGTACATTACTAACAAACACATTGTACAAGAAATATAGTACTAAACACATACAATACCTCTATAAACCACATATAGTACCTCAGAAAATTATGTACTAAAGAATGTCGATATGTACATCCAGTACCTACATAAACTATTTCACATTTTACTAAAAGACATACACATACTACTCACCTATTTTTCAAGTACAGTTGATACACACATTACAATACCTCATATATTTCATATGTTTCATTTTACACATCAATATAGTGGATGATGTATAATACATGATGTACAGTACTAGACATATAGTACGAAAGGTGAGAGAGAAGGGAAAAGGTGGAGGAAGACAAAACCGGATACAATACTTGAGCAGGATAGGCGACATCACCAAGAGGGACCACTTCACTGCAACACGCTCTGACCAGCCCGTCAGCAACCTCACCTGGCACAAGTGTTGTACTTGTGTTGAGATATTTTTGTGGTTGAGAGAATTATGGGTGGAGGAGTATGCAGAGGTGTTTGGTGATGAAGAATGCAACTGGGTGTTGAACACGGCGTGAAAGACTATCGGCTATAGCTCCCGTAGGAGCAAGCATGGCAGTGCGCTCCGGTTGGATTGGTGAGAGCTGTGAATCGAACGTATTATACTAGTGTGGGAACACTAATGGAGTGGAATGGGACTGGAGAGAGAAGTCATAAGAGAGAAACCAAATCAGGAAAAATTAGTCTGGAGAGAGGAGTGGCGAGAGAACTTCGAAACTCTTCAACTTCTGCATGGAGTTAATCCGTGTAGAGTTAATTCATATAAGAGGAAACAACTAGCTCCAGGCTTTTGTGGACTCCCGATGCACGAGTGGGTGATCAGGTATAGACCTAACTATGTGTAGCGTTAACCAAAGATAACAGTCGGAGGGTGCACTCCAAATAATAAATCAAAAGTGTAAGCAAAAGCAAACACCATGATACTTCCCCAACTCAAATGAAAGGGTCCCTTGGTAGTGAGAATCCTCATTTAAGGTATATCCACGCAAGTATCC
Organism: Alisma plantago-aquatica; assembly: GCA_963693085.1. Taxonomy (NCBI): domain Eukaryota; kingdom Viridiplantae; phylum Streptophyta; class Magnoliopsida; order Alismatales; family Alismataceae; genus Alisma; species Alisma plantago-aquatica. The sequence goes on from OY856411.1 coordinate 899,480,890, forward strand.
TCCATGGAGTTCCTGAAGAACTGAACCTGCGTCAATTATGAGTGAAAAAAATTGAGTGAAATGAATCAGAAATAAAATCATAAATACCCAAAAGCTACTACTATAATCTATGATAGAAATGACAAATTATTTCCATCTACACAGATCAAAGGACACAACAAACAAGTATGGTCTATTTATTATAAGCATTACGATAAATAGATCCATGAAAAATGTTTTCGTGAGTCCATAAGAATATATAAAAATAATTGTTTGGTTTGAAAGAAGTGTGACTAATTATATGTGGTAAAGGGACAAGCAAAGAACATAAGACAATAATATTTTTAGTTTGCATCGCACATGAAGCACATGTAAGGGGCTATGAAAACCCTAAAATGATAATGGGTAGAAATAAGGAAGAAATTGTGGCCAATCAACCAAATGAGTATATGAAGTATAGAAGGACATTTAATACTTCAGAACTTATTATCAAATAGGGTTTTAATACATATACAAGTGAAGAATTTGTACGCTATTTAGACATAATAAAAGTTACCCTATACGACAATGATGCTCCACATCACCAAAGCATATACAAGTCATTAGACTTCCCACTTACACGACAAATCCTTACATTTGATTGTATTCTACTAAGGCATTTTAAGCATTGGATAAGACTTAGGTATTTGTTGGGAGCACTACATCTTCTCATCTATCAACAAGCAATCCAAGCGATTGTTGAACTTGATGATGATCTTCATTGGTTCCTCCAAAGTCACTTTCATGTTGTTATCTATGGCCTTCACTTCTGTGGGCTCTGATCTCCGAAACACAAGATAAACATAGCAGAAGCGATTCGATTAATTAGTGGAATACAAAAATCACGAGAAATTAAAACTTTTCGAAAACGAGATCTTAAAAACCTGAAACTCCTTTTATAAAAGTAAGATGAACTGTTTACATCTCTGATAAATCACTTCTCGAGTGATTATATACGTCATGATACAAAATCTCAAGATTTGAAAATTCTCAGATCAACAAACTCCTAGGACCTGAGTGTACAGAGACGACATAAGACTATTCTGACTACAAGACTAGACAGCACAGTGTTTCCACCTGAAGTCACTACTGCTCCTGAATTTGCTGATGTTGCTGCTGTCCACCTGCAGATCGGTGCCTTCGACCTCGACGTCCACCTAAAGATAGAAATCTACGGGGTGAGACAATTTTAAATAATTGTACCAACGAGAGTTATAACTCTCTGCCAGAAACTTTGTTAGAAGCAATCAAAGGAATATCATGAGCAAGTAATTTAGGTTACTCACAGCATGCTTGATAACAAAAACTCATCTTTAATTAAGGAATATGAAGAACATGTATACTAATACTTGAACAGGATATTAAAAGCAAGCAATGTAATATCAATCAATATTCCTCGTAGTTCAACCTAAGCAGTTATGCTACGCGGTTGATTATGTTTTACAAACATCATTATGCCCTGCGGAGATGAGGTATACCGCTCATGCTCCAACCGATCACTAGTAAGTCACATCGGTATCATACTAGGTCATCGAAAGAGCCGGATTCTCATGACCTTCAACTACCTCAGTCAGAATGAGGATAAACATGCAGGACATCTAGTGTCCTTGCTAATATAGCTTACCAGGGTATTCTGGTACTTCGCTATTAGAGTCACAGTGGCATTCTGCACTCTCTTCGCCATCGAAAGATTTCATGTTTATCTCTCATCGATGCGGTATAAAAGATTCCCTTGGAAGAATAGTGTTACTTCATCCCGGTATAAACATATAGTGAAGGGTTGATGGATTAAGATACATCAACATCAACTCCTACACTAGGATGTAAGGATATACACATCCATATTCCCCCACATACTCTAAAGTATGTGATCCAGGAGTTCCCTTAGGAAAACCTGTTTCACCATCATTTAAATTCTGACAATGATGGATCTATGATCATGGCTCTACATGGTATGATTAAACTTGATTATTAGGTACATTTCAGTATTCTTTTAGCATCATACATGTTTTCAAACATTAATCATTAGCATAGAAGCTATGAAAGTAGAATACTAAATGTATCAAGTCTAACTCACATCAATTATCATTTCTCAATCGTTCAATCACAAGTCATTTGACAAGCATGACCTTGATGATATTCATGGCTCTTACAGCCTATCATTCTCATAAGATGCCACTTACTAGGCATCAACATATGTCATTATTCATAAAGCTAATAACATGCTTCCAATGAATATGAAATCATAATCCTTACCTGGATATGATCACCATCATGTATAGAAACTTACATGGTTAATTCAACTGATAATAGTAAGCAGTTCATATCAAGAGTTGTACCCTTATATTCTTACAAGGGTTAGATTCCCTGATTTTCATCAATTAGGGTTTACTATTCACAATATATGTCATCACCCTAGAATTAGGGTTTACTATTCACCTCATGGTGAATTAATCTCATTACATCACCATGCATGAGAAACATCATCATTAAAGCCCTCAACTAAGATCAAGATTCACCAATTACCATAATTAGGGTTTCCATGATCTCTCATAAGTGGATCATACCCTAATCATGCACATTCATGTATATTGAAGGTATTTTACTTGAGTTTCCATCATAAATGGTACTTTCTATCTCCTCTCACTAGTAGATGATGACTACACCACTTAGATTAGGTTAGGTTAAGTCTCCTTTGATCTACATAAACCAAATCACCACTATCATGTTATTAGAGTTTACATAAAACAAGGTATCCTTTAATTGAACCCATTTAGGCTGAAACGAGTTGAACCCATTTGAGGTGAAACGAGTTGAACCCATTTGAGGTGAAACGAGTTGAACCCATTTGAGGTGAAACGAGTTGAACCCATTTGAGGTGAAACGAGTTGAACCCATTTGAGGTGAAACGAGTTGAACCCATTTGAGGTGAAACGAGTTGAACCCATTTGAGGTGAAACGAGTTGAACCCATTTGAGGTGAAACGAGTTGAACCCGTTTGGATTGAAACGAGTGTAACCCATTTTAGTTGAAACGAGTGTGACCCATTTGGGTTGAAACGAGTGTGACCCATTTGGGTTGAAACGAGTGTAACCCATTTGGATTGAAACGAGTGTGACCCATTTCAGTTGAAACGAGTGTGAACCCATTTGGATTGAAATGAGTGTGACCCATTTCAGTTGAAACGAGTGTGAACCCGTTTGGATTGAAACGAGTGTAACCCATTTCAGTTGAAACGAGTGTGACCCATTTGGGTTGAAACGAGTGTGACCCATTTGGGTTGAAACGAGTTGAACCCATTTGAGGTGAAACGAGTTGAACCCATTTGAGGTGAAATGAGTTGAACCCATTTGAGGTGAAACGAGTGTGAACTTACTTGGGTCCAAACCGCATGAACATAAAAGGTGACACATAGGTTATGTTTGAATAGGGTTTCCTATGTTGAAGCCTTTAATTGGCCAAAGCCATGTTAACCACTTACGGATTGAGTCAATTAGGATGAGCCTCAATCAATTGGACTCCAAATTGACCCTTAATTGAAAGCCAATTAGGGTTAAGTCTAACTCAATTAGGGTTTCCAATCGGCTAATCATCAATTCTCAACAATGTGAAACAAATTGTAATTGAACCCATCAATTGAACTCCAATTGGGCCCAAACTTGGCCCAAACGGTCTTGAGATCGTTTGGATGACCTCCAAACGGTCTTGAGACCGTTTGCCCAAAGTTTGACCAAAATCTAAGTTGATTTGATTAGGATTGAACCCTAATTAGGTCTAAAATCAGCACTTTTGTCAATTCTTCAACCTATTGAAATTAGACCTACAATTGATCAATTTTACTTAACCCTAGACCTCCAAACGGTCTTGGGGTGTCACTAAACTAGTGTGAGACCGTTTGGGTGAACCCCAAACAGGTTTGAACCCGTTTGGATCCTCCAACCCAAAACTCAACAAGATCTATAATTAAAATCAGCAATTTCAACCCGATTAGGGTTAGGGTGTTGAAGTGCCTTCAACTCTCAATTGGTTAGGAATTAGATTATAATTCTTTGTAGGAAAGAAATTCAATACATTATGAACAGACCCTCAAACGGTCATACCTTGGTCAACCCTATGAAATGGTGTTGGGGTCGTTTTGATCCAAACGATCTTGCAGGATCGTTTGAGATCAAACGGGTTGAACCCGTTTGACCTTAAACGAGTAGCACCCGTTTGGACCAAAAGGGTCCAAGGTCGTTTCATAAAGTGACCTAGGAATCCACGCCCATCATCCTCAACCTCTGTTCAGGTCGGTTCCACCACCGTTTTGCTTGCAAAAGAGCAAGGAAGAAGGGAGGTAGAAGAAGAACTAATCATAAAAACAAGAACAAAGATATGCATAACAAAGCTAAGAGTTAGTGTTATAAAACCCGCCTCAAACGTGGTTCCTAGAGCTTTCAAGCTTCCAAGCTTCGAAACTTTAATGGTGGCTTGAGCTCCACAGGTCATCCAAGGTTGTTTCTTCAAGAAAGGTTGGGAAGGATCGGCTAGAAAGAGAAAGCTAAGTAAATTAACCATGAAACCAACCTTATACTAGGATTTCCCCCATGAATTCAAGCTAGAAGATGGTGCTTTCTTACCTTAGAACAGGTTGGTCGTTTCCCTGAGCTCCAGAGCTTTGCCTTGGTCGGTTGAGAAAGATAAGAAGTGAGGAAGTGAAGGGAAACATTTGCTTGGTTTGGAAAGAAAGGTGCTTATATAGGTTAGGCTGATTTTCACCATAAGGACCTCTAAAGCATGTAATTCTCATCCACGTCCCTCCTTATTTCTAAGGCACGTTCAAGCTATCAAAACTTAATCAAAGCCCATCAAAACTCAAGATCTAAGGGTAAAGAAAACCAATATGCACACTAAGGTATATATATATATATATATATATATATATATATATATGAAGGGTCTTCTTACTCATACTAGGTGTTTTCACTACAAAGATCATCCTTCTTATCTAAATATTTAATAAAAGAGCCCTTCTCATCTTTTCTTCTCTAAATGATGTCAAGAGTCATAAAAGATATTCTAGAAAGTGTATAGTACAAGTTGCACCCCACATTTTGGGTAAATTGCACTTTACACCAAAATTAGGGTTTAAGCACAAGGATTGCTCCACAAGCTGCACCTTGGTGCCCAAACTTGGGAAATCCATCATACCTCATCATATTCCTTCATATGATGTCTCTTTATTAGAGGAACATCTTAACCTGTGTAATTTGCAAGTTAACCCCTCTAATTGGTTAATTTGCACATAGGTCCCTGTATTACCAAACAATACTACAATCATTGTTTAAAAAGGACAGAAATGAAAATGTATGTTCCTTAGGAACTTAATTACATGCCAAAAGATAATCACAAGGATTTAATTACATATCTTAGGCAAAACATCTAGGGTTAATTCATAACCCAGGTCAGGGATGTTACAACTTCCACCTATAAGACATCCATGCTCTCTGCCTTTTTTGACTCCTTGTAAGGAACCATTATCTTCCCTTAGTACAAAGTTTGTTGCAGCCACATTGGACCGCTTGAGCACAACACCATCAACACTAAGCTTGAGGATGCCTTCTCACTGCATGTCTTCCAAATCAACTGAGATAGCAAACCAAGAAGGTCTGTTGATAATACTATGAGATTGCTTCATGTTTTATGTAAACCACTGTCTAAGGGACTGGCTATTCTTCAATGTCACCATGTGTTGTCGGTCCAATTTATCTAAGAGTTCTATTGAAAATTTGTAATCCTTCAACGAAGGAAGAGTACTCTCATCTTGCAGTCCACCTCTGGGACAGAATGTAGAAGTGGTCAGTCCACACACCGTACATGTTGTATTAGTCATGATTCCTTCATGAAGCGCCTTTTATAAAAATATTTTCACATGTGGTGGTACTTTGAGTTTCCATACTACTGAACCAACACATGTCCATGGGTCTTCAGACCTCTTTGATGAGATTGTTGCAAACTACATTGATTGATAATTATCCATCTGACGATCATTTAAATTGCCATATGCCAGACACAACATACGGATGGGGTGGTATCATGCCCAAGATTTGCTTTGGTGACATGTCATGAAATTGGTATTGGATAAAGTCAGTGTCCCAAGATTTCACTAGCCATTGAAGACACCAAAATGATCATGTAATTTGTCAGGGATTGGTCTACCTCCTCTTAGTTTGGGTGGTAGTTTGCCTTGGATCCATGCATTTGTCTCCATACAAGTTGATTCACCATTAAGGATGACTCTCCATGTAACATCCCAGGATTTGAGGCCTCGGATAAAATGATCTTATAAGGAATGATTGGACTACCCATATCACTAAGGTGCGGTTCCTTTTCTGGGAGCCCATTAATAAAGAACTCCATAGTTAAGCGTGCTCAGCTTGGATTAGTACTAGGATGGGTGACCAGTAGGGAAGTTGATCTTGGTTTGCACGTGAGTGAGATTAAAGCGTGTAATTAAGGCTAGTGGTGATCTGTGGGGCCATTTGTCATTCCTAAAACTCTACCAGAGCCTAGGGCAGTGGGCCCGAGCGTTACAAATTGTATTAGAGCCAGAACCCCTCTAGTAGGTGGGGCCCACATGGGCATGTGGCATTCCAGTCTTGATTCGTGCGGTCCAGGCATGTAGGAAAGGGCTATCCATGGTTGACGTAGCCACCCTTGTGCTAGTATTCTGTGATCGGGAGTTGGGTGTCCATGGTCCATAATGGGTTTGTACTGAAATGGGGTGATATTATGAGCTTATATAGTTGAGCTTTGACGAGGATGTCAAAAGTCTAAATGGAGAGATTGTAACATCCCAAGATTTGAGGCCTTGAATAAAATGATCTTATAAGGAATGATTGGACTACCCATATCACCAAGGTGCACCTCCTTTTCTGGGTGTCCATTACTAAAGAACTCCATAGTTAAGAAGGCTCAACTTGGAGTAGTACTAGGATGGGTGACCAGTCGGGAAGTTGATCTGGGCTTGTGTGTGAGTGAGATTAAAGTGCCCAGTTAAGGCTAGTGGTGGTCTGTGGGGCCAGTCATCATTCTTGAAACATTACTAGACCCTAGGGTAGTGGGCCCGGGCGTTACACTCCCCACAAGTTGGGACATGTCATATTCATTCTAAAGTATAGACCTCCAAAGCCTTGAACCTATAAACAACATAGTGATACGACGGGATAGAATGACATAGAAACAAAGATAGGGAACATGTTGCTTATTCTTAACTCCTAATGGCCAAAGTGAGCCCTTTCATTCAATTCTTAATTAAAAAATTAAGAATTAATCAAATCTCTCCAAGTAGGATTCGAACCTATGACCAATCGGTTAACAGTCGACCGCTCTACCACTGAGCTACTGAGGAACAATGGGAGATTCGATCTCATAGAGTTCAACTCCCATTCTCAACCCATGAACAATATGAGTCTGAAACTTCCTTCGTAACTCTCGGAACTTCTTCGTAATGACATCAAGATTGGATTTTGCCTCCATGACCCATCTCCAGTGTATGTCCTTATGGGTAACGAGGTCCCATATTGATATGTAAAGTAAATCCTCATTTTTTCCTAGAATGCCTTATGTTGAGGCCCCCATGTTTCCTTTATGCAATAATCTTGAGCCATGCAGTGGTGCTCAATTTCTTTTGCTCATCATTAGTACCCAAGTTGAAGATCCTAATGACTTGATCAATCCCTTCACATATGGCTATTGGAAGTTGTGTTACTTGCATGTGGTAAGTAGGCACAAAGTTTAGGACCAACCTCACCAATGATACTCACATAACAAAGGAGAGAGTATGGTTCACTCAAGAGTTGGCGAGAGAACTTCAGGATTCATCAACTTCTGCATGGAGTTAATCCGTATAGAGTTAATTCGTATAAGAGGAAACAACTAGCTCTAGGCTTTTGTGGACTCCCGATGCACAGGTGGGTGGTGGGGTATAGACCAAACTATGTGTAGCGTTAATCAAATATAACGGGTGGAGGGTGCACTCCAAATAATAAATCAAAAGTGTAAGCAAAAGTGAACACCATGATACTTCCCCAACTCAAATGAAAGGATCCCTTGGTAGTGAGAATCCTCATTTAAGGTATATCTACACAAGTATCCTCCATGGAGTTCCTAAAGAACTGAACCTGCATCAATTGTGAGTGACAAAAATTGAGTGAAATGAATCAAAAATAAAATCATAAATACCCAAAAGCTACTACTATAATCTATGATAGAAATGACAAATTATTTCCATTTACACAGATCAAAGGACACAACAAACAGGTATGGTCTATTTATTATAAGCATTATGTTAAATAGATCCATGAAAAATGTTTTCGTGAGTCCATAAGCATATATGAAAATAATTTTGTGGTTTGAAAGAAGTGTGACTAATTCTATGTGGTAAAGGGACAAGCAAAGAACATAAGACAATAATATTTTTAGTTTGCATCGCACATGAAGCATAGCTAAGGGGCTATGAAAACCCTAAAATGATAATGGGTAGAAATAAGGAAGAAATTGTGGCCAATCAACCAAATCAGTATATGAAGTATAGAAGGACATTTAATACTTCAGAACTTATTATCAAATAGGGTTTTAACACCTATACAAGTGAAGAATTTGTACGCTATTTAGACATAATAAAAGTTACCCTATACGACAATGATGCTCCACATCACCAAAGCATATACAAGTCATTAGACTTCCCACTTACACGACAAATCCTTACATTTGATTTTATTCTACTAAGGCATTTTAAGCATTGGATAAGACTTAGATATTTGTTGGGAGCACTACATCTTCTCATCTATCAACAAGCAATCCAAGCGACTGTTAAACTTGATGATGATCTTCATTGGTTCCTCCAAAGTCACTTTCACGCTGTTATATATGGCCATCACTTGCACCTACAAGACATCCATGCTCTCTGCCTTTTTTTTGACTTCTTGTAAGGAACCATTATCATCCCTTAGTACAAAGTTAGTTGCAGCCACATTGGACTGCTTGAGCACAAAACCATCAACACTAAGCTTGAGGATGCCTTGAGGAGATTTTTGCCAAATGTAATCAAATCCAACTGTCATTGTTCCGGTATTGCAGTTTGAGAAGGCAGTCTCACTTACTCATATATGTATAGCCACCTGTCGAGTAGTTGTCAAGTGAGGAATATCATTAGAGTTGAGGATGTGATCACTGCATGTCTTCCAAATCAACTGAGATAGCAAACCAAGAAGGTTTGTTGATAATACTGTGAGATTGCTTCATGATTTATGTAAACCACTGGCTAAGGGACTGGCTATTCTTCAATGTCACCATGTGTTGTCGGTCCAATTTATCCCAGAGTTCTATTGAAAATTTGTAATCGTTCAATGAAGGAAGAGTACTCTCATCTTGTAGTCCACCTCTGGGACACAATGTAGAAGTGGTCAGTCCACACATCGTACAAGTTGTATTAGTCATGATTCCTTCATGAAGCGCCTTTTATAAAAATATTTTCACATGTGGTGGTACTTTGAGTTTCCATACTCTGAACCAACACCTGTCTAGGGGTCTTCAGACCTCTTTGATGAGATTGTTGCAAACTACATTGATTGATAATTATCCATCCGACGATCATTTAAATTGTCATATGTCAGACACAACATGCAGATGGGGTGGTATCATGCCCAAGATTTGCTTTGGTGACGTCATGAAACTGGTATTGGATAAAGTCAATGTCCCAAGATTTCATTGGCCATTGAAGACACCAAAATGATCATGTAATTTGTCAGGGATTGGTCTACCTCCTCTTATTTTGGGTGGTAGTGTGCCTTGGATCCATGTATTTGTCTCCATACAAGTTGATTCACCATTAATGATGACTCTCCCTGTAGCATCCCAGGATTTGAGGCCTCTGATAAAATGATCTTATAAGGAATGATTGGACTACCCATATCACCACGGTGCACCTCCTTTTCCGAGAGCCCATTACTAAAGAACTCCATAGTTAAGCGTGCTCAACTTAGAGTAGTACTAGGATGGGTGACCAGTAGGGAAGTTGATCTTGGCTTGCATGTGAGTAAGATTAAAGTATGCAATTAAGGCTAGTGGCGGTCTGTGGGGCCAATCGTCATTCTTAAAACTTTACTAGAGCCTAGGGTAGTGGGCCCGGGCGTTACACTCCCCACAAGTTGGGACATGTCATATTCATTCTAAAGTATAGAACTCCAAAGCCTTGAACCTATAAACAACACAGTGGTACGACGGGATAGAATGCAATAGAAACAAAGACAGGGAATGGGTTACTTATTCTTAATTCCTAATGGCCAAAGAGAGCCCTTTCATTCAATTCTTAATTAAAAAAATAAGAATTAATCAAATCTCCCCAAGTAGGATTCGAACCTATGACCAATCAGTTAACAGCCGACCGCTCTACCACTGAGCTACTGAGGAACAATGGGAGATTTGATCTCATAGAGTTCAACTCCCATTCTCAACCCATGAACAATATGAGTCCGAAACTTCCTTCGTAACTCCCGGAACTTCTTCGTAATGGCACTAAGATTGGATTTTGCTTCCATGACCCGTCTCCAGTGTATGTCCTTATGGGTAATGAGGTCCCATATTGTTCTGTAAAGTAAATACTCATTTTGTCCTAGAATGCCTTATGTTAAGGCCCCCATGTTTCCTTTATGCAATAATCTTCAACCATGCAGTGGTGCTCAATTTCTTTTGCTCATCATTAGTACCCAAGTTGAAGTTCCTAATGACTTGATCAATCCCTTCACATATGGCTATTGGAAGTTGTGTTACTTGCATGTGGTAAGTAGGCACATAGTTTAGGACCAACCTCTCCAATGATACCCACCCAACAAAGGAGAGAGTATGGTTCACTCAAGAGTTGATTTTGTTGTCAATTGCATTTAGAGTTGATAGGTAAATCCCTATGTTTTCCCTGATATGTAGGATTGGCATGACCAAGTGCCTTCCCATATTAGGGGGTTGTTCAATTCCCATTCTTCTACTAACCTGCCTTCGCACAATACTTTGTGTGTTTTTAGAGAATAACATTACAAACTTCTCTTCAGATAAGGTATGTCCTGATACACTCCCAAACATTTCAAGACACGTCATAATAGTTCTTTCTTGATGTATCGATGCATCCTCAAACAATATTATGTTATTTTCAAAGAAGATGTGACCTCTTCCTATGATAGATAAAGGTATCCACTCGCCTACAACCTCTTCAATGGAAAAAGATTTGCTCAACTGCTTGAGGTACATTATGAAAATATAGGGGGAGAGGGGTTCACCTTGACGTACCCCTATAGAAGCTTTAAAAGAAACACCACAAGTAATGAAGATCTCACCAGAGGCAATAGTTTCCATGATGAGGCTTGTTGGTGGTATTTTATGTTATTTATTTTCATTTGTATTAGCTAATTGGGTTGACTGTCCTTAGGCCCATTAGTGTTAGTTTGTATTATGTTATATTGTGTATTTGATACATCATACCTTGAGACAAGGCTATATGTATGAATATGTATATGACACTCTCTGTAACCATGATCTCTTCACATGGTATCAAGAGCATCCGCCTAATTTCCAAAACAAAGCCTTTTTTTCTTTTTCAAAAGCCTCCTTTGTTTCTTTCCCTCCACTTCGTTGCACCCCCACCGCCCGCCTATCCCTCCCTCGTACCCATAGTTTTTTGTCACCACCAGTCACTGCCGCTTGCCACATGACACGTGTGGTAAGCCTCCACTGTTGGATGCTAGGCATGTAGGTGGCGGCTATGCATTAGCACATCACCGATACCACTTCTTGTGGGTCAGTTGACCAGTATGATAGCCTCTTTCCTGTTGTCTTGTCGAGGAGGATCCTTATCACTGCTTTCCTTATCTTCGATAAGGGAGTTATATGTGAAGGTCCCCCTTGGAGTTGCACTCATTTACCCTTTATTGGGTGTTCTTTGGCGTAGAAACCTCTGTGAAAATTTTATTGGTATTCCTCCTTGTCTTTGTCACCCACCAGATCTGACTGATGGTGTTTTGATGTTGACACCATAGGAAACCATTTCTAAAAACAAGATTGTAAACCTTATGCTTTCCTTTTTGTCTCTTTCCTCTCCATGCATTTTCCCAATCTACATGAGTGAGTGTCAATAATTGTTAAGTATTTATTATCTCCCTCCAATCACTATACATCTTTCTTGTAATAGTACTTCAAGTCGTGCTTCTTTTTTGACTTTATCCTTTCATTGTGCATCTTACCAGTGACTTCTCATATACATCATTGTTCTAACCAGTGTGCTACTATGATATCCTTCTCCACCACTATTCTATCTGTGTGATATATTGATATCTTTCTCCAGTGACGTCCTATATATGTGAATTTTTCATTTGTATGAGGTTGATGGCAAAGATTCAATTCAGATCATTGTCTAAAGTCACAATGCTCCTATCTCCATAATCAAGTTGAATGGAGAAAATTACCTATTCTGGATGAGTTATGTTCAAACCATCATGGACTCCATAGAAAAGGTTATATTCATTGACAACGCTACTAAGGAACATGAAAATATACAGAGGGACAAGATTTTCTTTTTTTTCATTTGTTGATAATTACTTCACTTTTCAAAATTATAACATGCTTATCCGGGCTGTATCAGAACATGTTGAGCTAAGGGCATGTTTGGTTGAACTGTAAACAGAAACATGAACCGTAAACGGAAACATGTGTTGCAACTCAGGCCTGTTTGGTAGGAAGTTGTTGCAGTTCCTTACATTTAAATGACTGTTTTTGGGTTTTAAGTTTTATTTGGTAGGGTATTTTGTGGTGTAGTTGGCTGAATTTAAACTGCATGCGACCTCATCATCAGCCCCAAAATCACAAGTTTTGTACCACGCCTGAAACGACGTGGTTGGGTGCAGAAGCACCATAACCTCACACATCTCACGTTCTCACGGGCTTTAGAGTTGTAACCAGCGGGATCTCAGCAAAAAGCTGTCAGACACCAAACATTTACAGAAGAACTCATTGAATTTCTTCAGCACGGTAACAAACAAAATGGATGCAATATAAAATGTATGATTATATTTGATGTGGTTTTTGAATCATCTAATTACATCCTACAACACTGTACCAATCTAGCCCTCAGTGTGTTTTTATACTCACTGTGTTTGGTTGGATAGAAAGTAACTTCACACTGCAGGAACCAATTATACGTAAATAGTTAGACCATGTACAAAAATCCTGAAAACAGACTGCGCCCTTTTTAGATGCAGTTCATTCCCACATTCTCTGCATCTTGCAACGGTGAAGCTCTGCCTCCGCTCTATCTACTCATCTCATCACCTTGCTCATAACTTCTGTTGTAAAGCTTGAAATCGTGGCTGAGTGACAACATATTTTTGTGTGGTATGTTTACCACAAGTAGTAAGCACCTGAAACAACTCACAACCAAACGTGTAGTCTGGTTGGAGCTACATCCAACCAAACCAAAGAAAAATATAATTCTTGCTTCTTGTATACCCGTTGGTCCTGGTGCACACAAATCATTGCCCAACCTCTTGACATTCTTATATCCATGGTCACATCAAGAAAAATATAATTCTTGCTCTGAGGTTCTAATCCATAGATCAGTGGGTCTTGTCTCTATGGATTATAATGGATAAGAAATAGATATAATGAAATCACTTATGCAACTAAAACCCGACATCTCGGGATTCCTATAACAAAATAATTTTACCTATCTAAAATCAAGTACAGATCAAAGGATGAAACATCACAAAAACTTGTCAGGAATCCATACACTTCATTCGATTGGGTCCCTGGGAGTTGGTTCTCCTACATGAATATATTCATCATTTAATAAAAAAGAAATAGATTGAGAATAATTTATTCACTAAGAAAATAGAGTTGATACAACTAACATGGAAACGAGAAATGGGGTTAGTCTCCATACCGTGAAAAAGGGACTACTCAAACATGATTTTAAGGACAAAAATTATGAAGAATGTAACTAGCTAAGGACTCTATTCTAAAGATTGGATCTAAAATTGGATGTCTTTTCTTGTGGAGTCCCCCCTCTTTTAATAGGATAAAGAGGGGTAGAAATCCTGAAAGGAGAGGAGAAAGAAGTGGAAGAGAGGCTGATGTATGTATTACTCAAGATAATAAATTTTTTCTTCAGTAGGCAATAGAGAAAATCATTGATTGTCTTCTTTTGACCCTTCCAATTTTGACTCTTTTCTCTACAGATTCCCACTTCTAAAGTTTCATACAAATTTCGACGGATAACAAGGTTTAAAGTGTGCCTAAAAATACATTTTACCTATAGGCCTTTGAATTTTATTTCCAATGCATATTTTGATATTAAATTCTGCCTTAGGATGTGAGAGTTATGCTAATTTTGGTGCAGGATATATTTAAATCAGGCACTGTGCAAAAACGAACATGCATGTTCACCGGTTGATTAGACAGTTAAATGACTTCCAGAGCCACCGAAAAATATGTTTTTCCTATAGAAATTAAAATTACCATTTCAAAACATATCTAAATTTCAATTTTGAAATTTCTATGTGGGAGTTATGACTGTTTTGGTGTGAGATATATCAAACTTTACGAAAAATCTGAAAGGTCGCCTATCTTTCATATTTTCTTATCTTGATTTAAATGCTTCAATAATTCCTAAAAATTGAGAGAAATATCATAAGAATTCAAAAAAAGAACATCAAGAGGATGAAAGTGCAATTGATTTCTGAATGAAACTAAAATTTCCAAAAAGTCTTAATTAATTATCCTAAATAATGCCAAAATAAATGATGATTATACATTAATCAAGTCCTATTGATTGTCCAGTCGGTCAAATGGATATTACAGTTGATCGATTGGTGTACCAGTCGGTCGAATGGACACTCCAGTTAGACAATTGTCAGCCAGTGTTGTTTAAGTCAATTACCTTAACATTTTAGTAACCAAGTTAAACCTTACACATGAGTAAACTCCTATTCTAGATGCATGTTATGCATGTGACCTTATAGGTCCCAATTACTTTGGCAGTGAATGTTCATAACTAGATTATGACATCACAAGCAATGAGTGATATCTAACAACACATCATTGATACCCATGTAATTGAAAAGTTAGAAGAAAAAAAATTCAACCTACTTATGTGATCAGTGTCGTAGTGATCATATAGTTCCTTTATCATTGATATGCAGATTTAATGTGAGTATATGGAATCAGGATCCCTTTAATACTCAATCTTTATTTATTGAAGTAGAGTAGATTGTCGAGATACACATGTGCTTAATATCAAATATTGACTCGCATGAGAAACCATGCATTTCTCAATCTTGCTTATCAAGTGTCTAGGATATCATCTCCGGTAAGAGGGACAACTCTCATCTACATCATGCATTGTCAATTCCAATATGTCACAACGTACTCGAGCACCGCCGTTATAGCAACCCTTATTCAGGGTCACGTTGGATGGTGTGGGAGTTTATCGAATGACATGTGATGAGTGTAGTGACTTCATATTTAAGAACTAAAATCACCACTATCACTTTGGGAGTTGATTATGACTACCATTTAATGGTTCTATATATCACTCTCAAGGTAGTTCTATTTGGTACATTGTTCTCCAATATTTACCTATGTGCTTGTCTTGATATCATATATCATGACTAATGAGATTGTGTCATCATCCAACACACATTCTAGTCTTATGTATCATTACAATCATCATATGACTGACTCTCTAGACATGGATATCAATAGTTTAATGTATGTCGTATTGTGTACATGACCAGGCCTAGCATTTTCGGTTGGACTATTGAGATATCAAAGTAATCTTGGTCTAATGCATTAGGAGGTTGTCAAAAGAATCATGAAATATCTAAAAGTTACACTGCACCAAAAACTAGTATTTCAAACAGAATTACTTGAGGCAATAAGTTACTCAGATGCAAACTTTGGAGGTGACAAAGATGATGGGAAATCACATCAGGAAACATGTTCTTTTTTGTGGTATAATCATATTCTAGAGAAGTAAAAAATAAAGGTGTGGTTAGATACACACTGGAAGTTGAGTATATTACTTGTAGCTTAGTGACTACCCATACGATATGGATTCGAAGATTTTTCATTGATATGAATCTTAAATGTAAAGATGATCCAGTTCAAATGTATTGTGACACCAATTAGTATGATAAATAGTGGTACAAGTAGTTATAAATAAAGAAACATTGAAGTAAAATACCATTATATTTATGATATTGTACAACAAGGCAATCCCAAAAAGTGATATAATTGTTGATTCACTAACAAAAGGAAATACAAAAAATATTTTAATTTAATGTGATTGGATAAATTGAAACTCCTTTGTATTTGAGGGTGTTGAAAGATCCTTACAACATCAAGCTACCTACATAAGGAAGATTGCAAATCACTGTAAACAAGTATGGCAGACCAACACAAGAAATGACAGCTTGGATAGAATTGGCAAGTGGACCCGTCCGTATGATAAACAAATCAAAATGAAGTTGATGTGGCGATTAGGGGGAAAATGGGGTATTGTGATGTAGTTGATAGGGATGAGCACGGTGAGTGGATGTTTGGGAGATGTTGCAATGTTGAGGTGAACGATACTTTAGAAGGAGAGATTATTGCCATTCTCGAGGCAATAGAGATAGCTAATGGAAAATCCCTCACCAAGATACACATTGAATATGATTGTAAGAACGTGATTATGATCAAAACAGGTGAGGTGGACAGATATCCAAGATTTGCAAAACAAATCATCAGGATAAGGAGCTTATGGAAGAGAAATCGGTTCATCTCCCACATTGTGATAGATAAGAATAAAGTAGCAGATAAATTGGCTAAACACCATAAAAAAACCAAGATGTTACTCAATACGTGAGACCTCTTGAAAAATAAGTCAGCTGATTCTAAATTATTGTAATGGCAGTAGTACTGCCACATTTCCTTATGTTTATGAATATCGTCAATGTATTCCTTTTGATTCTCAGCTCGTAAGAGGAGGACGAGATGAATAGAACTCCTCCTGACTTCCCCTTAAAAAAATCACACTTTAAATAAACTTCTGTGGACCTCATAAATAGTGGGACAATACATATAAAAGAAAAAGAATAGTATTTCATTTGACAAAAGTGCATTGGAAACTTCAAACGAATAGTGTAAGGAGAGTTATTTGATCCTTTCGACCAAGCAGAAGATGTTGACATATGGTCAAACGACAAATAAAAGTTTCCTAATTAATAGCCAACATAGGCCAACTGAGCCAATCCTCAGGATATGAGGATTCACGTAACCAAAATAGTTGAAACACTTTAGGGACAGAGTGGGTTCCTTGGGGAGTACCTCATCTATATAACCGTGAGTTCTCGACTCATACTAGACACACCAAAAGTGGAATCGAAACAACCCACAGAAATTCTAAAATACTAGATGTCCCCTCTCTCGCCAACCCAAGAAACAATATCATTATCTCTTCTTCGGCATACCACCTAACGACTGCAAGTCAAAAATAGTTGTTTCATTGAACTTTCTGGGATAAAATTTACTGCATCTTTTTAAACATACAAGGAGATCTTTCATTATAAATATCACAAGGACCATGAACCATACACCTAATGATAATTATTTTCCAAAGACTCTTCATGATTATCAGTATCTCAATCAAAACAATGTGTCTACATGTTTGATAGTCTTAAATCTATTATCACAATCAAGAGTTTTGTTAATCACAATCAAGAGTGACTAACAAATGCATGTGTGGAAGCCCTCAGATTTGGAACATTATAATTGAAAGATATGATTAAAAAAATCATTGATCATATTATATAAATAAAATGATGATTGTAAATATGTATACCTAAAATTAGTCCTCCAAATGGTTGATTTAATGATGTCATCTCTTAGTTATTTTTTCTTGATATTAAAGATTCTACACATAGTTATTTTTTCTTGTTTTACATACAATGTCAGGTTGATTTTTACTTGATATTTTGCCAAAATGTTCAATGTACTCATGTATTAGACCATTTTGTATTACATGTGAATCTAATGAAAAGGTAAGGAAGACCAGCCCATGCACGTAAAGTTCTGGTGTCATGAAATTTTTTCTCGTGTATCGTACTTCTCTAAATGATGATGGTAAAATTATACATTTTCATATATTCTTTGTATTTTTAATTCCAAAGAAACATGGAATCTTTGATATTAGCAAATGTATGTACTCAAAGATTATCTTGATTATTTCTATGCCATGATAAATGATACTACCGCTTCTAAGTAATGCAGTGTTTCTTTCAACATCATGATCATGTAATCGCTATATTAACACATTTTTTTACAATTACCTTCAATTTGATTACATTTAATATCATGTCTTCATCCGTCCTCCCATAAGGAAAAAGTGATGGATATTTTAATGACATATAAATTGGGTAGTTTTTACTGATTCTTTCGAGTGTGTTTTCTTGCCCAATCTCAAATTAAAAAAAATATTAACCTTCAGTACTACATGATCCAGCATGTTTCCAGTTATCCGTAAATATCCTTCGAAGTTACAATACGCCGTGAATACAAACTAACCCCAAATCCACATAGGGATAAGATTTTCTTTCTTTCATTTGTTGATAATTACTTCACTTTTCATAATTATAACATGCTTATACGGGCTGTATCAGAACACCATAACCGTGTGGTCAGGTGCAGAAGCACCATAACCTCACGCCCCTCACGTTCTCTCGGGCCTTTACTGCTGGTTGTTGTAACCAGTGGGATCTCAACAAAAAGCTGTCAGACACCAAACATTTATAGTGGATGCAATATAAAACGTATGATTATATTTGATGTGGTTTTTGAATCATCTAATTACATCCTACAACACCGTACCAAACTAGCCCTCAGCGTATTTTTAAACTCACTGCGTTTGGTTGGACAGAAAGTAACTTCAGGTGAAATGTCAATAAATTTGATCTCTCTGGACATTTTCAGTTCACGATCTTCATTGCCCAACTTCTTTGTTAAATTTCTATGTAGAGTCCTGGATTTACAATATAATCATGGCATGCCCCTTCAAAGAATTAGAAGTTTTAAAATATTACATTAAATTTGAAAATTCGTATGGACCCAAGTCGCTTCCATCTTCTTTTACAATCACTCACATTGGAGACTTACGGAATATGGAACGACAGTACACATCCTTATTTCATTGTTTTCCAACGCATGAACCACTAGGCATTGTGGATAGACATATTTCAAGATTGGATAGAATTCATAGAGCAAAACCAGATTTCTTCTTCGTATTAACAAATGCCTTTTTTTTATAAAAATTTTCATTCAATAAAAAGAGAAATAGAAAATCGTAACTGCAAGATTTGACGAGGAGTACATAGACAGAGAAAGGTTCTTGTTGGCACAGGGAAGTACTTAGAACTTTTTGTCAAAATGTAAAGATAAGAAAAATTCTAGCCATAATTAGTTATCTACCCACAGGTATACCCGGAGCAATAAAAAAAGCATATTTTAATGCATCCTAGAGATATTCTACATGTAGCCTTTTTTGTATTATTGTCCATACAAAGGTCATGCAAAGTGCATGTAAAGTATAGTTATTGTATTTATTATCCAATGAATTGCACATGTGATATCTCAATCCACCACAATTACACGAAAAATATTTAGATTTAAATTTTTATTTGTTTCTAGTTCCTTCAATGTTTCTTTTTCAAAAAGCTTTGTTGCATCTCCATTTTCCCCCAGTCCAGATCCTTTTCAAATATGCATGTATTGTACGTACATTCACGGGTACTTTTTATTTGTAATTTATTTCATATGTTACGAAGTGTAAAGCTCATACAAAAAGCAGATAATGTATGCACTCCGTCACAGATTTTACTTGTGATATCTAATTCCATCAAATTAGTACTTGTACAGACATATAACACTAATTGCCTCTCTACTTCTTCTCACTCCATATTCTTTCACAAATTTGTAAGTATTGTACATTTATCAACTGTACAAAATTTTCTTATCTATATTGTTTCTAATTGGTAAACATTTTTTTCAAGTCTGAATGAAAGTTCACTCTCCCGTTCAAGTGATTGTTCTTGATGATCAGAGGTTATCTTAAACTTTGTTGGCGTACATTACCAACACAGATACAAGACGTATAGTATAATACATGAATCATTTGTGGAGAGTAATTATCCTAATTCAATACAGTACATGATACTTTTCTAGAGCCTAGGGTAATGGGCCCAGGTGTTACACTCCCCACAAGTTGGGACATGTCATATTCATTCTAAAGCATAGACCTCCAAAGCCTTAAACCTATAAACAACACAGTGATACGATGGGATAGAATGCAATAGAAACAAAGACAGGGAACGGGTTAGTTATTCTTAACTCCTAATGGCCAAAGAGAGCCCTTTCATTCAATTCTTAATTAAAAAATTAAGAGTTAATCAAATCTCCGCAAGTAGGATTTGAACCTATGACCAATCGGTTAACAGCCAACCGCTCTAACACTGAGCTACTGAGGAACAACGGGAGATTTGATCTCATAGAGTTCAACTCTCGTTCTCAACCCATGAACAATATGAGTCCGAAACTTCCTTTGTAACTCTCGGAACTTCTTCGTAATGGCACCAAGATTGGATTTTGCTTCCATGACCTGTCTCTAGTGTATGTCCTTATGGGTAACGAGGTCCCATATTGTTATGTAAAGTAAATCCTCATTTTGTCCTAGAATGCCTTATGTTGAGGCCCCCATGTTTCCTTTATGCAATAATCTTCAGCCATGCAGTGGTGCTCAATTTCTTTTGCTCATCATTAGTACCCAAGTTGAAGTTCCTAATGACTTGATCAATCCCTTCACATGTGGCCATTGGAAGTTGTGTTAGTTGCATGTGGTAAGTAGGCACGAAGTTTAGGACCAACCTCACCAATGATACCCACCCAACAAAGGAGAGAGTATGGTTCATGCAAGAGTTGATTTTGTTGTCAATTGCATTTAGAGTTGATAGGTAAATCCCTATGTTTTCCCTGATATGTAGGATTGGCATGACCAAGTGCCTTCCCAGATTAGGGGGTTGTTCAATTCCCATTCTTCTACTAACCTACCTTCGCACAATACTTGGTGTGTTTTTAGAGAATAACATTACAAACTTCTCTTCAGATAAGGTATGTCCTGATACATTCCCAAACATTTCAAGACACGCCATAATAGTTCTTTCTTGATGTATCGATGCATCCTCAAACAATATTATGTTATTTTCAAAGAAAATGTGACCTCTTCCTATGATAGACAAAGGTATCCACTCACCTACAACCTCTTCAATGGCAAAAGATTGGCTCAACTGCTTGAGGTACATTATGAAAATATAGGGGGAGAGGGGTTCACCTTGACGTACCCCTATAGAAGATGTAACATCCCTGACCTGGGTTATAAGCTAACCCTAGGTGTTTTGCCTAAATATGTAATTAAAACCTGGTGATTATCTTTTGACATGTAATTAAGTTCCTCAGGAACATATACTTTCAATTTTGTCCTTTTTAATCAAAGTTGTAGTATTATTTTGGTAATGCAGGGGCTTATGTGCAAATTACCCAGTTAAGGGGTTAACTTGCAAATTTCACAAGTTAAGATGTTCCTCTGATGATGAGACATCATATGAGTGAATATGATGAGACATGATGGATTTCCCAAGCTTGGGCATCTAGATGCAGCTTGTGGAATAATCCTTATGCTTAAAAACCCTAATTTGGAGTAAAATGCAGTTTACCCAATTTGAGGGGTGAAACTTGTAAAATACACCATCTAGAACATCTTTTATGACTCTTGTCATCATTTAGAGTAGAAATGGTGAAAGGGACACATCAATGAATAATCAGATAAGAAAAATGACATTTGTACATAAAATTCATTAAGTTTGAGTAAGGAAACCTTTCATGTATGTACCCTAGTTGAAAGTTGGCTTTCTTTACCCCTAGATCTTGAGATTTCATGATCTTTGCATAAGTTTAGATGAGGATTGGACGTGCCTTAGAAATAAGGAGGGACTTGGATGAGAGTTACATGCTTTAGAGGTCCTTATGGTGAAAATCAGCCTAAACTATATAAGCACCTTTCTTTCCAAACCAAGCAAACATTTTCCTTCACTTCCTCACTTCTCATCTTTCTCAACCGACCAAGGCCAAGCTCTGGAGCTCAGGGAAACGACCAAACTGTTATAAGGTAAGAGGACACCACCTTCTAGCTTGGATTCATGGAGGAAATCATGTTAAAAGGATGGATTGCTAGTTTTCTCACTTAGCTTTCTCGTTCTAGCCATCTTTTCCCAACCTTTCTTTGGAGAATCGACCTTGGCCGACCTATGGAGCTCAAGACACCATTAAAGACTTGAAGCTTGGAAGCTTGGAGCTCAAGGAACGACCTTAAGGTGGGTTTTATAACTCTAACCCTTAGCCTTGTTATGCATATCTTTGTTCTTGTTTTCTATGATTAGTTCTTCTTCTACCTCCCTTCTTCCTTGCTCTTTTGCAAGCAATACGGTGGAGGAACCGACCTGAACAGAGGTTGAGGATGATGGGCGTGGATTCCTATGTCACTTTATGAAACGACCTTGAACCCTTTTGGTCCAAACGGGTGCAACTCGTTTAAGGTCAAACGGGTTCAACCCGTTTGATCTCAAACGATCCTGCAAGATCGTTTGGATCAAAATGACCCCAAGACCGTTTCATAGGGTTGACCAAGCATGGACCGTTTGGGTTTTCTGTTCAAAATTATGTAGGCTAATGACCCATCAAATTTGAGGGGTTAACTCCAAAGGAATCGTAGGTTGAAGGCCAATCAATTAGGCAATAGAATTGAATTAAGTACTGATTTTCCAAACTAATTAACTTGAACTTTTGGGCAAACGGGTTCCAACCCGTTTGAGTGAGTTGACCAAGCATTGACCGTTTCGGATACCTGTTCATAATATATTGAATTTTATTCCTACAAAGAATTGTAATCTAATTCCTAACCAATTAAGAGTTGAGGACACTTCAATAACCTAACCCTAATCGGGTGAAAATTGTTGTTTTCAATATAGATCTTGTTGAGTTTTAAGTTGAAGGACCCAAACGGGTTCCAACCCGTTTGGGGGATCATACAAACGATCTCACACTCGTTTAGTGACACTCCAAGATCGTTTGGAGGTCTAGGGTTAAAGGAATTTTATGGTTTGAGGGTCCAATTACAAGATGTTGATAAATTGATGAAAAGTGCTGATTTGTAATTTAGTTAGGGCTCAACCCTTATCAAATCATTTTGGTTTTTGGTCAAAATTTGGGCAAACGGTCTCAAGATCGTTTGGAGGTCATCCAAACGACCTCAAGACCGTTTGAGCCAAGTTTGGGCCCAATTGGAGGTCAATTGATAGGTTCAACTCTGATTTGAATCATATTGTTGAACATTGATGATTAGCCGATTAGAAACCCTAATTGAGTTAGATTTAACCCTAATTGGCTTTCAATTGAGGTTCAATTTGGTGTCCAGTTGATTGAGGCTCATCCTAATTGACTCAATTTGTATATGGTTAACATGGCTTGGGCCAATTGAAAGCTTCAACATAAGAAATCCTTTTCAAGCATAATCTTTGAGTCACCTTTTATGTTCATGCGGTTTGAACCCAAGTAGACTCACACTCATTTGAGTCCAAACGGGTTCACACCCGTTTAAGCTCAAACGGGTTCACACTCGTTTAGGCTCAAACGGGTCCACACTCGTTTGGACTTAAATGGGTCCACACCCGTTTAAGATTAAGTGGGTCCACACTCGTTTAAGGTTCAAATGGATTCAAGGTCTTTTGAGATTAAACAAGTTCAATGTCGTTCAAGAATCAAATGGGTTGAAGGTTGAAGGTTAAACCCTAAAACAATTGGAGACCTTCAAGGTTGATTATACTTAAATCACTTGAAGGTGTAAATGGTTCAATGATGATCTAATCTAAACCCTAATGGTAACCTAAGATGTTAAGGGACTAAGGGGCTAATGAATTGACCCATGATGATGGTCAATGGGTAAATTACCAAAATGCCCCTAAAAGGTTCAATTGAGTGATACCTTGTTTTAATCAAACCCTAATCACATGATAGTGATGAATCTAAATCTTATCTGAGGTCTTTAATGATGATGTTTCTCATACATGAGTATGTTATGAGATCATTTCACCATGAGGTGAATAGTAAACCCTAATACTAGGGTGATGACATGTAATGTGAATAGTAAACCCTAATTGATGAAAACCAGGGAAACCTAGCTCTTGTATGAGTAGGGAGATACAACTTCTTTAAATGAGTTATTTACTGTTATCAGTTGATTTAACCATGCAGATTCCATTATGAGGATGATCATATCCAGGTATGGATGATGATACTATATTCATTGAAAGCATGTTGTTAGCTTTATGAATAGTGATATATCCTGATGCCTTGTTAATAGCATCTTATGAGATTGATAGGCTGTGAGAGCCATGAATACCATCAAGGTCATGCTTTAAGAGATGACTTGTGATGAGAATATTGAGAAATGACAATTGATGAGAGTTAGGCTTGTTACATTTAGTATTCTTCCTTCATAGCTGCTATGCTAATGATTAATGTTTGAAAACATGTATGATGATAAAAGAATACTGAAATGTACCTAACTAATCAAGTATAATCATACCATGTAGAGCCCTGATCATAGATCCATCATTGTCAGGAGTTAAATGATGGTGAAACAGGTTTTCCTAAGGGAATTCCTGGAGCACATACTTTTGAATATGTGGGGTAATATGGATGTGAATTTCCTTACATCCTAGTGTAGGAATTGATGTAGATGTATATTTATTCTATCAATCCTTCACTATGTGTTCATGACGGGGTGATGTAACACTAATCTCCCGAGGAAATCTTTTATACCGCATCGATGAGAGATAAACAAGAAATCTTTCGATGGCGAAGAGAGTACAGAATGCCACTGTGACTCTAATAGCGAAGTACCAGAATACCCTGGTAAGCTACTATAACAGAGACACTAGATGTCCTGCATGTTGATCCTCATACTGACCGAGGAAGATGAGGTCATAAGAATCTGGCTCTTTTGATGACCTATGTATGATACCGATGCGACTTAATAGTGATTGGTTGGAGTATGAGCGGTATACCTCATCTCCGCAGGGCATAATGATGTTTGTAAAACATAATCAACCGCGTAGCATATCTGCTTAGGTTGAACCACGAAATACATTGGTTGATGATACATTACTTAGTATACATGTTCTTCATATTCCTTAAATGTTGTTGTTCTAATTGATAACAATCTGCTGCTGATTACCTTAGAACTTTTATTGCCTATGTTATTCTTGGTTGCTATAATAAATCTTCTGGCGGAGAGTTATAACTCTCGCTGGGACAATTATTTAAAATTGTCTCACCCCGTAGATTTCAACTTTTTAGGTGGTCGTCGAGGACGAAGGAATCAATCTTCAGGTGACCAATATCAGCAGTAGCACCTTCAGCAGCAGCAGTACCAGGAGCAGCAGTGAATCTCAGGTGAAGATACTGACTGCTGAGTCATATAGTTAGATGGTCTTATGTCGTCTCAGTACTCTCAGGTCCTTGGAGTCTTTTGGTCTGAGATTTTGGGTTTAAAATCTTGAGATTTTGTATCTGACTGTATATAATCACTCTTGAAGTGATCTAACAGAGATGTAATCCGTTTACCTTGTTTCTTATAAAAGGAGTTTCATGATTTCAAGATCTTGTTTCAAAAAGTTTTAATTTCCCGTGATTTTTGTCTTCCGCTGTTAAACGAATCGCTTCCGCTAAGTTTATATCGTGGTTTTGTAGACCGGAGCCCACAATTAAGTGGTATCAGAGCTCTAGGTTCACTGAGTCTACAGAGACATAGGACTTAGGATGTCAAGTCTATCCTTAGTATTTCTTTCTTATCTAATAGAGTCTTCTGCTCCTCAGGAGAAGAAGATAATTAAGGATGTCTGAGCAACACGAAGAGTACGTGGCAGAAAGTAGTGTTGCTGCACCCCAAGGAGGTGCAAGGAACCCGGAGATAGAACAACCTGTACCTGAGCCACCCAGAGAACCACCTCAGTTTGACCCAGCTGACATGGGAAACCCAGCTGTTCAAACTATGTTTGGGCAGTTTATGACTGCTATGACACACATCACCGACAGGATGCCTATGCCTGCACCTAGGGCACCTGCCCAGCCTGAAGGACAAGGTATCGGTAAGACGTTCGAGTGACTTTGTCGTGTCAGAGCAACCAAATACTTTGGAACAGCTGATCCTGGAGATGCCGATCTGTGGTTAATAGAGGTGGAGAAAGCTTTCAGAATCCTCAACATCCCTGAAGCTGAGAAGGTTAGACATGCTGTCTATCTTCTCAAGGGAAGTGCTGGTCACTGGTGGACCATGGAAGAGCAGAAGAGGCCTGGAGTGGAGATCTCGTGGGAAGATTTTCGTCGAGAATTTATCAATAGATATTTTCCAAAGACCTTCCTAGACGAGAAGATCTCTCAGTTTGAGAGATTGAGGCAACGCATGATGAACATTAGTGAGTATGAAGCTAAGTTTATGGAGTTATTGCAGTTTTGTCCGCACATGGCTGCCACAGAAGAAGAAAGAATCAGAAGGTTTGAGAAGGGTTTAAACGCCGACTTGACTACTCCCGTGTCTACCCTAGAGAATCGGGAGAGGTTTGCTACCTTCGTTGAGTCAGTCCGAAGGATAGAGAAATCCGTAGTCGAGAAGAGACAAACCCATAAAAGATATCCGCAGTTCCAGGGTTCTTCATCTAGAGACTTTAAGAAACCTAGATTCTCTGCACCTACACCTCTACCACCCAGAACTAGTGCTCAGACACAGTGGACACCGAGTAGAGGCAGGGGACGAAACCTACCACTACAAGAGACTCACAGTTCAACATCAATGTCAGTTACAGGACCACTCAGACCACAACAACTGGAGAAGAGCTGTTACAACTGTGGGAAGGTGGGACATTTGATGAAGGACTGCCAATCTAGGCCTGTCAGTGTGACACAGCCTCCGAGACAGAGTCAACAGGGATCACAGAGAAGGCAATCTCAAGGAGCAGCTCGAGGACATGGACAAGCGTCTCAAGCTGGATCATCAGCACCACCTCAACACCAGGCGACAATGAGGTTCTATGCTATGAACCCACCAGATGCAGTGGTCAATCCACGGGTAGTGGAAGGTCAGATGGAACTTTTATATTCTGATATGTCTAAATCCTGTGTTGTATCTGTTTTGATTGACCCGGGTGCTACGCACTCCTTTGTCACTTGGAGAGTGATTCGTAGATGCAATATGACAATTAGTCATAGGGCAGATAGCTTGTTTTTGGAGACTCCGTTGAGTGGGTCTGCCATTCTGCAGGAGGTATGCTCTCCCTGCATCCTCTTCTTTTCTGATCATCGCATTCAAGTGGACCTTATACCACTTGATATGCAAGGATTTGATATAATCCTCAGGATGGATACCTTAGAAAGGTATCGAGTTGTCTTGGATTGTGAATCCAAACAGGATGTGTTTGCTAATGATAGCAGCACATGGATCTTTCAAGGAGAGAGAAAGATTTTGTCCACCTGTCTTGTATCAGCTATGGTTGCTAACAAGCTGATGAGGCAAGGATGTTATGCATTCCTGGCACATGTAGTAGATGTTACCAAAGAAGGTCCCAACCCTACTGAAGTTCCTATAGTCAGGGAATTCAAGGACGTGTTTCCTGAAGAACTTCCAGGTATACCACCGCCTCGGTAAATTGATTTTGAAATCAATTTGATCCCAGATAAAAAACCTATAGCCCAGACACCGTATAGGATGGCGCCAGCTGAGATGGCAGAACTCAAGAAACAACTTCAAGAGTTGCTTGAGAAATGTTTTATCCGACCGAGCACTTCACCGTGGGGTGCTCCGGTTTTGTTTGTTAACAAGAAAGATGGGTCAATGCGGTTGTGCATTGATTATAGACAACTCAATAAAGTAACAATAAAGAATAAGTACCCGTTGCCGAGGATTGATGATCTTTTTGACCAGTTGTGTGGTGCAACAGTCTTCTCAAAGATAGACTTGAGGTCTGGATATCATCAACTCCGTATTAAGGATAGTGACATATCAAAGTCTACCTTTAGGACACGATATGGTCACTATGAGTTCACGGTTATGTCGTTTGGACTAACCAATGCACCAGCTGCATTCATGGAACTCATGAATAGAGTTTTTCGACCTTTCCTTGATCAGTGTGTTGTCGTTTTCATAGATGAAATTCTGATTTATAGTAAGGATGCTCAGCAGCATGAGCAACATCTCTGACAGGCTCTAAATCTGCTAAGAAAACATAAGCTATATGGTAAGTTTAGCAAGTGTGAGTTCTGGTTGCCGGAAGTATCTTTTCTTAGACATGTGATATCTGCCTCGGGTATTCGTGTTGACCCTACAAAGGTAGAATTTGTTCTACAGTGGGAACAACCGAAGACACCAACGGAGATTCGAAGTTTCTTGGGATTAGTTGGTTATTATCGAAGGTTTATTAAGAATTTCAGTTCTATAGCCTTACCCTTAACCAAGTAAACCCGGAAGGATATTCCTTTTACCTGGAGTGATAAGTGTCAACAGTCTTTTCAACTGTTGAAGAAGAGGTTGACAAGTGCACCTGTGCTTGTGTTACCTGAGCAAGGAAAAGGATACATAGTTTTCTGTGATGCCTCCAAGAATGGACTCGGATGCGTGTTGATGCAGGATAAGCAAGTGATTTCTTTTGCTTCACGACAGCTTAAGAAACACGAAGAGAATTATCCGACACACGATCTGGAGTTAGCTGCTGTGGTTCATGCCCTGAAGATCTGGAGACATTATCTCTACGGAGAGACATTCTAGATTTTCACAGATCACAAAAATCTTAAGTATATCTTCTCTCAGCATGAGCTTAACATGAGGCAACGTCGCTGGATGGAGTTAATTAAGGATTATGATTGTACAATAGATTACTATCCAGGAAAGGCCAATGTAGTTGCAGATGCCTTGAGTAGGAAATCAGCAACATCATCCTCTGATAGGGCACAATTAAACTCTTTAGTATGCCCTAGGAGAGATATGCTTATCTCCTTAAGGAAAGACAATGTACAGATGAAGGTGTCATGGATTGCCGGGTTGTTGGCTGAGATGCATATCAAACCCACCCTAAGAGAACAGATTAGGGAGACAAAGCAAGTTGATGTTGCACTTCAACAGATTAGATCAGAGTATGGAAATGAGAAGCGAGATGGATTCTATGACTCAGATGATCATGTAGCTTGTTATCATGGGAGGATGATAGTGCCGGATATGGATAACCTGAGGAAGTTAGTCCTGGAAGAAGCTCATTCTTCAATGTATGCTATGCATCCAGGAAGCACCAAGATGTATCGAAACTTGAAAGATTTGTATTGGTGGCATGGAATGAAGAAGGATGTTGCAGAGTTTGTGATGAGGTGTCTTGTGTGTCAGCAAGTTAAAGCTGAACACCAAAAGCCTACAGGAATAATGCAACCTTTACCCATACCACAGTGGAAGTGGGACCATGTGACCATGGACTTTGTTGTTGGCCTACCCAGGACAAGCAAAGGACATGATTCCATTTGAGTAGTTGTTGATAGGTTGACTAAGACAACACATTTCTTACCTATCAAAACAACCTTTTCTACTGAAAGGTTATCACAGTTGTATGTTCAAGAGATAGTGCGTTTGCACGGAGTTCCTGTCACCATAGTTTCAAACAGAGGTCCCCAGTTTACAAGTCGCTTTTGGGAGCAGCTACACAGAGCCTTAGGCACCAAGCTAAGGTTTAGTATGGCTTTTCATCCACAAACTGATGGACAGTCGGAAAGAACCATACAGACCTTGGAAGACCTGTTGAGAGCATGTGTTCTCCAGTTTACCGGAAGTTGGGATCTACACCTAAGCTTGATAGAGTTTGCCTATAACAATAGCTATCAGCATAGTATTGATATGGCACCTTATGAAGCCTTGTATGGTAGACTTTGTAGATCCCCTTTGTGTTGGTATGAGACTGGTGAACATCAGTTGTTAGGTCCTGATCTTGTGCAACAAACTACAGAGAAGATCAAAGTTATACAATAACAGCTTAAGACTGCACAGGATAGACAGAAGTCGTATGCTGATAAGCGCCGTAGACCGTTAGAGTTCCAGTTTGGAGACAGAGTGTACCTCAAGGTCTCGCCTTGGAAAGGAGTCCTTTGCTTTGGAAGGAAAGGAAAGTTAGCACCTAGATTTATGGGACCTTATCCAATCATTGAACGGGTTGGAAAGGTAGCCTATAGACTAGAGTTACCACCAGAGTTGCAGAGGTTACACCCTGTGTTTCACATTTCTATGCTGAGGAAATGTCACCCCGACACTGAATCAGTTCTACAACCTATGGAGGTAGAATTGAATGATGACATATCTTACGAGGAAGGGCCAGTGTCAATCCTTGATAGAAGAACTAAAAAGTTAAAGAAGAAAGATATAAGCCTTGTGAAAGTCCTCTAGAATCACCGTGGTGTCGAAGAATCCACTTGGGAACTAGAGGATGAGATGAGAAGGAAATACCCTGCTCTTTTCTCCTAATACGTTTTGTCGATTTCGGGGATGAAATCCTTGTAAGGGGTGGATAATTTGTAACATCCCTGACCTGGGTTATAAGCTAACCCTAGGTGTTTTTCCTAAACATGTAATTAAAACCTGGTGATTATCTTTTGACATGTAATTAAGTTCCTCAGGAACATATACTTTCAATTTTGTCCTTTTTAATCAAAGTTGTAGTATTATTTTGGTAATGTAGGGGCTTATGTGCAAATTACCCAGTTAAGGGGTTAACTTGCAAATTTCACAAGTTAAGATGTTCCTATGATGATGAGACATCATATGAGTGAATATGATGAGACATGATGGATTTCCCAAGCTTGGGCATCTGGATGCAGCTTGTGGAATAATCCTTATGCTTAAAAACCCTAATTTGGAGTAAAATGCAATTTACCCAATTTGAGGGGTGCAACTTGTAAAATACACCATCTAGAACATCTTTTATGACTCTTGTCATCATTTAGAGTAGAAATGGTGAAATGGACACATCAATGAATAATCAGATAAGAAAAATGACCTTTGTACATAAAATTCACTAAGTTTGAGTAAGGAAACCTTTCATGTATGTACCCTAGTTGAAAGTTGGCTTTCTTTACCCCTAGATCTTGAGATTTCATGAGCTTTGCATAAGTTTAGATGAGGATTGGACGTTCCTTAGAAATAAGGAGGGACTTGGATGAGAGTTACATGCTTTAGAGGTCCTTATGGTGAAAATCAGCCTAAATTATATAAGCACCTTTCTTTCCAAACTAAGCAAACGTTTTCCTTCACTTCCTCACTTCTCATATTTCTCAACTGACCAAGGCCAAGCTCTGGAGGTTAGGGAAACGACCAACCTGTTCTAAGGTAAGAGGACACCACCTTCTAGCTTGGATTCATGGAGGAAATCATGTTAAAAGGATGGATTGCTAGTTTTCTCACTTAGCTTTCTCGTTCTAGCCATCTTTTCCCAACCTTTCTTTGGAAAATCGACCTTGGCCGACCTGTGGAGCTCAAGACACCATTAAAGACTTGAAGCTTGGAAGCTTGGAGCTCAAGGAACGACCTTAAGGTGGGTTTTATAACTCTAACTCTTAGCCTTGTTATGCATATCTTTGTTCTTGTTTTCTATGATTAGTTCTTCTTCTACCTCCCTTCTTCCTTGCTCTTTTGCAAGCAAAACGGTGGAGGAACCAACCTGAACAGAGGTTGAGGATGATGGGCGTGGATTCATATGTCACTTTATGAAACGACCTTGAACCCTTTTAGTCCAAACGGGTGCAACTCGTTTAAGGTCAAACAGGTTCAACCTGTTTGATCTCAAACGATCCTACAAGATCGTTTGGATCAAAACGACCCCAAGACCATTTCATAGGGTTGACCAAGCGTGGACCGTTTGGGTTTTCTATTCAAAATTATGTAGGCTAATGACCCATCAAATTTGAGGGGTTAACTTCAAAGGAATCTTAGGTTGAAGGCCAATCAATTAGGCAATAGAATTGAATTAAGTACTGATTTTCCAAACTAATTAACTTGAACTTTTGGGCAAACGGGTTCCAACCCATTTTAGTGAGTTGACCAAGCATTGACCGTTTGAGATACCTGTTCATAATATATTGAATTTCATTCCTACAAAGAATTTTAATCTAATTCCTAACCAATTAAGAGTTGAGGACACTTCAATAACCTAACCCTAATCGGGTGAAAATTGCTGTTTTCAATATAGATCTTGTTGAGTTTTGGGTTGAAGGACCCAAACGGGTTCCAACCCATTTGGGGGATCATCCAAACGATCTCACACTCATTTAGTGACACCCCAAGATCGTTTGGAGGTCTAGGGTTAAAGGAATTTGATGGTTTGAGGGTCCAATTACAAGATGTTGATAAATTGATGAAAAGTGCTGATTTTTAATTTAGTTAGGGCTCAACCCTTATCAAATCATTTTGGTTTTTGGTCAAACTTTGGGAAAACGGTCTCAAGATCGTTTGGAGGTCATCCAAACGACCTCAAGACCGTTTGAGCCAAGTTTGGGCCCAATTGGAGTTCAGTTGATAGGTTCAACTCTGATTTGAATCATATTGTTGAACATTGATGATTAGCCGATTAGAAACCCTAATTGAGTTAGATTTAACCCTAATTGGCTTTCAATTGAGGTTCAATTTGGTGTCCAGTTGATTGAGGCTCATCCTAATTGACTCAATTTGTATATGGTTAACATGGCTTGGGCCAATTGAAAGCTTCAACATAAGAAATCCTTTTCAAGCATAATCTTTGAGTCACCTTTTATGTTCATGCGGTTTGAACCCAAGTAGACTCACACTCGTTTGAGTCCAAATGGGTTCACACTCGTTTAAGCTCAAACGGGTTCACACTCATTTAGGCTCAAACGGGTCCACACTCGTTTGGACTTAAATGGGTCCACACCCGTTTAAGATTAAGTGGGTCCACACTCGTTTAAGGTTCAAATGGATTCAAGGTCTTTTGAGATTAAACAAGTTCAATGTCGTTCAAGAATCAAATGGGTTGAAGGTTGAAGGTTAAACCCTAAAACAATTGGAGACCTTCAAGGTTGATTATACTTAAATCACTTGAAGGTGTAAATGGTTCAATGATGATCTAATCTAAACCCTAATGGTAACCTAAGATGTTAAGGGACTAAGGGGCTAATGAATTGACCCATGATGATGGTCAATGGGTAAATTACCAAAATGCCCCTAAAAGGTTCAATTGAGTGATACCTTGTTTTAATCAAACCCTAATCACATGATAGTGATGAATCTTAATCTTATCTGAGGTCTTTAATGATGATGTTTCTCATACATGAGTATGTTATGAGATCATTTCACCATGAGGTGAATAGTAAACCCTAATACTAGGGTGATGACATGTAATGTGAATAGTAAACCCTAATTGATGAAAACCAGGGAAACCTAGCTCTTGTATGAGTAGGGAGATACAACTTCTTTAAATGAGTTATTTACTGTTATCAGTTGATTTAACCATGTAGATTCCATTATGAGGATGATCATATCCAGGTATGGATGATGATACTATATTCATTGAAAGCATGTTGTTAGCTTTATGAATAGTGATATATCCTGATGCCTTGTTAATAGCATCTTATGAGATTGATAGGCTGTGAGAGCCATGAATACCATCAAGGTCATGCTTTAAGAGATGACTTGTGATGAGAATATTGAGAAATGACAATTGATGAGAGTTAGGCTTGTTACATTTAGTATTCTTCCTTCATAGCTGCTATGCTAATGATTAATGTTTGAAAACATGTATGATGATAAAAGAATACTGAAATGTACCTAACTAATCAAGTATAATCATACCATGTAGAGCCCTGATCATAGATCCATCATTGTCAGGAGTTAAATGATGGTGAAACAGGTTTTCCTAAGGGAATTCCTGGAGCACATACTTTTGAATATGTGGGGTAATATGGATGTGAATTTCCTTACATCCTAGTGTGGGAATTGATGTAGATGTATCTTTATTCTATCAATCCTTCACTATGTGTTCATGACGGGGTGATGTAACACTAATCTCCCGAGGAAATTTTTTATACCGCATCGATGAGAGATAAACAAGAAATCTTTCGATGGCGAAGAGAGTACAGAATGCCACTGTGACTCTAATAGCGAAGTACCAGAATACCCTGGTAAGCTACTGTAACAGAGATACTAGATGTCCTACATGTTGATCCTCATACTGACCGAGGAAGATGAGGTCATAAGAATCCGGCTCTTTTGATGACCTATGTATGATACCGATGCGACTTAATAGTGATCGGTTGGAGTATGAGCGGTATACCTCATCTCCGCAGGGCATAATGATGTTTGTAAAACATAATCAACCGCGTAGCATATCTGCTTAGGTTGAACCTCGAAATACATTGGTTGATGATACATTACTTAGTATACATGTTCTTCATATTCCTTAAATGGTGTTGTTCTAATTGATAACAATCTGCTGCTGATTACCTTAGAACTTTTATTGCCTATGTTATTCTTGGTTGCTATAATAAAGCTTCTGGCGGAGAGTTATAACTCTCGCTGGGACAATTATTTAAAATTGTCTCACCCCGTAGATTTCAACTTTTTAGGTGGTCGTCGAGGACGAAGGAATCAATCTTCAGGTGACCAATATCAGCAGTAGCACCTTCAGCAGCAGCAGCACCAGGAGCAGCATTGAATCTCAGGTGAAGATACTGACTGCTGAGTCATGTAGTTAGATGGTCTTATGTCGTCTCTGTACTCTCAGGTCCTTGGAGTCTTTTGGTATGAGATTTTGGGTTTTAAATCTTGAGATTTTGTATCTGACTGTATATAATCACTCATGAAGTGATCTAACAGAGATGTAATCTGTTTACCTTGTTTCTTATAAAAGGAGTTTCATGATTTCAAGATCTTGTTTCAAAAAGTTTTAATTTCCCGTGATTTTTGTCTTCCGCTGTTAAACGAATCGCTTCTGCTAAGTTTATATCGTGGTTTTGTAGATCGGAGCCCACAATTAAGTGGTATCAGAGCTCTAGGTTCGCTGAGTCTACAAAGACATAGGACTTAGGATGTCGAGTCTATCCTTAGTATTTCTTTCTTATCTAATAGAGTCTTATGCTCCTCAGGAGAAGAAGATAATTAAGGATGTCTGAGCAACACGAAGAGTACGTGGTAGAAAGTAGTGTTGCTGCACCCCAAGGAGGTGTAAGGAACCCGGAGATAGAACAACCTGTACCTGAGCCACCCAGAGAACCACCTCAGTTTGACCCAGCTGACATGGGAAACCCAGCTGTTCAAACTATGTTTGGGCAGTTTATGACTGCTATGACACACATCACCGACAGGATGCCTATGCCTGCACCTAGGGCACCTGCCCAGCCTGAAGGACAAGGTATCGGTAAGACGTTCGAGTGACTTCGTCGTGTCAGAGCAACCAAATACTTTGGAACAGATGATCCTGCAGATGCCGATCTGTGGTTAATAGAGTTGGAGAAAGCTTTTAGAATCCTCAACATCCCTGAAGCTCAGAAGGTTAGACATGCTGTCTATCTTCTCAAGGGAAGTGCTGGTCACTGGTGGACCATGGAAGAGCAGAAGAGGCCTGGAGTGGAGATCTCGTGGGAAGATTTTTGTCGGGAATTTATCAATAGATATTTTCCAAAGACCTTCCTAGACGAGAAGATCTCTCAGTTTGAGAGATTGAGGCAACGCATGATGAACATTAGCGAGTATGAAGCTAAGTTTATGGAGTTATTCGGTTTTGTCCGCACATGGCTGCCACAGAAGAAGAAAGAATCAGAAGGTTTGAGAAGGGTTTAAACATCGACTTGACTACTCCTGTGTCTGCCCTAGAGAATCGGGAGAGGTTTGCTACCTTTGTTGAGTCAGTCTGAAGGATAGAGAAATCCGTAGTCGAGAAGAGACAAACCCATAATAGATATCCGCAGTTCCAAGGTTCTTCATCTAGAGACTTTAAGAAACCTAGATTCTCTGCACCTACACCTCTACCACCCAGAACTAGTGCTCAGACACAGTGGACACCGAGTAGAGGCAGGGGACGAAGCCTACCACTACAAGAGACTCACAGTTCAGCATCAATGTCAGTTACAGGACCACTCAGACCACAATAACTGGAGAAGAGCTGTTACAACTGTGGGAAGGTGGGACATTTGATGAAGGACTGCCAATCTAGTCCTGTCAGTGTGACATAGCCTCCGAGACAGAGTCAACAGGGATCACAGAGAAGGCAATCTCAAGGAGCAGCTCGAGGACATGGACAAGCGTCTCAAGCTGGATCATCAGCACCACCTCAACACCAGGCGACAGTGAGGTTCTTTGCTATGAACCCACCAGATGCAGTGGTCAATCCACAGGTAGTGGCAGGTCAGATGGAACTTTTATATTCTGATATGTCTAAATCCTGTGTTGTATCTGTTTTGATTGACCCGGGTGCTACGCACTCCTTTGTCACTCAGAGAGTGATTCGTAGCTGCAATATGACAATTAGTCATAGGGCAGATAGCTTGTTTTTGGAGACTCCGTTGAGTGGGTCTGCCATTTTGCAGGAGGTATGCTCTCCCTGCATCCTCTTCTTTTCTGATCATCGCATTCAAGTGGACCTTATACCACTTGATATGCAAGGATTTGATATAATCTTCAGGATGGATACCTTAGAAAGGTATCGAGTTGTCTTGGATTGTGAATCCAAACAGGCTGTGTTTGCTAATGATAGCAACACATGGATCTTTCAAGGTGAGAGAAAGATTCTGCCCACCTGTCTTGTATCAGCTATGGTTGCTAACAAGCTGATGAGGCAAGGATGTTATGCATTCCTGGCACATGTAGTAGATGTTACCAAAGAAGGTCCCAACCCTGCTGAAGTTCCTATAGTCAGGGAATTCAAGGACGTGTTTCCTGAAGAACTTCCAGGTATACCACCGCCTCGGGAAATTGATTTTGAAATCAATTTGATCCCAGATACAAAACCTATAGCCCAGACACCGTATAGGATGGCGCCAGCTGAGATGGCAGAACTCAAGAAACAACTTCAAGAGTTGCTTGAGAAAGGTTTTATCCGACCGAGCACTTCACCGTGGGGTGCTCCACTTTTGTTTGTTAAAAATAAAGATGGGTCAATGCGGTTGTGCATTGATTATAGACAACTCAATAAAGTAACAATAAAGAATAAGTACCCGTTGCCGAGGATTGATGATCTTTTTGACCAGTTGCGTGGTGCAACAGTCTTCTCAAAGATAGACTTGAGGTCTGGATATCATCAACTCCGTATTAAGGATAGTGACATATCAAAGTCTGCCTTTAGGACACGATATGGTCACTATGAGTTCACGGTTATGTCATTTGGACTAACCAATGCACCGGCTGCATTCATGGAACTCATGAATAGAGTTTTTCGACCTTTCCTTGATCAGTGTGTTGTCGTTTTCATAGATGACATTCTGATTTATAGTAAGGATGCTCAGCAGCATGAACAACATCTCCGACAGGCTCTAACTCTGCTAAGAAAACATAAGCTATATGCTAAGTTTAGCAAGTGTGAGTTCTGGTTGCCGGAAGTATCTTTTCTTGGACATGTGATATCTGCCTCGGGTATTCGTGTTGACCCTACAAAGGTAGAATCTGTTCTACAGTGGGAACAACTGAAGACACCAACGGAGATTCGAAGTTTCTTGGGATTAGCTGGTTATTATCGAAGGTTTATTAAGAATTTCAATTCTATAGCCTTACCCTTAACCAAGTTAACCCGGAAGGATATTCCTTTTACCTGGAGTGATAAGTGTCAACAGTCTTTTCAGCTGTTGAAGAAGAGGTTGACAAGTGCACCTGTGCTTGTGTTACCTGAGCAAGGAAAAGGATACATAGTTTTCTGTGATGCCTCCAATAATGGACTCAGATGCGTGTTGATGCAGGATAAGCAAGTGATTTCTTTTGCTTCACGACAGCTTAAGAAACACGAAGAGAATTATCCGACACACGATCTGGAGTTAGCTGCTGTGGTTCATGCCCTGAAGATCTGGAGACATTATCTCTACGGAGAGACATTCCAGATTTTCACAGATCACAAAAATCTTAAGTATATCTTCTCTCAGCATGAGCTTAACATGAGGCAACATCGCTGGATGGAGTTAATTAAGGATTATGATTGTACAATAGATTACTATCCAGGAAAGGCCAATGTAGTTGCAGATGCCTTGAGTAGGAAATCAGCAACATCATCCTCTGATAGGGCACAATTAAACTCTTTAGTATGCCCTAGGAGAGATATGATTATCTCCTTAAGGCAAGACAATGTACAGATGAAGGTGTCATGGATTGCCGGGTTGTTGGCTGAGATGCATATCAAACCCACCCTAAGAGAACAGATTAGGGAGACACAGCAAGTTGATGTTGCGGTTCAACAGATTAGATCAGAGTATGGAAATGAGAAGCGAGATGGATTCTATGACTCAGATGATCATGTAGCATGTTATCATGGGAGGATGATAGTGCCGGATATGGATAACCTGAGGAAGTTAGTCCTGGAAGAAGCTCATTCTTCAATGTATGCTATGCATCCAGGAAGCACCAAGATGTATCGAAACTTGAAAGATTTGTATTGGTGGCCTGGAATGAAGAAGGATGTTGCAGAGTTTGTGATGAGGTGTCTTGTGTGTCAGCAAGTTAAAGCTGAACACCAAAAGCCTGCAGGAATAATGCAACCTTTACCCATACCACAGTGGAAGTGGGACCATGTGACCATGGACTTTGTTGTTGGCCTACCCAGGACAAGCAAAGGACATGATTCCATTTGGGTAGTTGTTGATAGGTTGACTAAGACAGTGCATTTCTTACCTATCAAAACAACCTTTTCTACTGAAAGGTTATCACAGTTGTATGTTCAAGAGATAGTGCGTTTGCACGGAGTTCCTGTCACCATAGTTTCTGACAGAGGTCCCCAGTTTACAAGTCGCTTTTGGGAGTAGCTACATAGAGCCTTAGGCACCAAGCTAAGGTTTAGTACGGCTTTTCATCCACAAACTGATGGACAGTCGGAAAGAACCATACAGACCTTGGAAGACCTGTTGAGAGCATGTGTTCTCCAGTTTACCGGAAGTTGGGATCTACACCTAAGCTTGATAGAGTTTGCCTATAACAATAGCTATCAGCATAGT
Source organism: Alisma plantago-aquatica (assembly GCA_963693085.1). Lineage (NCBI taxonomy): Eukaryota > Viridiplantae > Streptophyta > Magnoliopsida > Alismatales > Alismataceae > Alisma > Alisma plantago-aquatica. The sequence goes on from OY856411.1 coordinate 899,520,295, forward strand.
ATTGATATGGCACCTTATGAAGCCTTGTATGGTAGACTTTGTAGATCCCCTTTGTGTTGGTATGAGACTGGTGAACATCAGTTGTTAGGTCCTGATCTTGTGCAACAAACTACAGAGAAGATCAAAGTTATACAATAACAGCTTAAGACTGCACAAGATAGACAGAAGTCGTATGCTGATAAGCGCCGTAGACCGTTAGAGTTCCAGTTTGGAGACAGAGTGTACCTCAAGGTCTCGCCTTGGAAAGGAGTCCTTCGCTTTGGAAGGAAAGGAAAGTTAGCACCTAGATTTATGGGACCTTATCCAATCATTGAACGGGTTGGAAAGGTAGCCTATAGACTAGAGTTACCACCAGAGTTGCAGAGGTTACACCCTGTGTTTCACATTTCTATGCTGAGGAAATGTCACCCCGACACTGAGTCAGTTCTACAACCTATGGAGGTAGAATTGAATGATGACATATCTTACGAGGAAGGGCCAGTGTCAATCCTTGATAGCAGAACTAAAAAGTTAAAGAAGAAAGATATAAGCCTTGTGAAAGTCCTCTGGAATCACCGTGGTGTCGAAGAAGCCACTTGGGAACTAGAGGATGAGATGAGAAGGAAATACCCTACTCTTTTCTCCTAATACGTTTTGTCGATTTCGGGGACGAAATCCTTGTAAGGGGTGGATAATTTGTAACATCCCTGACCTGGGTTATAAGCTAACCCTAGGTGTTTTGCCTAAATATGTAATTAAAACCTGGTGATGATCTTTTGACATGTAATTAAGTTCCTCAGGAACATATACTTTCAATTTTGTCCTTTTTAATCAAAGTTGTAGTATTATTTTGGTAATGTAGGGGCTTATGTGCAAATTACCCAGTTAAGGGGTTAACTTGCAAATTTCACAAGTTAAGATGTTCCTCTGATGATGAGACATCATATGAGTGAATATGATGAGACATGATGGATTTCCCAAGCTTGGGCATCTAGATGCAGCTTGTGGAATAATCCTTATGCTTAAAAACCCTAATTTGGAGTAAAATGCAATTTACCCAATTTGAGGGGTGCAACTTGTAAAATACAGCATCTAGAACATCTTTTATGACTCTTGTCATCATTTAGAGTAGAAATGGTGAAAGGGACACATCAATGAATAATCAGATAAGAAAAATGACCTTTGTACATAAAATTCACTAAGTTTGAGTAAGGAAACCTTTCATGTATGTACCCTAGTTGAAAGTTGGCTTTCTTTACCCCTAGATCTTGAGATTTCATGAGCTTTGCATAAGTTTAGATGAGGATTGGACGTTCCTTAGAAATAAGGAGGGACTTGGATGAGAGTTACATGCTTTAGAGGTCCTTATGGTGAAAATCAGCCTAAACTATATAAGCACCTTTCTTTCCAAACCAAGCAAACGTTTTCCTTCACTTCCTCACTTATCATATTTCTCAACCGACCAAGGCCAAGATATGGAGCTCAGAGAAACGACCAACCTGTTCTAAGGTAAGAGGACACCACCTTCTAGCTTGGATTCATGGAGGAAATCATGTTAAAAGGATGGATTGCTAGTTTTCTCACTTAGCTTTCTCATTCTAGCCATCTTTTCCCAACCTTTCTTTGGAGAATCGACCTTGGCCAACCTGTGGAGCTCAAGACACCATTAAAGACTTGAAGCTTGGAAGCTTGGAGCTCAAGGAACGACCTTAAGGTGGGTTTTATAACTCTAACCCTTAGCCTTGTTATGCATATCTTTGTTCTTGTTTTCTATGATTAGTTCTTCTTCTACCTCCCTTCTTCCTTGCTCTTTTGCAAGCAAAACGGTGGAGGAACCGACCTGAACAGAGGTTGAGGATGATGGGTGTGGATTCCTATGTCACTTTATGAAACGACCTTGAACCCTTTTGGTCCAAACGGGTGCAACTCATTTAAGGTCAAACGGGTTCAACCCGTTTGATCTCAAACGATCCTGCAAGATCGTTTGGATCAAAACGACCCCAAGACCGTTTCATAGGGTTGACCAAGCATGGACCGTTTGGGTTTTCTGTTCAAAATTATGTAGGCTAATGACCCACCAAATTTGAGGGGTTAACTCCAAAGGAATCTTAGGTTGAAGGCCAATCAATTAGGCAATAGAATTGAATTAAGTACTGATTTTCCAAACTAATTAACTTGAACTTTTGGGCAAACGAGTTCCAACCCGTTTGAGTGAGTTGACCAAGCGTTGACCGATTATGATACCTGTTCATAATATATTGAATTTCTATCCTACAAAGAATTGTAATCTAATTCCTAACCAATTAAGAGTTGAGGACACTTCAATAACCTAACCCTAATCGGGTGAAAATTGCTGTTTTCAATATAGATCTTGTTGAGTTTTGGGTTGAAGGACCCAAACGGGTTCCAACCCGTTTGGGGGATCATCCAAACGATCTCACACTCGTTTAGTGACACCCCAAGATCGTTTTGAGGTCTAGGGTTAAAGGAATTTGATGGTTTGAGGGTCCAATTACAAGATGTTGATAAATTGATGAAAAGTGCTGATTTTTAATTTAGTTAGGGCTCAACCCTTATCAAATCATTTTGGTTTTTGGTCAAACTTTGGGAAAACGGTCTCAAGATCGTGTGGAGGTCATCCAAACGACCTCAAGACAGTTTGAGCCAAGTTTGGGCCCAATTGGAGGTCAATTGATAGGTTCAACTCTGATTTGAATCATATTGTTGAACATTGATGATTAGCCGATTAGAAACCCTAATTGAGTTAGATTTAACCCTAATTGGCTTTCAATTGAGGGTCAATTTGGTGTCCAGTTGATTGAGGCTCATCCTAATTGACTCAATTTGTATATGGTTAACATGGCTTGGGCCAATTGAAAGCTTCAACACAAGAAATCCTTTTCAAGCATAATCTTTGAGTCACCTTTTATGTTCATGCGGTTTGAACCCAAGTAGACTCACACTCGTTTGAGTCCAAACGGGTTCACACCCGTTTAAGCTCAAACGGGTTCACACTCGTTTAGGCTCAAATGGGTCCACACTCGTTTGGACTTAAATGGGTCCACACCCGTTTAAGATTAAGTGGGTCCACACTCGTTTAAGGTTCAAATGGATTCAAGGTCTTTTGAGATTAAACAAGTTCAATGTCGTTCAAGAATCAAATGGGTTGAAGGTTAAACCCTAAAACAATTGGAGACCTTCAAGGTTGATTATACTTAAATCACTTGAAGGTGTAAATGGTTCAATGATGGTCTAATCTAAACCCTAATGGTAACCTAAGATGTTAAGGGACTAAGGGGCTAATGAATTGACCCATGATGATGGTCAATGGGTAAATTACCAAAATGCCCCTAAAAGGTTCAATTGAGTGATACCTTGTTTTAATCAAACCCTAATCACATGATAGTGATGAATCTTAATCTTATCTGAGGTCTTTAATGATGATGTTTCTCATACATGAGTATGTTATGAGATCATTTCACCATGAGGTGAATAGTAAACCCTAATACTAGGGTGATGACATGTAATGTGAATAGTAAACCCTAATTGATGAAAACTAGGGAAACCTAGCTCTTGTATGAGTAGGGAGATACAACTTCTTTAAATGAGTTATTTACTGTTATCAGTTGATTTAACCATGCAGGTTCCTTTATGAGGATGATCATATCTAGATATGGATGATGATACTATATTCATTGAAAGCATGTTGTTAACTTTATGAATAGTGATATATCTTGATGCCTTGTTAATAGCATCTTATGAGATTGATAGGCTGTGAGAGCCATGAATACCATCAAGGTCATGCTTTAAGAGATGACTTGTGATGAGAATATTGAGAAATGACAATTGATGAGAGTTAGGCTTGTTACATTTAGTATTCTTCCTTCATAGCTGCTATGCTAATGATTAATGTTTGAAAACATGTATGATGATAAAAGAATACTGAAATGTACCTAACTAATCAAGTATAATCATAACATGTAGAGCCCTGATCATAGATCCATCATTGTCAGGAGTTAAATGATGGTGAAACAGGTTTACCTAAGGGAATTCCTGGAGCACATACTTTTGAATATGTGGGGTAATATGGATGTGAATTTCCTTACATCCTAGCGTAGGAATTGATGTAGATGTATCTTTATTCTATCAATCCTTCACTATGTGTTCATGACGGGGTGATGTAACACTAATCTCCCGAGGAAATCTTTTATACCGCATCGATGAGAGATAAACAAGAAATCTTTCGATGGCGAAGAGAGTACAGAATGCCACTGTGACTCTAATAGCGAAGTACCAGAATACCCTGGTAAGCTACTATAACAGAGACACTAGATGTCCTGCATGTTGATCCTCATACTGACTGAGGAAGATGAGGTCATAAGAATCCGACTCTTTTGATGACCTATGTATGATACCGATGCGACTTAATAGTGATCGGTTGGAGTATGAGCGGTATACCTCATCTCCGCAGGGCATAATGATGTTTGTAAAACATAATCAACAGTGTAGCATATCTGCTTAGGTTGAACCATGAAATACATTGGTTGATGATACATTACTTAGTATACATGTTCTTCATATTCCTTAAATGTTGTTGTTCTAATTGATAACAATCTGCTGCTGATTACCTTAGAACTTTTATTGCCTATGTTATTCTTGGTTGCTATAATAAAGCTTCTGGCAGAGAGTTATAACTCTCGCTGGGACAATTATTTAAAATTGTCTCACCCCTTAGATTTCAACTTTTTAGGTGGTCGTTGAGGACGAAGGAATCAATCTTCAGGTGACCAATATCAGCAGTAGCAGCTTCAGCAGCAGCAACACCAGGAGCAGCAGTGAATCTCAGGTGGAGATACTGACTGCTGAGTCATGTAGTTAGATGGTCTTATGTCGTCTCTGTACTCTCAGGTCCTTGGAGTCTTTTGGTATGAGATTTTGGGTTTTAAATCTTGAGATTTTGTATCTGACTGTATATAATCACTCATGAAGTGATCTAACAGAGATGTAATATGTTTACCTTGTTTCTTATAAAAGGAGTTTCATGATTTCAAGATCTTGTTTCAAAAAGTTTTAATTTCCCGTGATTTTTGTCTTCCGCTGTTAACGAATCGCTTCCGCTAAGTTTATATCGTGGTTTTTGAGATCGGAGCCCACAAAAGCTTTAAAAGAAACACCACAAGTAATGAAGATCTCACCAGAGGCAATAGTTTCCATGATGAGGCTTGTTGGTGGTATTTTATGTTATTTATTTTCACTTGTATTAGCCAATTGGGTTGAGTCTTCTTAGGCCCATTAGTGTTAGTCTGTATTATGTTATATTGTGTATTTGATACATCATGCCTTGAGACTAGGCTATATGTATGAATATGTATATGACACTCTCTATAACCATGATCTCTTCACATGGTATCAAGAGCATCTGCCTAATTTCCAAAACAAAGCCTTTTTTCTTTTTCAAAAGCATCCTTTGTTTCTTTCCCTCTACGCCGTTGCACCCCCACCGCCCGCCTACACCTTCCCTCCCTCGTACCCATAGTTTTTGGTCACCACCAGTCACTGCCGCTTGCCACATGACACGTGCGGTAAGCCTCCACTGCTGGCCGCTAGGCATGCGGTGGCAGCTATGCATTAGCACATCACTGATACCACTACTTGTTGCTCAGTTGACAAGTATGATAGCCTCTTTCCTGTTGTCTTGTCGAGGAGGATCCCTATCACTGCTTTCCTTATCTTCGATAAGGGAGTCATATGTGAAGGTCCCCCTTGGAGTTGCACTCATTTACCCTTGATTGGGTGTTCTTTGGCGTAGAAACCTTTGTGAAAATTTTATTGGTACTCCTCCCCGTCTTTGTCACCCACCAGATCTGACTGATGGTGTGTTGATGTTGACACACTAGGAAACCATTTCTACAAATAAGATTGTAAACCTTATGCTTTCCTTTTTGTCTCTTTCCTCTCCATGCATTTTCCCAATCTACATGAGTGAGTGTCAATAATTGTTAAGTATTTATTATCTCCTTCCTATCACTATACATCTTTCTTGTAATAGTACTTCAAGTCGTGCTTCTTTTTTTACTTTCTCCTTTCATTGTGCATCTTAGCAGTGACTTCTCATATACATCGTTGTTCTAACCAGTGTGGTACTATGATATCCTTCTGCACCACTATTCTATCTGTGTGATATATTGATATCTTTCTCCACTGACGTCTTATAGATGTGAAATTTTCATTTGTATGAGGTTGATGGCAAAGATTCAATTCAGATCATTGTCTAAAGTCACAATGCTCCTATCTCCATAATCAAGTTGAATGGAGAAAATTACCTACTCTGGACGAGTTATGTTCAAACCAGCATGGAGTCCATAGAAAAGGTTATATTCATTGACAACCCTACTAAGGAACATGAAAATATACAGAGGGACAAGATTTTCTTTTTTTCATTTGTTGATAATTACTTCACTTTTCATAATTATAACATGCTTATCTGGGCTGTATCAGAACATGTTGAGCTAAAGGCATGTTTGGTTGAACCGTAAACAGTAAACGGAAACATGCGTTGCAACTCAGGCCTGTTTGGTAGGAAGTTGTTGCAGTTCCTTACATTTAAATGATTGTTTTTGGGTTTTAAGTTTTATTTGGTAGGGTACTTTGCGGTGTAGTTGGCTGAATTTAAACTGCACCACGTCATCAGCCCCAAAATCACAAGTTTTGACGTGGTCGGGTGCAGAAGCACCATAACCTCACACATCTCACATTCTCCCGGGCTTTTATAGCTGTAACCAGCGGGATCTCAGCAAAAAGTTGTCAGACACAAAACATTTACAAAAGAACTCATTGAATTTCTTCAGTACCGTAACAAACGAAATGGATGCAATATAAAACGTATGATTATATTTGATGTGTTTTTGAATCATCTAATTACATCCTACAACACCGTACCAAACTAGCCCTCAGCGTGTTTTTAAACTCACTGTGTTTGGTTGGACAGAAAGTAACTTCACACTGCGGGAACCAATTGTACGTAAATAGTTAGACCATGTACAAAAATCCTGAAAACAGACTGCGCCCTTTTTAGACGTAGTTCGTTCCCACATTCTCTGCATCTTGCAGCGGTGAAGCTCCGCCTCCGCTCTATCTACTCATCTCATCACCTTGCTCATAACTTCTGCTGCAAAGCTTGAAATCGTGGCTGAGTGACAATAGATTTTTGTGCGGTATGTTCACCACAGGTAGTAAGAGTGTAGTCTGGTTGGAGCTACATCCAATCAAACCAAAGATTTGTAGTTCAATAACTTATTTTTTATTTCATGTTTTAAAAATTTTATGTTTGCAGAATAAGTCTGGTACTACAGATTTAAAGTCGCAGAACAACTTATACAACCGGTTTGTCTCAACTCTCAAGACCTAATAAGAGTGTAGAACGCTTAAGGGTAAGAAACATTCAGATAACGATTAACCTAGACTTATAAACTGATCGAATACGGATCAGATACCACTATATCAGAATCAAAAAAAAATCTGATCCGATAATATCCAAATTCGATCCGACAAATAATATCAGAATTCAAATAAATACTCGATCCGAACTAAAAAATATAAATGTATTGTTATTAATATATTATGTATAGAAAACATTGAAATCACTATGTAAAATATCTATATTTTTATTTTTAATATATAAATAATTTATTTGATAATACATGTATATATTTGTCAGATTTCAAATTTTTTCGAAACACATATAGCTATATCCAAAATACTATCCCATTTGATATTCTAAATCCAATCCGAAGTCAGATTTTTTTTCAAAATTTCAACCTTGCCGGATATCCATTTACAATGAACCTAATACAGATCGGTTAAGTACATGGACAAAGCACCAAATCCCAAAGACACTACCACTAAAGAGAAGATATGTCCAATGCCATACAGAAAGCAGATCACAAAGACTGATGCTCACGCCTAGAAAAACAGGATACGATGCGAAACGTTCCCACGGCCACGGACCATTCACTCAGCTGCGGGAACCTCAGCCGGAGATCTGGATGGACTTGACATTGGGCTTCTTCACCTCTTCCTTGGGCACAGTGACAGTGAGCACGCCGTTCTCCATGGACGCCGTCACGCGCTCCATCTTGGCGTTCTCCGGCAGCTTGAACCTGCGGAGGAACTTGCCGCTGCTGCGCTCCACTCTGTGCCAGCGGTCGCCTTTCTCTTCTTTGTCCTTAGTCCTCTCGCCGGTGATCTGAAGCACGCCGCCGTCTTCCACCTCCACCCTCACTTCCTCCTTCTTTAGCCCAGGCAGGTCGGCCTTGAAGACATGGGCCTGAGGAGTCTCCTTCCAGTCGATGCGGGTAGCTGCGAACTGCGAGGTCTCCGCGGCTGTGTCTGAAGAAGGGCGGCTGAGGGTTCCGGAAAAGAAGGGAATGTCCTGGAACGGGTCCCAGTGGTCGAGGGAGAAGGGGTCGAAGATGTTGCTGCGGCGGCCACCGAAGAATGGAGTGAGAGACATTGTCGATGGAAAGGGTTTCGGGGAGGAATATGAGAGATCGAGGAACGTAAATTAATCAGAGAGATAGAGGGAGAAGAAGAAGAAGGTGATCTTTGCGTTTATTGGAGCTCGAACGCTGTGGAGGATGCACGCCGATCTGCTTTTCTTCTGATGATATGGCAGAATAGCGGAACTGAGATCCTTCTTTACAAGGAAGAAAAGGGATGGCAGTCGGGGAACGGATCGGACGGCTGGAAATTCTCGAGGTTTCTAGACAACGGATGCGGATTTGTTCATTTGTACTATTTTGGGTGGTTGATACATGACCTACTTCAGGTGAAATGTCAATAAATTTAATCTGTCTGGACATTTTCAGTTCACAATCTTGATTGCCCAACTTCTTCGTTAAATTTCTATGTAGAGTCCTGGATTTACAATATAATCATGGCATGCCCCTTCAAAGAATTAGAAGTTTTAAAATATTACATTAAATTTGAAAATTCGTATGGACCCAAGTCGCTTCCATCTTCTTTTACAATCGCTCGCATTGGAGACTTACGGAATATGGAACGGCAGTACAAATCCTTATTTCATTGTTTTCCAACGCATGAACCACTAGGCATTGTGGATAGACATATTTCAAGATTGGATAGAATTCATAGAACAAAACCAACTTTCTTCTTCGTATTAACAAATGCCTTTTTTTTAATTAAATATTCATTCAATAAAAAGAGAAATAGAAAATCATAACTGCAAGATTTGACGAGGAGTACATAGAGAGAGAAAGGTTCTTGTAGGCACAGGGAAGTACTTGGAACTTTTTGTCAAAATGTAAAGATAAGAAAAATTCTAGCCATAATTAGTTATCTACCCGCAGGTATACCCGGAGCAATAAAAAAAGCACATTTTAATGCATCCTGGAGATATTCTACATGTAGCCTTTTTTTGTATTATTGTCCATACAAAGGTCATGCAAAGTGCATGTAAAGTATAGTTATTGTATTTATTCTCCAACGAATTGTACATGTGATATCTCAATCCACCACAATTACACGAAAAATATTTAGATTTAAATTTTTATTTGTTTCTAGTTTCTTCAATGTTTCTTTTTCAAAAAGCTTTGTTGCATCCCCATTTTTCCCCAGTCCAGAATCCTTTTCAAATATGCATGTATTGTACGTACATTCACGGGTATTTTTTATTTGTAATTTATTTCATATGTTACGAAGTGTAAAGCTCATACGAAGAGAAGATAATGTATGCACTCCCTCACATATTTTACTTGTGATATCTAATTCCATCAAATTAGTACTTGTACAGACATATAACACTAATTGCCTCTCTACTTCTTCTCACTCCATATTCTTTCACAAATTTGTAAGTATTGTACATTTATCAACTGTACTGAATTTTCTTATATATATTGTTTCTAATTGTTAAACATTTTTTTCAAGTCTGAATGAAAGTTCACTCTCCCGTTCAAGTGATTGTTCTTGATGATCGGAGGTTATCTTAAACTTTGTTGGCGTACAATACCAACACACATACAAGACGTATAGTACAATACATGAATCATTTGTGGAGAGTAATTATCCTAATTCAATACAGTACATGATGTATAATACTATACATATAGTATGAGACGTACAACAATAATATCATTTGTCAAAATTGCGTAGGAAAAGTATATTTGTATAGTACATGATGTACAGTACTAATCGTACAGTACGAGACGTACAACAATAAAATCATTTTCTAAATTGTGTAGAAGTACATTACTAACACACATTGTACAAGAAATATATTACTAAACACACACAATACCTCCATAAACTACATATAGTACCGCAGAAAATTATGTATTAAAGAATGTCGATATGTACATACAATACCTACATAAACTATTTCACATTTTACAAAAAGACATACACATACTACTAACCTATTTTTCAAGTACAGTTGATACACACATTACAATACCTCATATATTTTATATGTTTTATTTTACACATCAATACAGTGGTTGATGTATAATACATGATGTACAATACTAGACATACAGTACAAAAGGTGAGAGAGAAGGGAACAGGTGGAGGAAGATGAAACTGGATACAATACTTGAGCAGGATAGTCGACATCACCAAGAGGAACCACTTCACTGCAACATGCTCTAACAAGCCCGTCAGCAACCTCACCTGGCGCGAGTATTGTACTTGTGTTGGGATATTTTTGTGGCAGAGAGATTTCTGGGTGGAGGAGTATGCAGAGGTGTTTGGTGATGAAGAATGCAACTGGGCATTGAACACGGCGTGAAAGACTATCGGCTATAGCTCCCGTAGGAGTGAGCATGGCAGTGCGCTATGGTTGGATTGGTTAGAGCTATGAATCGAACGTATTGTACTAGTGTGGGAACACTAATGGGGTGGAATGGGACTGGAGAGAGAAGTCATAAGAGAGAAACCAAATCAGAAAAATTTGGTCTGGAGAGAGGAGTGGCGAGACAACTTCGGGACTCTTCAACTTCCGCATGGAGTTAATCCGTGTAGAGTTAATTTGTATAAAAGGAAACAACTGGCTCCAGGCTTTTGTGGACTCCCGATACACGGGTGGGTGGTCGGGTATAGACCTAACTATGTGTAGCGTTAATCAAAGATAACGGGCGGAGGGTGCACTCCAAATAATAAATCAGAAGTGTAAGCAAAAGTGAACACCATGATATTTCCCCAACTCAAATGAAAGGGTCCCTTGGTAGTGAGAATCCTCATTTAAGGTATATCTACGCAAGTATCCTCCATGGAGTTCCTGAAGAACTGAACCTGCGTCAATTGTGAGTGACAAAAATTGAGTAAAATGAATCAAAAATAAAATCATAAATACCCAAAAGCTACTACTATAATCTATGATAGAAATGACAAATTCTTTCCATCTACACAGATCAAAGGACACAAAAAACAAGTATGGTCTATTTATTATAAGAATTATGATAAATAGATCCATGAAAAATGTTTTCGTGACTCCATAAGGATATATGAAAATAATTTTGTGGTTTGAAAGAAGTGTGACTAATTCTATGTGGTAAAGGGGCAAGAAAAGAACATAAGACAATAATATTTTTAGTTTGCATCGCACATGAAGCATAGGTAAGGGACAATGAAAATCCTAAAATGATAATGGGTAGAAATAAGGAAGAAATTGTGGCCAATCAACCAAATGAGTGTATGAAGTCTAGAAGGACATTTAATACTTCAGAACTTATTATCAAATAGGGTTTTAATACCTATACAAGTGAAGAATGTGTACGCTATTTAGACATAATAAAAGTTACCCTATACGACAATGATGCTCCACATCACCAAGACATTAGAACAGTATAGAAGGAGCTCCCAACTTCTGCAGACTACCATCTACCATTTGGCTCGTTGCTTCTCCAGCAATACGGGACCAGCAGGCTAGGCGGATTTGTTCATTTGTATTATTTTGGGTGGTTGATTCATGACCTACTTCAGGTGAAATGTCAATAAATTTGATCTCTCTGGACATTTTCATTTCACGATCTTGATTGCCCAACTTCTTCGTTAAATTTCTATGTAGAGTCCTGGATTTACAATATAATCATGGCATGCCCCTTCAAAGAATTAGAAGTTTTAAAATATTACATTAAATTTGAAAATTTGTATGGGCCCAAGTCGCTTATATCTTCTTTTACAATCGCTCGCATTGGAGACTTACGGAATATGGAACGGAAGTACAAATCCTTATTTCATTGTTTTCCGATGCATGAACCACTAGGCATTGTGGATAGACATATTTCAAGATTGGATAGAATTCATAGAGAAAAACCAAATCTCTTCTTCGTATTAACAAATGCCTTTTTTATTAAATATTCATTCAATAAAAAGAGAAATAGAAAATCGTAACTGCAAGATTTGACGTGGAGTACATAGACAGAGAAAGGTTCTTGTAGGCACAGGGAAGTACTTAGAACTTTTTGTCAAGGTAAGAAAAATTCTAGCCATAATTAGTTATCTAACCACATGTATACCCAGAGCAATAAAAAAAGTGCATTTTAATGCATCCTAGAGATATTCTACCTGTAGCCTTTTCTGTATTATTGTCCATACAAAGGTCATGCAAAGCGCATGTAAAGTATAGTTATTGTATATATTACCCAACAAATTGCACCTGTGATATCTCAATCCACCACAATTACATGGAAAATATTTAGATTTAAATTTTATTTGTTTCTAGTTCCTTCAATGTTTCTTTTTCAAAAATCTTTGTTGCATCCCCATTTTCCCCCAGTCCAGAATCATTTTCAAATACGCACGTATTGTACGTATATTTACTGGTACTTTTTATTTGTAATTTATTTCATATGTTGTGAAATGTAAAACTCGTATGAAGTGCAGATAATGTATGCACTCCCTCACAGATTTTACTTGTGATATCTAATTCCATCAAATTAGTACTTGTACAGACATATAACACTAATTGCCTTTCTACTTCTTCTCACTCAATATTTTTTCACAAATCTGTAAGTATTGTACATTTATCAGATGTACTGGATTTTCTTATCTATATTGTTTCTAATTGTTAAATTTTTTTTTAGTCTGAATGAAAGTTCACTCTCCCGTTCAAGTGATTGTTCCTGATGATCGGAGGTTATCTTAAACTTTGTTGGCATACAATACCAACACACATACAAGATGTATAGCACAATACATGAATCATTCGTGCAGAGTAATTATCCTAATTCAATACAGTACATGATGTATAATACTATACGTATAGTATGAGACGTACAACAACAATATCATTTGTCAAAATTGCGTAGGAAAAGTACATTTGTATTGTATATGATGTACAATATTAATCGTACAGTACGAGATGTACAACAATAAAATCATTTTCTAAATTGTGTAGAAGTACATTACTAACAAACACATTGTACAAGAAATATAGTACTAAACACATACAATACCTCTATAAACCACATATAGTACCTCAGAAAATTATGTACTAAAGAATGTCGATATGTACATCCAGTACCTACATAAACTATTTCACATTTTACTAAAAGACATACACATACTACTCACCTATTTTTCAAGTACAGTTGATACACACATTACAATACCTCATATATTTCATATGTTTCATTTTACACATCAATATAGTGGATGATGTATAATACATGATGTACAGTACTAGACATATAGTACGAAAGGTGAGAGAGAAGGGAAAAGGTGGAGGAAGACAAAACCGGATACAATACTTGAGCAGGATAGGCGACATCACCAAGAGGGACCACTTCACTGCAACACGCTCTGACCAGCCCGTCAGCAACCTCACCTGGCACAAGTGTTGTACTTGTGTTGAGATATTTTTGTGGTTGAGAGAATTATGGGTGGAGGAGTATGCAGAGGTGTTTGGTGATGAAGAATGCAACTGGGTGTTGAACACGGCGTGAAAGACTATCGGCTATAGCTCCCGTAGGAGCAAGCATGGCAGTGCGCTCCGGTTGGATTGGTGAGAGCTGTGAATCGAACGTATTATACTAGTGTGGGAACACTAATGGAGTGGAATGGGACTGGAGAGAGAAGTCATAAGAGAGAAACCAAATCAGGAAAAATTAGTCTGGAGAGAGGAGTGGCGAGAGAACTTCGAAACTCTTCAACTTCTGCATGGAGTTAATCCGTGTAGAGTTAATTCATATAAGAGGAAACAACTAGCTCCAGGCTTTTGTGGACTCCCGATGCACGAGTGGGTGATCAGGTATAGACCTAACTATGTGTAGCGTTAACCAAAGATAACAGTCGGAGGGTGCACTCCAAATAATAAATCAAAAGTGTAAGCAAAAGCAAACACCATGATACTTCCCCAACTCAAATGAAAGGGTCCCTTGGTAGTGAGAATCCTCATTTAAGGTATATCCACGCAAGTATCCTCCATGGAGTTCCTGAAGAACTGAACCTGCGTCAATTATGAGTGAAAAAAATTGAGTGAAATGAATCAGAAATAAAATCATAAATACCCAAAAGCTACTACTATAATCTATGATAGAAATGACAAATTATTTCCATCTACACAGATCAAAGGACACAACAAACAAGTATGGTCTATTTATTATAAGCATTACGATAAATAGATCCATGAAAAATGTTTTCGTGAGTCCATAAGAATATATAAAAATAATTGTTTGGTTTGAAAGAAGTGTGACTAATTATATGTGGTAAAGGGACAAGCAAAGAACATAAGACAATAATATTTTTAGTTTGCATCGCACATGAAGCACATGTAAGGGGCTATGAAAACCCTAAAATGATAATGGGTAGAAATAAGGAAGAAATTGTGGCCAATCAACCAAATGAGTATATGAAGTATAGAAGGACATTTAATACTTCAGAACTTATTATCAAATAGGGTTTTAATACATATACAAGTGAAGAATTTGTACGCTATTTAGACATAATAAAAGTTACCCTATACGACAATGATGCTCCACATCACCAAAGCATATACAAGTCATTAGACTTCCCACTTACACGACAAATCCTTACATTTGATTGTATTCTACTAAGGCATTTTAAGCATTGGATAAGACTTAGGTATTTGTTGGGAGCACTACATCTTCTCATCTATCAACAAGCAATCCAAGCGATTGTTGAACTTGATGATGATCTTCATTGGTTCCTCCAAAGTCACTTTCATGTTGTTATCTATGGCCTTCACTTCTGTGGGCTCTGATCTCCGAAACACAAGATAAACATAGCAGAAGCGATTCGATTAATTAGTGGAATACAAAAATCACGAGAAATTAAAACTTTTCGAAAACGAGATCTTAAAAACCTGAAACTCCTTTTATAAAAGTAAGATGAACTGTTTACATCTCTGATAAATCACTTCTCGAGTGATTATATACGTCATGATACAAAATCTCAAGATTTGAAAATTCTCAGATCAACAAACTCCTAGGACCTGAGTGTACAGAGACGACATAAGACTATTCTGACTACAAGACTAGACAGCACAGTGTTTCCACCTGAAGTCACTACTGCTCCTGAATTTGCTGATGTTGCTGCTGTCCACCTGCAGATCGGTGCCTTCGACCTCGACGTCCACCTAAAGATAGAAATCTACGGGGTGAGACAATTTTAAATAATTGTACCAACGAGAGTTATAACTCTCTGCCAGAAACTTTGTTAGAAGCAATCAAAGGAATATCATGAGCAAGTAATTTAGGTTACTCACAGCATGCTTGATAACAAAAACTCATCTTTAATTAAGGAATATGAAGAACATGTATACTAATACTTGAACAGGATATTAAAAGCAAGCAATGTAATATCAATCAATGTTCCTCGTAGTTCAACCTAAGCAGTTATGCTACGCGGTTGATTATGTTTTACAAACATCATTATGCCCTGCGGAGATGAGGTATACCGCTCATGCTCCAACCGATCACTAGTAAGTCACATCGGTATCATACTAGGTCATCGAAAGAGCCGGATTCTCATGACCTTCAACTACCTCAGTCAGAATGAGGATAAACATGCAGGACATCTAGTGTCCTTGCTAATATAGCTTACCAGGGTATTCTGGTACTTCGCTATTAGAGTCACAGTGGCATTCTGCACTCTCTTCGCCATCGAAAGATTTCATGTTTATCTCTCATCGATGCGGTATAAAAGATTCCCTTGGAAGAATAGTGTTACTTCATCCCGGTATAAACATATAGTGAAGGGTTGATGGATTAAGATACATCAACATCAACTCCTACACTAGGATGTAAGGATATACACATCCATATTCCCCCACATACTCTAAAGTATGTGATCCAGGAGTTCCCTTAGGAAAACCTGTTTCACCATCATTTAAATTCTGACAATGATGGATCTATGATCATGGCTCTACATGGTATGATTAAACTTGATTATTAGGTACATTTCAGTATTCTTTTAGCATCATACATGTTTTCAAACATTAATCATTAGCATAGAAGCTATGAAAGTAGAATACTAAATGTATCAAGTCTAACTCACATCAATTATCATTTCTCAATCGTTCAATCACAAGTCATTTGACAAGCATGACCTTGATGATATTCATGGCTCTTACAGCCTATCATTCTCATAAGATGCCACTTACTAGGCATCAACATATGTCATTATTCATAAAGCTAATAACATGCTTCCAATGAATATGAAATCATAATCCTTACCTGGATATGATCACCATCATGTATAGAAACTTACATGGTTAATTCAACTGATAATAGTAAGCAGTTCATATCAAGAGTTGTACCCTTATATTCTTACAAGGGTTAGATTCCCTGATTTTCATCAATTAGGGTTTACTATTCACAATATATGTCATCACCCTAGAATTAGGGTTTACTATTCACCTCATGGTGAATTAATCTCATTACATCACCATGCATGAGAAACATCATCATTAAAGCCCTCAACTAAGATCAAGATTCACCAATTACCATAATTAGGGTTTCCATGATCTCTCATAAGTGGATCATACCCTAATCATGCACATTCATGTATATTGAAGGTATTTTACTTGAGTTTCCATCATAAATGGTACTTTCTATCTCCTCTCACTAGTAGATGATGACTACACCACTTAGATTAGGTTAGGTTAAGTCTCCTTTGATCTACATAAACCAAATCACCACTATCATGTTATTAGAGTTTACATAAAACAAGGTATCCTTTAATTGAACCCATTTAGGCTGAAACGAGTTGAACCCATTTGAGGTGAAACGAGTTGAACCCATTTGAGGTGAAACGAGTTGAACCCATTTGAGGTGAAACGAGTTGAACCCATTTGAGGTGAAACGAGTTGAACCCATTTGAGGTGAAACGAGTTGAACCCATTTGAGGTGAAACGAGTTGAACCCATTTGAGGTGAAACGAGTTGAACCCATTTGAGGTGAAACGAGTTGAACCCGTTTGGATTGAAACGAGTGTAACCCATTTTAGTTGAAACGAGTGTGACCCATTTGGGTTGAAACGAGTGTGACCCATTTGGGTTGAAACGAGTGTAACCCATTTGGATTGAAACGAGTGTGACCCATTTCAGTTGAAACGAGTGTGAACCCATTTGGATTGAAATGAGTGTGACCCATTTCAGTTGAAACGAGTGTGAACCCGTTTGGATTGAAACGAGTGTAACCCATTTCAGTTGAAACGAGTGTGACCCATTTGGGTTGAAACGAGTGTGACCCATTTGGGTTGAAACGAGTTGAACCCATTTGAGGTGAAACGAGTTGAACCCATTTGAGGTGAAATGAGTTGAACCCATTTGAGGTGAAACGAGTGTGAACTTACTTGGGTCCAAACCGCATGAACATAAAAGGTGACACATAGGTTATGTTTGAATAGGGTTTCCTATGTTGAAGCCTTTAATTGGCCAAAGCCATGTTAACCACTTACGGATTGAGTCAATTAGGATGAGCCTCAATCAATTGGACTCCAAATTGACCCTTAATTGAAAGCCAATTAGGGTTAAGTCTAACTCAATTAGGGTTTCCAATCGGCTAATCATCAATTCTCAACAATGTGAAACAAATTGTAATTGAACCCATCAATTGAACTCCAATTGGGCCCAAACTTGGCCCAAACGGTCTTGAGATCGTTTGGATGACCTCCAAACGGTCTTGAGACCGTTTGCCCAAAGTTTGACCAAAATCTAAGTTGATTTGATTAGGATTGAACCCTAATTAGGTCTAAAATCAGCACTTTTGTCAATTCTTCAACCTATTGAAATTAGACCTACAATTGATCAATTTTACTTAACCCTAGACCTCCAAACGGTCTTGGGGTGTCACTAAACTAGTGTGAGACCGTTTGGGTGAACCCCAAACAGGTTTGAACCCGTTTGGATCCTCCAACCCAAAACTCAACAAGATCTATAATTAAAATCAGCAATTTCAACCCGATTAGGGTTAGGGTGTTGAAGTGCCTTCAACTCTCAATTGGTTAGGAATTAGATTATAATTCTTTGTAGGAAAGAAATTCAATACATTATGAACAGACCCTCAAACGGTCATACCTTGGTCAACCCTATGAAATGGTGTTGGGGTCGTTTTGATCCAAACGATCTTGCAGGATCGTTTGAGATCAAACGGGTTGAACCCGTTTGACCTTAAACGAGTAGCACCCGTTTGGACCAAAAGGGTCCAAGGTCGTTTCATAAAGTGACCTAGGAATCCACGCCCATCATCCTCAACCTCTGTTCAGGTCGGTTCCACCACCGTTTTGCTTGCAAAAGAGCAAGGAAGAAGGGAGGTAGAAGAAGAACTAATCATAAAAACAAGAACAAAGATATGCATAACAAAGCTAAGAGTTAGTGTTATAAAACCCGCCTCAAACGTGGTTCCTAGAGCTTTCAAGCTTCCAAGCTTCGAAACTTTAATGGTGGCTTGAGCTCCACAGGTCATCCAAGGTTGTTTCTTCAAGAAAGGTTGGGAAGGATCGGCTAGAAAGAGAAAGCTAAGTAAATTAACCATGAAACCAACCTTATACTAGGATTTCCCCCATGAATTCAAGCTAGAAGATGGTGCTTTCTTACCTTAGAACAGGTTGGTCGTTTCCCTGAGCTCCAGAGCTTTGCCTTGGTCGGTTGAGAAAGATAAGAAGTGAGGAAGTGAAGGGAAACATTTGCTTGGTTTGGAAAGAAAGGTGCTTATATAGGTTAGGCTGATTTTCACCATAAGGACCTCTAAAGCATGTAATTCTCATCCACGTCCCTCCTTATTTCTAAGGCACGTTCAAGCTATCAAAACTTAATCAAAGCCCATCAAAACTCAAGATCTAAGGGTAAAGAAAACCAATATGCACACTAAGGTATATATATATATATATATATATATATATATATATATATATATGAAGGGTCTTCTTACTCATACTAGGTGTTTTCACTACAAAGATCATCCTTCTTATCTAAATATTTAATAAAAGAGCCCTTCTCATCTTTTCTTCTCTAAATGATGTCAAGAGTCATAAAAGATATTCTAGAAAGTGTATAGTACAAGTTGCACCCCACATTTTGGGTAAATTGCACTTTACACCAAAATTAGGGTTTAAGCACAAGGATTGCTCCACAAGCTGCACCTTGGTGCCCAAACTTGGGAAATCCATCATACCTCATCATATTCCTTCATATGATGTCTCTTTATTAGAGGAACATCTTAACCTGTGTAATTTGCAAGTTAACCCCTCTAATTGGTTAATTTGCACATAGGTCCCTGTATTACCAAACAATACTACAATCATTGTTTAAAAAGGACAGAAATGAAAATGTATGTTCCTTAGGAACTTAATTACATGCCAAAAGATAATCACAAGGATTTAATTACATATCTTAGGCAAAACACCTAGGGTTAATTCATAACCCAGGTCAGGGATGTTACAACTTCCACCTATAAGACATCCATGCTCTCTGCCTTTTTTGACTCCTTGTAAGGAACCATTATCTTCCCTTAGTACAAAGTTTGTTGCAGCCACATTGGACCGCTTGAGCACAACACCATCAACACTAAGCTTGAGGATGCCTTCTCACTGCATGTCTTCCAAATCAACTGAGATAGCAAACCAAGAAGGTCTGTTGATAATACTATGAGATTGCTTCATGTTTTATGTAAACCACTGTCTAAGGGACTGGCTATTCTTCAATGTCACCATGTGTTGTCGGTCCAATTTATCTAAGAGTTCTATTGAAAATTTGTAATCCTTCAACGAAGGAAGAGTACTCTCATCTTGCAGTCCACCTCTGGGACAGAATGTAGAAGTGGTCAGTCCACACACCGTACATGTTGTATTAGTCATGATTCCTTCATGAAGCGCCTTTTATAAAAATATTTTCACATGTGGTGGTACTTTGAGTTTCCATACTACTGAACCAACACATGTCCATGGGTCTTCAGACCTCTTTGATGAGATTGTTGCAAACTACATTGATTGATAATTATCCATCTGACGATCATTTAAATTGCCATATGCCAGACACAACATACGGATGGGGTGGTATCATGCCCAAGATTTGCTTTGGTGACATGTCATGAAATTGGTATTGGATAAAGTCAGTGTCCCAAGATTTCACTAGCCATTGAAGACACCAAAATGATCATGTAATTTGTCAGGGATTGGTCTACCTCCTCTTAGTTTGGGTGGTAGTTTGCCTTGGATCCATGCATTTGTCTCCATACAAGTTGATTCACCATTAAGGATGACTCTCCATGTAACATCCCAGGATTTGAGGCCTCGGATAAAATGATCTTATAAGGAATGATTGGACTACCCATATCACTAAGGTGCGGTTCCTTTTCTGGGAGCCCATTAATAAAGAACTCCATAGTTAAGCGTGCTCAGCTTGGATTAGTACTAGGATGGGTGACCAGTAGGGAAGTTGATCTTGGTTTGCACGTGAGTGAGATTAAAGCGTGTAATTAAGGCTAGTGGTGATCTGTGGGGCCATTTGTCATTCCTAAAACTCTACCAGAGCCTAGGGCAGTGGGCCCGAGCGTTACAAATTGTATTAGAGCCAGAACCCCTCTAGTAGGTGGGGCCCACATGGGCATGTGGCATTCCAGTCTTGATTCGTGCGGTCCAGGCATGTAGGAAAGGGCTATCCATGGTTGACGTAGCCACCCTTGTGCTAGTATTCTGTGATCGGGAGTTGGGTGTCCATGGTCCATAATGGGTTTGTACTGAAATGGGGTGATATTATGAGCTTATATAGTTGAGCTTTGACGAGGATGTCAAAAGTCTAAATGGAGAGATTGTAACATCCCAAGATTTGAGGCCTTGAATAAAATGATCTTATAAGGAATGATTGGACTACCCATATCACCAAGGTGCACCTCCTTTTCTGGGTGTCCATTACTAAAGAACTCCATAGTTAAGAAGGCTCAACTTGGAGTAGTACTAGGATGGGTGACCAGTCGGGAAGTTGATCTGGGCTTGTGTGTGAGTGAGATTAAAGTGCCCAGTTAAGGCTAGTGGTGGTCTGTGGGGCCAGTCATCATTCTTGAAACATTACTAGACCCTAGGGTAGTGGGCCCGGGCGTTACACTCCCCACAAGTTGGGACATGTCATATTCATTCTAAAGTATAGACCTCCAAAGCCTTGAACCTATAAACAACATAGTGATACGACGGGATAGAATGACATAGAAACAAAGATAGGGAACATGTTGCTTATTCTTAACTCCTAATGGCCAAAGTGAGCCCTTTCATTCAATTCTTAATTAAAAAATTAAGAATTAATCAAATCTCTCCAAGTAGGATTCGAACCTATGACCAATCGGTTAACAGTCGACCGCTCTACCACTGAGCTACTGAGGAACAATGGGAGATTCGATCTCATAGAGTTCAACTCCCATTCTCAACCCATGAACAATATGAGTCTGAAACTTCCTTCGTAACTCTCGGAACTTCTTCGTAATGACATCAAGATTGGATTTTGCCTCCATGACCCATCTCCAGTGTATGTCCTTATGGGTAACGAGGTCCCATATTGATATGTAAAGTAAATCCTCATTTTTTCCTAGAATGCCTTATGTTGAGGCCCCCATGTTTCCTTTATGCAATAATCTTGAGCCATGCAGTGGTGCTCAATTTCTTTTGCTCATCATTAGTACCCAAGTTGAAGATCCTAATGACTTGATCAATCCCTTCACATATGGCTATTGGAAGTTGTGTTACTTGCATGTGGTAAGTAGGCACAAAGTTTAGGACCAACCTCACCAATGATACTCACATAACAAAGGAGAGAGTATGGTTCACTCAAGAGTTGGCGAGAGAACTTCAGGATTCATCAACTTCTGCATGGAGTTAATCCGTATAGAGTTAATTCGTATAAGAGGAAACAACTAGCTCTAGGCTTTTGTGGACTCCCGATGCACGGGTGGGTGGTGGGGTATAGACCAAACTATGTGTAGCGTTAATCAAATATAACGGGTGGAGGGTGCACTCCAAATAATAAATCAAAAGTGTAAGCAAAAGTGAACACCATGATACTTCCCCAACTCAAATGAAAGGATCCCTTGGTAGTGAGAATCCTCATTTAAGGTATATCTACACAAGTATCCTCCATGGAGTTCCTAAAGAACTGAACCTGCATCAATTGTGAGTGACAAAAATTGAGTGAAATGAATCAAAAATAAAATCATAAATACCCAAAAGCTACTACTATAATCTATGATAGAAATGACAAATTATTTCCATTTACACAGATCAAAGGACACAACAAACAGGTATGGTCTATTTATTATAAGCATTATGTTAAATAGATCCATGAAAAATGTTTTCGTGAGTCCATAAGCATATATGAAAATAATTTTGTGGTTTGAAAGAAGTGTGACTAATTCTATGTGGTAAAGGGACAAGCAAAGAACATAAGACAATAATATTTTTAGTTTGCATCGCACATGAAGCATAGCTAAGGGGCTATGAAAACCCTAAAATGATAATGGGTAGAAATAAGGAAGAAATTGTGGCCAATCAACCAAATCAGTATATGAAGTATAGAAGGACATTTAATACTTCAGAACTTATTATCAAATAGGGTTTTAACACCTATACAAGTGAAGAATTTGTACGCTATTTAGACATAATAAAAGTTACCCTATACGACAATGATGCTCCACATCACCAAAGCATATACAAGTCATTAGACTTCCCACTTACACGACAAATCCTTACATTTGATTTTATTCTACTAAGGCATTTTAAGCATTGGATAAGACTTAGATATTTGTTGGGAGCACTACATCTTCTCATCTATCAACAAGCAATCCAAGCGACTGTTAAACTTGATGATGATCTTCATTGGTTCCTCCAAAGTCACTTTCACGCTGTTATATATGGCCATCACTTGCACCTACAAGACATCCATGCTCTCTGCCTTTTTTTTGACTTCTTGTAAGGAACCATTATCATCCCTTAGTACAAAGTTAGTTGCAGCCACATTGGACTGCTTGAGCACAAAACCATCAACACTAAGCTTGAGGATGCCTTGAGGAGATTTTTGCCAAATGTAATCAAATCCAACTGTCATTGTTCCGGTATTGCAGTTTGAGAAGGCAGTCTCACTTACTCATATATGTATAGCCACCTGTCGAGTAGTTGTCAAGTGAGGAATATCATTAGAGTTGAGGATGTGATCACTGCATGTCTTCCAAATCAACTGAGATATCAAACCAAGAAGGTTTGTTGATAATACTGTGAGATTGCTTCATGATTTATGTAAACCACTGGCTAAGGGACTGGCTATTCTTCAATGTCACCATGTGTTGTCGGTCCAATTTATCCCAGAGTTCTATTGAAAATTTGTAATCGTTCAATGAAGGAAGAGTACTCTCATCTTGTAGTCCACCTCTGGGACACAATGTAGAAGTGGTCAGTCCACACATCGTACAAGTTGTATTAGTCATGATTCCTTCATGAAGCGCCTTTTATAAAAATATTTTCACATGTGGTGGTACTTTGAGTTTCCATACTCTGAACCAACACCTGTCTAGGGGTCTTCAGACCTCTTTGATGAGATTGTTGCAAACTACATTGATTGATAATTATCCATCCGACGATCATTTAAATTGTCATATGTCAGACACAACATGCAGATGGGGTGGTATCATGCCCAAGATTTGCTTTGGTGACGTCATGAAACTGGTATTGGATAAAGTCAATGTCCCAAGATTTCATTGGCCATTGAAGACACCAAAATGATCATGTAATTTGTCAGGGATTGGTCTACCTCCTCTTATTTTGGGTGGTAGTGTGCCTTGGATCCATGTATTTGTCTCCATACAAGTTGATTCACCATTAATGATGACTCTCCCTGTAGCATCCCAGGATTTGAGGCCTCTGATAAAATGATCTTATAAGGAATGATTGGACTACCCATATCACCACGGTGCACCTCCTTTTCCGAGAGCCCATTACTAAAGAACTCCATAGTTAAGCGTGCTCAACTTAGAGTAGTACTAGGATGGGTGACCAGTAGGGAAGTTGATCTTGGCTTGCGTGTGAGTAAGATTAAAGTATGCAATTAAGGCTAGTGGCGGTCTGTGGGGCCAATCGTCATTCTTAAAACTTTACTAGAGCCTAGGGTAGTGGGCCCGGGCGTTACACTCCCCACAAGTTGGGACATGTCATATTCATTCTAAAGTATAGAACTCCAAAGCCTTGAACCTATAAACAACACAGTGGTACGACGGGATAGAATGCAATAGAAACAAAGACAGGGAATGGGTTACTTATTCTTAATTCCTAATGGCCAAAGAGAGCCCTTTCATTCAATTCTTAATTAAAAAAATAAGAATTAATCAAATCTCCCCAAGTAGGATTCGAACCTATGACCAATCAGTTAACAGCCGACCGCTCTACCACTGAGCTACTGAGGAACAATGGGAGATTTGATCTCATAGAGTTCAACTCCCATTCTCAACCCATGAACAATATGAGTCCGAAACTTCCTTCGTAACTCCCGGAACTTCTTCGTAATGGCACTAAGATTGGATTTTGCTTCCATGACCCGTCTCCAGTGTATGTCCTTATGGGTAATGAGGTCCCATATTGTTCTGTAAAGTAAATACTCATTTTGTCCTAGAATGCCTTATGTTAAGGCCCCCATGTTTCCTTTATGCAATAATCTTCAACCATGCAGTGGTGCTCAATTTCTTTTGCTCATCATTAGTACCCAAGTTGAAGTTCCTAATGACTTGATCAATCCCTTCACATATGGCTATTGGAAGTTGTGTTACTTGCATGTGGTAAGTAGGCACATAGTTTAGGACCAACCTCTCCAATGATACCCACCCAACAAAGGAGAGAGTATGGTTCACTCAAGAGTTGATTTTGTTGTCAATTGCATTTAGAGTTGATAGGTAAATCCCTATGTTTTCCCTGATATGTAGGATTGGCATGACCAAGTGCCTTCCCATATTAGGGGGTTGTTCAATTCCCATTCTTCTACTAACCTGCCTTCGCACAATACTTTGTGTGTTTTTAGAGAATAACATTACAAACTTCTCTTCAGATAAGGTATGTCCTGATACACTCCCAAACATTTCAAGACACGTCATAATAGTTCTTTCTTGATGTATCGATGCATCCTCAAACAATATTATGTTATTTTCAAAGAAGATGTGACCTCTTCCTATGATAGATAAAGGTATCCACTCGCCTACAACCTCTTCAATGGAAAAAGATTTGCTCAACTGCTTGAGGTACATTATGAAAATATAGGGGGAGAGGGGTTCACCTTGACGTACCCCTATAGAAGCTTTAAAAGAAACACCACAAGTAATGAAGATCTCACCAGAGGCAATAGTTTCCATGATGAGGCTTGTTGGTGGTATTTTATGTTATTTATTTTCATTTGTATTAGCTAATTGGGTTGACTGTCCTTAGGCCCATTAGTGTTAGTTTGTATTATGTTATATTGTGTATTTGATACATCATACCTTGAGACAAGGCTATATGTATGAATATGTATATGACACTCTCTGTAACCATGATCTCTTCACATGGTATCAAGAGCATCCGCCTAATTTCCAAAACAAAGCCTTTTTTTCTTTTTCAAAAGCCTCCTTTGTTTCTTTCCCTCCACTTCGTTGCACCCCCACCGCCCGCCTATCCCTCCCTCGTACCCATAGTTTTTTGTCACCACCAGTCACTGCCGCTTGCCACATGACACGTGTGGTAAGCCTCCACTGTTGGATGCTAGGCATGTAGGTGGCGGCTATGCATTAGCACATCACCGATACCACTTCTTGTGGGTCAGTTGACCAGTATGATAGCCTCTTTCCTGTTGTCTTGTCGAGGAGGATCCTTATCACTGCTTTCCTTATCTTCGATAAGGGAGTTATATGTGAAGGTCCCCCTTGGAGTTGCACTCATTTACCCTTTATTGGGTGTTCTTTGGCGTAGAAACCTCTGTGAAAATTTTATTGGTATTCCTCCTTGTCTTTGTCACCCACCAGATCTGACTGATGGTGTTTTGATGTTGACACCATAGGAAACCATTTCTAAAAACAAGATTGTAAACCTTATGCTTTCCTTTTTGTCTCTTTCCTCTCCATGCATTTTCCCAATCTACATGAGTGAGTGTCAATAATTGTTAAGTATTTATTATCTCCCTCCAATCACTATACATCTTTCTTGTAATAGTACTTCAAGTCGTGCTTCTTTTTTGACTTTATCCTTTCATTGTGCATCTTACCAGTGACTTCTCATATACATCATTGTTCTAACCAGTGTGCTACTATGATATCCTTCTCCACCACTATTCTATCTGTGTGATATATTGATATCTTTCTCCAGTGACGTCCTATATATGTGAATTTTTCATTTGTATGAGGTTGATGGCAAAGATTCAATTCAGATCATTGTCTAAAGTCACAATGCTCCTATCTCCATAATCAAGTTGAATGGAGAAAATTACCTATTCTGGATGAGTTATGTTCAAACCATCATGGACTCCATAGAAAAGGTTATATTCATTGACAACGCTACTAAGGAACATGAAAATATACAGAGGGACAAGATTTTCTTTTTTTCATTTGTTGATAATTACTTCACTTTTCAAAATTATAACATGCTTATCCGGGCTGTATCAGAACATGTTGAGCTAAGGGCATGTTTGGTTGAACTGTAAACAGAAACATGAACCGTAAACGGAAACATGTGTTGCAACTCAGGCCTGTTTGGTAGGAAGTTGTTGCAGTTCCTTACATTTAAATGACTGTTTTTGGGTTTTAAGTTTTATTTGGTAGGGTATTTTGTGGTGTAGTTGGCTGAATTTAAACTGCATGCGACCTCATCATCAGCCCCAAAATCACAAGTTTTGTACCACGCCTGAAACGACGTGGTTGGGTGCAGAAGCACCATAACCTCACACATCTCACGTTCTCACGGGCTTTAGAGTTGTAACCAGCGGGATCTCAGCAAAAAGCTGTCAGACACCAAACATTTACAGAAGAACTCATTGAATTTCTTCAGCACGGTAACAAACAAAATGGATGCAATATAAAATGTATGATTATATTTGATGTGGTTTTTGAATCATCTAATTACATCCTACAACACTGTACCAATCTAGCCCTCAGTGTGTTTTTATACTCACTGTGTTTGGTTGGATAGAAAGTAACTTCACACTGCAGGAACCAATTATACGTAAATAGTTAGACCATGTACAAAAATCCTGAAAACAGACTGCGCCCTTTTTAGATGCAGTTCATTCCCACATTCTCTGCATCTTGCAACGGTGAAGCTCTGCCTCCGCTCTATCTACTCATCTCATCACCTTGCTCATAACTTCTGTTGTAAAGCTTGAAATCGTGGCTGAGTGACAACATATTTTTGTGTGGTATGTTTACCACAAGTAGTAAGCACCTGAAACAACTCACAACCAAACGTGTAGTCTGGTTGGAGCTACATCCAACCAAACCAAAGAAAAATATAATTCTTGCTTCTTGTATACCCGTTGGTCCTGGTGCACACAAATCATTGCCCAACCTCTTGACATTCTTATATCCATGGTCACATCAAGAAAAATATAATTCTTGCTCTGAGGTTCTAATCCATAGATCAGTGGGTCTTGTCTCTATGGATTATAATGGATAAGAAATAGATATAATGAAATCACTTATGCAACTAAAACCCGACATCTCGGGATTCCTATAACAAAATAATTTTACCTATCTAAAATCAAGTACAGATCAAAGGATGAAACATCACAAAAACTTGTCAGGAATCCATACACTTCATTCGATTGGGTCCCTGGGAGTTGGTTCTCCTACATGAATATATTCATCATTTAATAAAAAAGAAATAGATTGAGAATAATTTATTCACTAAGAAAATAGAGTTGATACAACTAACATGGAAACGAGAAATGGGGTTAGTCTCCATACCGTGAAAAAGGGACTACTCAAACATGATTTTAAGGACAAAAATTATGAAGAATGTAACTAGCTAAGGACTCTATTCTAAAGATTGGATCTAAAATTGGATGTCTTTTCTTGTGGAGTCCCCCCTCTTTTAATAGGATAAAGAGGGGTAGAAATCCTGAAAGGAGAGGAGAAAGAAGTGGAAGAGAGGCTGATGTATGTATTACTCAAGATAATAAATTTTTTCTTCAGTAGGCAATAGAGAAAATCATTGATTGTCTTCTTTTGACCCTTCCAATTTTGACTCTTTTCTCTACAGATTCCCACTTCTAAAGTTTCATACAAATTTCGACGGATAACAAGGTTTAAAGTGTGCCTAAAAATACATTTTACCTATAGGCCTTTGAATTTTATTTCCAATGCATATTTTGATATTAAATTCTGCCTTAGGATGTGAGAGTTATGCTAATTTTGGTGCAGGATATATTTAAATCAGGCACTGTGCAAAAACGAACATGCATGTTCACCGGTTGATTAGACAGTTAAATGACTTCCAGAGCCACCGAAAAATATGTTTTTCCTATAGAAATTAAAATTACCATTTCAAAACATATCTAAATTTCAATTTTGAAATTTCTATGTGGGAGTTATGACTGTTTTGGTGTGAGATATATCAAACTTTACGAAAAATCTGAAAGGTCGCCTATCTTTCATATTTTCTTATCTTGATTTAAATGCTTCAATAATTCCTAAAAATTGAGAGAAATATCATAAGAATTCAAAAAAAGAACATCAAGAGGATGAAAGTGCAATTGATTTCTGAATGAAACTAAAATTTCCAAAAAGTCTTAATTAATTATCCTAAATAATGCCAAAATAAATGATGATTATACATTAATCAAGTCCTATTGATTGTCCAGTCGGTCAAATGGATATTACAGTTGATCGATTGGTGTACCAGTCGGTCGAATGGACACTCCAGTTAGACAATTGTCAGCCAGTGTTGTTTAAGTCAATTACCTTAACATTTTAGTAACCAAGTTAAACCTTACACATGAGTAAACTCCTATTCTAGATGCATGTTATGCATGTGACCTTATAGGTCCCAATTACTTTGGCAGTGAATGTTCATAACTAGATTATGACATCACAAGCAATGAGTGATATCTAACAACACATCATTGATACCCATGTAATTGAAAAGTTAGAAGAAAAAAAATTCAACCTACTTATGTGATCAGTGTCGTAGTGATCATATAGTTCCTTTATCATTGATATGCAGATTTAATGTGAGTATATGGAATCAGGATCCCTTTAATACTCAATCTTTATTTATTGAAGTAGAGTAGATTGTCGAGATACACATGTGCTTAATATCAAATATTGACTCGCATGAGAAACCATGCATTTCTCAATCTTGCTTATCAAGTGTCTAGGATATCATCTCCGGTAAGAGGGACAACTCTCATCTACATCATGCATTGTCAATTCCAATATGTCACAACGTACTCGAGCACCGCCGTTATAGCAACCCTTATTCAGGGTCACGTTGGATGGTGTGGGAGTTTATCGAATGACATGTGATGAGTGTAGTGACTTCATATTTAAGAACTAAAATCACCACTATCACTTTGGGAGTTGATTA
Source organism: Alisma plantago-aquatica (assembly GCA_963693085.1). Classification (NCBI taxonomy): domain Eukaryota; kingdom Viridiplantae; phylum Streptophyta; class Magnoliopsida; order Alismatales; family Alismataceae; genus Alisma; species Alisma plantago-aquatica. Next base: position 899,550,322 of record OY856411.1, read on the forward strand.
TGACTACCATTTAATGGTTCTATATATCACTCTCAAGGTAGTTCTATTTGGTACATTGTTCTCCAATATTTACCTATGTGCTTGTCTTGATATCATATATCATGACTAATGAGATTGTGTCATCATCCAACACACATTCTAGTCTTATGTATCATTACAATCATCATATGACTGACTCTCTAGACATGGATATCAATAGTTTAATGTATGTCGTATTGTGTACATGACCAGGCCTAGCATTTTCGGTTGGACTATTGAGATATCAAAGTAATCTTGGTCTAATGCATTAGGAGGTTGTCAAAAGAATCATGAAATATCTAAAAGTTACACTGCACCAAAAACTAGTATTTCAAACAGAATTACTTGAGGCAATAAGTTACTCAGATGCAAACTTTGGAGGTGACAAAGATGATGGGAAATCACATCAGGAAACATGTTCTTTTTTGTGGTATAATCATATTCTAGAGAAGTAAAAAATAAAGGTGTGGTTAGATACACACTGGAAGTTGAGTATATTACTTGTAGCTTAGTGACTACCCATACGATATGGATTCGAAGATTTTTCATTGATATGAATCTTAAATGTAAAGATGATCCAGTTCAAATGTATTGTGACACCAATTAGTATGATAAATAGTGGTACAAGTAGTTATAAATAAAGAAACATTGAAGTAAAATACCATTATATTTATGATATTGTACAACAAGGCAATCCCAAAAAGTGATATAATTGTTGATTCACTAACAAAAGGAAATACAAAAAATATTTTAATTTAATGTGATTGGATAAATTGAAACTCCTTTGTATTTGAGGGTGTTGAAAGATCCTTACAACATCAAGCTACCTACATAAGGAAGATTGCAAATCACTGTAAACAAGTATGGCAGACCAACACAAGAAATGACAGCTTGGATAGAATTGGCAAGTGGACCCGTCCGTATGATAAACAAATCAAAATGAAGTTGATGTGGCGATTAGGGGGAAAATGGGGTATTGTGATGTAGTTGATAGGGATGAGCACGGTGAGTGGATGTTTGGGAGATGTTGCAATGTTGAGGTGAACGATACTTTAGAAGGAGAGATTATTGCCATTCTCGAGGCAATAGAGATAGCTAATGGAAAATCCCTCACCAAGATACACATTGAATATGATTGTAAGAACGTGATTATGATCAAAACAGGTGAGGTGGACAGATATCCAAGATTTGCAAAACAAATCATCAGGATAAGGAGCTTATGGAAGAGAAATCGGTTCATCTCCCACATTGTGATAGATAAGAATAAAGTAGCAGATAAATTGGCTAAACACCATAAAAAAACCAAGATGTTACTCAATACGTGAGACCTCTTGAAAAATAAGTCAGCTGATTCTAAATTATTGTAATGGCAGTAGTACTGCCACATTTCCTTATGTTTATGAATATCGTCAATGTATTCCTTTTGATTCTCAGCTCGTAAGAGGAGGACGAGATGAATAGAACTCCTCCTGACTTCCCCTTAAAAAAATCACACTTTAAATAAACTTCTGTGGACCTCATAAATAGTGGGACAATACATATAAAAGAAAAAGAATAGTATTTCATTTGACAAAAGTGCATTGGAAACTTCAAACGAATAGTGTAAGGAGAGTTATTTGATCCTTTCGACCAAGCAGAAGATGTTGACATATGGTCAAACGACAAATAAAAGTTTCCTAATTAATAGCCAACATAGGCCAACTGAGCCAATCCTCAGGATATGAGGATTCACGTAACCAAAATAGTTGAAACACTTTAGGGACAGAGTGGGTTCCTTGGGGAGTACCTCATCTATATAACCGTGAGTTCTCGACTCATACTAGACACACCAAAAGTGGAATCGAAACAACCCACAGAAATTCTAAAATACTAGATGTCCCCTCTCTCGCCAACCCAAGAAACAATATCATTATCTCTTCTTCGGCATACCACCTAACGACTGCAAGTCAAAAATAGTTGTTTCATTGAACTTTCTGGGATAAAATTTACTGCATCTTTTTAAACATACAAGGAGATCTTTCATTATAAATATCACAAGGACCATGAACCATACACCTAATGATAATTATTTTCCAAAGACTCTTCATGATTATCAGTATCTCAATCAAAACAATGTGTCTACATGTTTGATAGTCTTAAATCTATTATCACAATCAAGAGTTTTGTTAATCACAATCAAGAGTGACTAACAAATGCATGTGTGGAAGCCCTCAGATTTGGAACATTATAATTGAAAGATATGATTAAAAAAATCATTGATCATATTATATAAATAAAATGATGATTGTAAATATGTATACCTAAAATTAGTCCTCCAAATGGTTGATTTAATGATGTCATCTCTTAGTTATTTTTTCTTGATATTAAAGATTCTACACATAGTTATTTTTTCTTGTTTTACATACAATGTCAGGTTGATTTTTACTTGATATTTTGCCAAAATGTTCAATGTACTCATGTATTAGACCATTTTGTATTACATGTGAATCTAATGAAAAGGTAAGGAAGACCAGCCCATGCACGTAAAGTTCTGGTGTCATGAAATTTTTTCTCGTGTATCGTACTTCTCTAAATGATGATGGTAAAATTATACATTTTCATATATTCTTTGTATTTTTAATTCCAAAGAAACATGGAATCTTTGATATTAGCAAATGTATGTACTCAAAGATTATCTTGATTATTTCTATGCCATGATAAATGATACTACCGCTTCTAAGTAATGCAGTGTTTCTTTCAACATCATGATCATGTAATCGCTATATTAACACATTTTTTTACAATTACCTTCAATTTGATTACATTTAATATCATGTCTTCATCCGTCCTCCCATAAGGAAAAAGTGATGGATATTTTAATGACATATAAATTGGGTAGTTTTTACTGATTCTTTCGAGTGTGTTTTCTTGCCCAATCTCAAATTAAAAAAAATATTAACCTTCAGTACTACATGATCCAGCATGTTTCCAGTTATCCGTAAATATCCTTCGAAGTTACAATACGCCGTGAATACAAACTAACCCCAAATCCACATAGGGATAAGATTTTCTTTCTTTCATTTGTTGATAATTACTTCACTTTTCATAATTATAACATGCTTATACGGGCTGTATCAGAACACCATAACCGTGTGGTCAGGTGCAGAAGCACCATAACCTCACGCCCCTCACGTTCTCTCGGGCCTTTACTGCTGGTTGTTGTAACCAGTGGGATCTCAACAAAAAGCTGTCAGACACCAAACATTTATAGTGGATGCAATATAAAACGTATGATTATATTTGATGTGGTTTTTGAATCATCTAATTACATCCTACAACACCGTACCAAACTAGCCCTCAGCGTATTTTTAAACTCACTGCGTTTGGTTGGACAGAAAGTAACTTCAGGTGAAATGTCAATAAATTTGATCTCTCTGGACATTTTCAGTTCACGATCTTCATTGCCCAACTTCTTTGTTAAATTTCTATGTAGAGTCCTGGATTTACAATATAATCATGGCATGCCCCTTCAAAGAATTAGAAGTTTTAAAATATTACATTAAATTTGAAAATTCGTATGGACCCAAGTCGCTTCCATCTTCTTTTACAATCACTCACATTGGAGACTTACGGAATATGGAACGACAGTACACATCCTTATTTCATTGTTTTCCAACGCATGAACCACTAGGCATTGTGGATAGACATATTTCAAGATTGGATAGAATTCATAGAGCAAAACCAGATTTCTTCTTCGTATTAACAAATGCCTTTTTTTTATAAAAATTTTCATTCAATAAAAAGAGAAATAGAAAATCGTAACTGCAAGATTTGACGAGGAGTACATAGACAGAGAAAGGTTCTTGTTGGCACAGGGAAGTACTTAGAACTTTTTGTCAAAATGTAAAGATAAGAAAAATTCTAGCCATAATTAGTTATCTACCCACAGGTATACCCGGAGCAATAAAAAAAGCATATTTTAATGCATCCTAGAGATATTCTACATGTAGCCTTTTTTGTATTATTGTCCATACAAAGGTCATGCAAAGTGCATGTAAAGTATAGTTATTGTATTTATTATCCAATGAATTGCACATGTGATATCTCAATCCACCACAATTACACGAAAAATATTTAGATTTAAATTTTTATTTGTTTCTAGTTCCTTCAATGTTTCTTTTTCAAAAAGCTTTGTTGCATCTCCATTTTCCCCCAGTCCAGATCCTTTTCAAATATGCATGTATTGTACGTACATTCACGGGTACTTTTTATTTGTAATTTATTTCATATGTTACGAAGTGTAAAGCTCATACAAAAAGCAGATAATGTATGCACTCCGTCACAGATTTTACTTGTGATATCTAATTCCATCAAATTAGTACTTGTACAGACATATAACACTAATTGCCTCTCTACTTCTTCTCACTCCATATTCTTTCACAAATTTGTAAGTATTGTACATTTATCAACTGTACAAAATTTTCTTATCTATATTGTTTCTAATTGGTAAACATTTTTTTCAAGTCTGAATGAAAGTTCACTCTCCCGTTCAAGTGATTGTTCTTGATGATCAGAGGTTATCTTAAACTTTGTTGGCGTACATTACCAACACAGATACAAGACGTATAGTATAATACATGAATCATTTGTGGAGAGTAATTATCCTAATTCAATACAGTACATGATACTTTTCTAGAGCCTAGGGTAATGGGCCCAGGTGTTACACTCCCCACAAGTTGGGACATGTCATATTCATTCTAAAGCATAGACCTCCAAAGCCTTAAACCTATAAACAACACAGTGATACGATGGGATAGAATGCAATAGAAACAAAGACAGGGAACGGGTTAGTTATTCTTAACTCCTAATGGCCAAAGAGAGCCCTTTCATTCAATTCTTAATTAAAAAATTAAGAGTTAATCAAATCTCCGCAAGTAGGATTTGAACCTATGACCAATCGGTTAACAGCCAACCGCTCTAACACTGAGCTACTGAGGAACAACGGGAGATTTGATCTCATAGAGTTCAACTCTCGTTCTCAACCCATGAACAATATGAGTCCGAAACTTCCTTTGTAACTCTCGGAACTTCTTCGTAATGGCACCAAGATTGGATTTTGCTTCCATGACCTGTCTCTAGTGTATGTCCTTATGGGTAACGAGGTCCCATATTGTTATGTAAAGTAAATCCTCATTTTGTCCTAGAATGCCTTATGTTGAGGCCCCCATGTTTCCTTTATGCAATAATCTTCAGCCATGCAGTGGTGCTCAATTTCTTTTGCTCATCATTAGTACCCAAGTTGAAGTTCCTAATGACTTGATCAATCCCTTCACATGTGGCCATTGGAAGTTGTGTTAGTTGCATGTGGTAAGTAGGCACGAAGTTTAGGACCAACCTCACCAATGATACCCACCCAACAAAGGAGAGAGTATGGTTCATGCAAGAGTTGATTTTGTTGTCAATTGCATTTAGAGTTGATAGGTAAATCCCTATGTTTTCCCTGATATGTAGGATTGGCATGACCAAGTGCCTTCCCAGATTAGGGGGTTGTTCAATTCCCATTCTTCTACTAACCTACCTTCGCACAATACTTGGTGTGTTTTTAGAGAATAACATTACAAACTTCTCTTCAGATAAGGTATGTCCTGATACATTCCCAAACATTTCAAGACACGCCATAATAGTTCTTTCTTGATGTATCGATGCATCCTCAAACAATATTATGTTATTTTCAAAGAAAATGTGACCTCTTCCTATGATAGACAAAGGTATCCACTCACCTACAACATCTTCAATGGCAAAAGATTGGCTCAACTGCTTGAGGTACATTATGAAAATATAGGGGGAGAGGGGTTCACCTTGACGTACCCCTATAGAAGATGTAACATCCCTGACCTGGGTTATAAGCTAACCCTAGGTGTTTTGCCTAAATATGTAATTAAAACCTGGTGATTATCTTTTGACATGTAATTAAGTTCCTCAGGAACATATACTTTCAATTTTGTCCTTTTTAATCAAAGTTGTAGTATTATTTTGGTAATGCAGGGGCTTATGTGCAAATTACCCAGTTAAGGGGTTAACTTGCAAATTTCACAAGTTAAGATGTTCCTCTGATGATGAGACATCATATGAGTGAATATGATGAGACATGATGGATTTCCCAAGCTTGGGCATCTAGATGCAGCTTGTGGAATAATCCTTATGCTTAAAAACCCTAATTTGGAGTAAAATGCAGTTTACCCAATTTGAGGGGTGAAACTTGTAAAATACACCATCTAGAACATCTTTTATGACTCTTGTCATCATTTAGAGTAGAAATGGTGAAAGGGACACATCAATGAATAATCAGATAAGAAAAATGACATTTGTACATAAAATTCATTAAGTTTGAGTAAGGAAACCTTTCATGTATGTACCCTAGTTGAAAGTTGGCTTTCTTTACCCCTAGATCTTGAGATTTCATGATCTTTGCATAAGTTTAGATGAGGATTGGACGTGCCTTAGAAATAAGGAGGGACTTGGATGAGAGTTACATGCTTTAGAGGTCCTTATGGTGAAAATCAGCCTAAACTATATAAGCACCTTTCTTTCCAAACCAAGCAAACATTTTCCCTCACTTCCTCACTTCTCATCTTTCTCAACCGACCAAGGCCAAGCTCTGGAGCTCAGGGAAACGACCAAACTGTTCTAAGGTAAGAGGACACCACCTTCTAGCTTGGATTCATGGAGGAAATCATGTTAAAAGGATGGATTGCTAGTTTTCTCACTTAGCTTTCTCGTTCTAGCCATCTTTTCCCAACCTTTCTTTGGAGAATCGACCTTGGCCGACCTATGGAGCTCAAGACACCATTAAAGACTTGAAGCTTGGAAGCTTGGAGCTCAAGGAACGACCTTAAGGTGGGTTTTATAACTCTAACCCTTAGCCTTGTTATGCATATCTTTGTTCTTGTTTTCTATGATTAGTTCTTCTTCTACCTCCCTTCTTCCTTGCTCTTTTGCAAGCAATACGGTGGAGGAACCGACCTGAACAGAGGTTGAGGATGATGGGCGTGGATTCCTATGTCACTTTATGAAACGACCTTGAACCCTTTTGGTCCAAACGGGTGCAACTCGTTTAAGGTCAAACGGGTTCAACCCGTTTGATCTCAAACGATCCTGCAAGATCGTTTGGATCAAAATGACCCCAAGACCGTTTCATAGGGTTGACCAAGCATGGACCGTTTGGGTTTTCTGTTCAAAATTATGTAGGCTAATGACCCATCAAATTTGAGGGGTTAACTCCAAAGGAATCGTAGGTTGAAGGCCAATCAATTAGGCAATAGAATTGAATTAAGTACTGATTTTCCAAACTAATTAACTTGAACTTTTGGGCAAACGGGTTCCAACCCGTTTGAGTGAGTTGACCAAGCATTGACCGTTTCGGATACCTGTTCATAATATATTGAATTTTATTCCTACAAAGAATTGTAATCTAATTCCTAACCAATTAAGAGTTGAGGACACTTCAATAACCTAACCCTAATCGGGTGAAAATTGTTGTTTTCAATATAGATCTTGTTGAGTTTTAAGTTGAAGGACCCAAACGGGTTCCAACCCGTTTGGGGGATCATACAAACGATCTCACACTCGTTTAGTGACACTCCAAGATCGTTTGGAGGTCTAGGGTTAAAGGAATTTTATGGTTTGAGGGTCCAATTACAAGATGTTGATAAATTGATGAAAAGTGCTGATTTGTAATTTAGTTAGGGCTCAACCCTTATCAAATCATTTTGGTTTTTGGTCAAAATTTGGGCAAACGGTCTCAAGATCGTTTGGAGGTCATCCAAACGACCTCAAGACCGTTTGAGCCAAGTTTGGGCCCAATTGGAGGTCAATTGATAGGTTCAACTCTGATTTGAATCATATTGTTGAACATTGATGATTAGCCGATTAGAAACCCTAATTGAGTTAGATTTAACCCTAATTGGCTTTCAATTGAGGTTCAATTTGGTGTCCAGTTGATTGAGGCTCATCCTAATTGACTCAATTTGTATATGGTTAACATGGCTTGGGCCAATTGAAAGCTTCAACATAAGAAATCCTTTTCAAGCATAATCTTTGAGTCACCTTTTATGTTCATGCGGTTTGAACCCAAGTAGACTCACACTCATTTGAGTCCAAACGGGTTCACACCCGTTTAAGCTCAAACGGGTTCACACTCGTTTAGGCTCAAACGGGTCCACACTCGTTTGGACTTAAATGGGTCCACACCCGTTTAAGATTAAGTGGGTCCACACTCGTTTAAGGTTCAAATGGATTCAAGGTCTTTTGAGATTAAACAAGTTCAATGTCGTTCAAGAATCAAATGGGTTGAAGGTTGAAGGTTAAACCCTAAAACAATTGGAGACCTTCAAGGTTGATTATACTTAAATCACTTGAAGGTGTAAATGGTTCAATGATGATCTAATCTAAACCCTAATGGTAACCTAAGATGTTAAGGGACTAAGGGGCTAATGAATTGACCCATGATGATGGTCAATGGGTAAATTACCAAAATGCCCCTAAAAGGTTCAATTGAGTGATACCTTGTTTTAATCAAACCCTAATCACATGATAGTGATGAATCTAAATCTTATCTGAGGTCTTTAATGATGATGTTTCTCATACATGAGTATGTTATGAGATCATTTCACCATGAGGTGAATAGTAAACCCTAATACTAGGGTGATGACATGTAATGTGAATAGTAAACCCTAATTGATGAAAACCAGGGAAACCTAGCTCTTGTATGAGTAGGGAGATACAACTTCTTTAAATGAGTTATTTACTGTTATCAGTTGATTTAACCATGCAGATTCCATTATGAGGATGATCATATCCAGGTATGGATGATGATACTATATTCATTGAAAGCATGTTGTTAGCTTTATGAATAGTGATATATCCTGATGCCTTGTTAATAGCATCTTATGAGATTGATAGGCTGTGAGAGCCATGAATACCATCAAGGTCATGCTTTAAGAGATGACTTGTGATGAGAATATTGAGAAATGACAATTGATGAGAGTTAGGCTTGTTACATTTAGTATTCTTCCTTCATAGCTGCTATGCTAATGATTAATGTTTGAAAACATGTATGATGATAAAAGAATACTGAAATGTACCTAACTAATCAAGTATAATCATACCATGTAGAGCCCTGATCATAGATCCATCATTGTCAGGAGTTAAATGATGGTGAAACAGGTTTTCCTAAGGGAATTCCTGGAGCACATACTTTTGAATATGTGGGGTAATATGGATGTGAATTTCCTTACATCCTAGTGTAGGAATTGATGTAGATGTATATTTATTCTATCAATCCTTCACTATGTGTTCATGACGGGGTGATGTAACACTAATCTCCCGAGGAAATCTTTTATACCGCATCGATGAGAGATAAACAAGAAATCTTTCGATGGCGAAGAGAGTACAGAATGCCACTGTTACTCTAATAGCGAAGTACCAGAATACCCTGGTAAGCTACTATAACAGAGACACTAGATGTCCTGCATGTTGATCCTCATACTGACCGAGGAAGATGAGGTCATAAGAATCTGGCTCTTTTGATGACCTATGTATGATACCGATGCGACTTAATAGTGATTGGTTGGAGTATGAGCGGTATACCTCATCTCCGCAGGGCATAATGATGTTTGTAAAACATAATCAACCGCGTAGCATATCTGCTTAGGTTGAACCACGAAATACATTGGTTGATGATACATTACTTAGTATACATGTTCTTCATATTCCTTAAATGTTGTTGTTCTAATTGATAACAATCTGCTGCTGATTACCTTAGAACTTTTATTGCCTATGTTATTCTTGGTTGCTATAATAAATCTTCTGGCGGAGAGTTATAACTCTCGCTGGGACAATTATTTAAAATTGTCTCACCCCGTAGATTTCAACTTTTTAGGTGGTCGTCGAGGACGAAGGAATCAATCTTCAGGTGACCAATATCAGCAGTAGCACCTTCAGCAGCAGCAGTACCAGGAGCAGCAGTGAATCTCAGGTGAAGATACTGACTGCTGAGTCATATAGTTAGATGGTCTTATGTCGTCTCAGTACTCTCAGGTCCTTGGAGTCTTTTGGTCTGAGATTTTGGGTTTAAAATCTTGAGATTTTGTATCTGACTGTATATAATCACTCTTGAAGTGATCTAACAGAGATGTAATCCGTTTACCTTGTTTCTTATAAAAGGAGTTTCATGATTTCAAGATCTTGTTTCAAAAAGTTTTAATTTCCCGTGATTTTTGTCTTCCGCTGTTAAACGAATCGCTTCCGCTAAGTTTATATCGTGGTTTTGTAGACCGGAGCCCACAATTAAGTGGTATCAGAGCTCTAGGTTCACTGAGTCTACAGAGACATAGGACTTAGGATGTCAAGTCTATCCTTAGTATTTCTTTCTTATCTAATAGAGTCTTCTGCTCCTCAGGAGAAGAAGATAATTAAGGATGTCTGAGCAACACGAAGAGTACGTGGCAGAAAGTAGTGTTGCTGCACCCCAAGGAGGTGCAAGGAACCCGGAGATAGAACAACCTGTACCTGAGCCACCCAGAGAACCACCTCAGTTTGACCCAGCTGACATGGGAAACCCAGCTGTTCAAACTATGTTTGGGCAGTTTATGACTGCTATGACACACATCACCGACAGGATGCCTATGCCTGCACCTAGGGCACCTGCCCAGCCTGAAGGACAAGGTATCGGTAAGACGTTCGAGTGACTTTGTCGTGTCAGAGCAACCAAATACTTTGGAACAGCTGATCCTGGAGATGCCGATCTGTGGTTAATAGAGGTGGAGAAAGCTTTCAGAATCCTCAACATCCCTGAAGCTGAGAAGGTTAGACATGCTGTCTATCTTCTCAAGGGAAGTGCTGGTCACTGGTGGACCATGGAAGAGCAGAAGAGGCCTGGAGTGGAGATCTCGTGGGAAGATTTTCGTCGAGAATTTATCAATAGATATTTTCCAAAGACCTTCCTAGACGAGAAGATCTCTCAGTTTGAGAGATTGAGGCAACGCATGATGAACATTAGTGAGTATGAAGCTAAGTTTATGGAGTTATTGCAGTTTTGTCCGCACATGGCTGCCACAGAAGAAGAAAGAATCAGAAGGTTTGAGAAGGGTTTAAACGCCGACTTGACTACTCCCGTGTCTACCCTAGAGAATCGGGAGAGGTTTGCTACCTTCGTTGAGTCAGTCCGAAGGATAGAGAAATCCGTAGTCGAGAAGAGACAAACCCATAAAAGATATCCGCAGTTCCAGGGTTCTTCATCTAGAGACTTTAAGAAACCTAGATTCTCTGCACCTACACCTCTACCACCCAGAACTAGTGCTCAGACACAGTGGACACCGAGTAGAGGCAGGGGACGAAACCTACCACTACAAGAGACTCACAGTTCAACATCAATGTCAGTTACAGGACCACTCAGACCACAACAACTGGAGAAGAGCTGTTACAACTGTGGGAAGGTGGGACATTTGATGAAGGACTGCCAATCTAGGCCTGTCAGTGTGACACAGCCTCCGAGACAGAGTCAACAGGGATCACAGAGAAGGCAATCTCAAGGAGCAGCTCGAGGACATGGACAAGCGTCTCAAGCTGGATCATCAGCACCACCTCAACACCAGGCGACAATGAGGTTCTATGCTATGAACCCACCAGATGCAGTGGTCAATCCACGGGTAGTGGAAGGTCAGATGGAACTTTTATATTCTGATATGTCTAAATCCTGTGTTGTATCTGTTTTGATTGACCCGGGTGCTACGCACTCCTTTGTCACTTGGAGAGTGATTCGTAGATGCAATATGACAATTAGTCATAGGGCAGATAGCTTGTTTTTGGAGACTCCGTTGAGTGGGTCTGCCATTCTGCAGGAGGTATGCTCTCCCTGCATCCTCTTCTTTTCTGATCATCGCATTCAAGTGGACCTTATACCACTTGATATGCAAGGATTTGATATAATCCTCAGGATGGATACCTTAGAAAGGTATCGAGTTGTCTTGGATTGTGAATCCAAACAGGATGTGTTTGCTAATGATAGCAGCACATGGATCTTTCAAGGAGAGAGAAAGATTTTGTCCACCTGTCTTGTATCAGCTATGGTTGCTAACAAGCTGATGAGGCAAGGATGTTATGCATTCCTGGCACATGTAGTAGATGTTACCAAAGAAGGTCCCAACCCTACTGAAGTTCCTATAGTCAGGGAATTCAAGGACGTGTTTCCTGAAGAACTTCCAGGTATACCACCGCCTCGGTAAATTGATTTTGAAATCAATTTGATCCCAGATAAAAAACCTATAGCCCAGACACCGTATAGGATGGCGCCAGCTGAGATGGCAGAACTCAAGAAACAACTTCAAGAGTTGCTTGAGAAATGTTTTATCCGACCGAGCACTTCACCGTGGGGTGCTCCGGTTTTGTTTGTTAACAAGAAAGATGGGTCAATGCGGTTGTGCATTGATTATAGACAACTCAATAAAGTAACAATAAAGAATAAGTACCCGTTGCCGAGGATTGATGATCTTTTTGACCAGTTGTGTGGTGCAACAGTCTTCTCAAAGATAGACTTGAGGTCTGGATATCATCAACTCCGTATTAAGGATAGTGACATATCAAAGTCTACCTTTAGGACACGATATGGTCACTATGAGTTCACGGTTATGTCGTTTGGACTAACCAATGCACCAGCTGCATTCATGGAACTCATGAATAGAGTTTTTCGACCTTTCCTTGATCAGTGTGTTGTCGTTTTCATAGATGAAATTCTGATTTATAGTAAGGATGCTCAGCAGCATGAGCAACATCTCTGACAGGCTCTAAATCTGCTAAGAAAACATAAGCTATATGGTAAGTTTAGCAAGTGTGAGTTCTGGTTGCCGGAAGTATCTTTTCTTAGACATGTGATATCTGCCTCGGGTATTCGTGTTGACCCTACAAAGGTAGAATTTGTTCTACAGTGGGAACAACCGAAGACACCAACGGAGATTCGAAGTTTCTTGGGATTAGTTGGTTATTATCGAAGGTTTATTAAGAATTTCAGTTCTATAGCCTTACCCTTAACCAAGTAAACCCGGAAGGATATTCCTTTTACCTGGAGTGATAAGTGTCAACAGTCTTTTCAACTGTTGAAGAAGAGGTTGACAAGTGCACCTGTGCTTGTGTTACCTGAGCAAGGAAAAGGATACATAGTTTTCTGTGATGCCTCCAAGAATGGACTCGGATGCGTGTTGATGCAGGATAAGCAAGTGATTTCTTTTGCTTCACGACAGCTTAAGAAACACGAAGAGAATTATCCGACACACGATCTGGAGTTAGCTGCTGTGGTTCATGCCCTGAAGATCTGGAGACATTATCTCTACGGAGAGACATTCTAGATTTTCACAGATCACAAAAATCTTAAGTATATCTTCTCTCAGCATGAGCTTAACATGAGGCAACGTCGCTGGATGGAGTTAATTAAGGATTATGATTGTACAATAGATTACTATCCAGGAAAGGCCAATGTAGTTGCAGATGCCTTGAGTAGGAAATCAGCAACATCATCCTCTGATAGGGCACAATTAAACTCTTTAGTATGCCCTAGGAGAGATATGCTTATCTCCTTAAGGAAAGACAATGTACAGATGAAGGTGTCATGGATTGCCGGGTTGTTGGCTGAGATGCATATCAAACCCACCCTAAGAGAACAGATTAGGGAGACAAAGCAAGTTGATGTTGCACTTCAACAGATTAGATCAGAGTATGGAAATGAGAAGCGAGATGGATTCTATGACTCAGATGATCATGTAGCTTGTTATCATGGGAGGATGATAGTGCCGGATATGGATAACCTGAGGAAGTTAGTCCTGGAAGAAGCTCATTCTTCAATGTATGCTATGCATCCAGGAAGCACCAAGATGTATCGAAACTTGAAAGATTTGTATTGGTGGCATGGAATGAAGAAGGATGTTGCAGAGTTTGTGATGAGGTGTCTTGTGTGTCAGCAAGTTAAAGCTGAACACCAAAAGCCTACAGGAATAATGCAACCTTTACCCATACCACAGTGGAAGTGGGACCATGTGACCATGGACTTTGTTGTTGGCCTACCCAGGACAAGCAAAGGACATGATTCCATTTGAGTAGTTGTTGATAGGTTGACTAAGACAACACATTTCTTACCTATCAAAACAACCTTTTCTACTGAAAGGTTATCACAGTTGTATGTTCAAGAGATAGTGCGTTTGCACGGAGTTCCTGTCACCATAGTTTCAAACAGAGGTCCCCAGTTTACAAGTCGCTTTTGGGAGCAGCTACACAGAGCCTTAGGCACCAAGCTAAGGTTTAGTATGGCTTTTCATCCACAAACTGATGGACAGTCGGAAAGAACCATACAGACCTTGGAAGACCTGTTGAGAGCATGTGTTCTCCAGTTTACCGGAAGTTGGGATCTACACCTAAGCTTGATAGAGTTTGCCTATAACAATAGCTATCAGCATAGTATTGATATGGCACCTTATGAAGCCTTGTATGGTAGACTTTGTAGATCCCCTTTGTGTTGGTATGAGACTGGTGAACATCAGTTGTTAGGTCCTGATCTTGTGCAACAAACTACAGAGAAGATCAAAGTTATACAATAACAGCTTAAGACTGCACAGGATAGACAGAAGTCGTATGCTGATAAGCGCCGTAGACCGTTAGAGTTCCAGTTTGGAGACAGAGTGTACCTCAAGGTCTCGCCTTGGAAAGGAGTCCTTTGCTTTGGAAGGAAAGGAAAGTTAGCACCTAGATTTATGGGACCTTATCCAATCATTGAACGGGTTGGAAAGGTAGCCTATAGACTAGAGTTACCACCAGAGTTGCAGAGGTTACACCCTGTGTTTCACATTTCTATGCTGAGGAAATGTCACCCCGACACTGAATCAGTTCTACAACCTATGGAGGTAGAATTGAATGATGACATATCTTACGAGGAAGGGCCAGTGTCAATCCTTGATAGAAGAACTAAAAAGTTAAAGAAGAAAGATATAAGCCTTGTGAAAGTCCTCTAGAATCACCGTGGTGTCGAAGAATCCACTTGGGAACTAGAGGATGAGATGAGAAGGAAATACCCTGCTCTTTTCTCCTAATACGTTTTGTCGATTTCGGGGATGAAATCCTTGTAAGGGGTGGATAATTTGTAACATCCCTGACCTGGGTTATAAGCTAACCCTAGGTGTTTTTCCTAAACATGTAATTAAAACCTGGTGATTATCTTTTGACATGTAATTAAGTTCCTCAGGAACATATACTTTCAATTTTGTCCTTTTTAATCAAAGTTGTAGTATTATTTTGGTAATGTAGGGGCTTATGTGCAAATTACCCAGTTAAGGGGTTAACTTGCAAATTTCACAAGTTAAGATGTTCCTATGATGATGAGACATCATATGAGTGAATATGATGAGACATGATGGATTTCCCAAGCTTGGGCATCTGGATGCAGCTTGTGGAATAATCCTTATGCTTAAAAACCCTAATTTGGAGTAAAATGCAATTTACCCAATTTGAGGGGTGCAACTTGTAAAATACACCATCTAGAACATCTTTTATGACTCTTGTCATCATTTAGAGTAGAAATGGTGAAATGGACACATCAATGAATAATCAGATAAGAAAAATGACCTTTGTACATAAAATTCACTAAGTTTGAGTAAGGAAACCTTTCATGTATGTACCCTAGTTGAAAGTTGGCTTTCTTTACCCCTAGATCTTGAGATTTCATGAGCTTTGCATAAGTTTAGATGAGGATTGGACGTTCCTTAGAAATAAGGAGGGACTTGGATGAGAGTTACATGCTTTAGAGGTCCTTATGGTGAAAATCAGCCTAAATTATATAAGCACCTTTCTTTCCAAACTAAGCAAACGTTTTCCTTCACTTCCTCACTTCTCATATTTCTCAACCGACCAAGGCCAAGCTCTGGAGGTTAGGGAAACGACCAACCTGTTCTAAGGTAAGAGGACACCACCTTCTAGCTTGGATTCATGGAGGAAATCATGTTAAAAGGATGGATTGCTAGTTTTCTCACTTAGCTTTCTCGTTCTAGCCATCTTTTCCCAACCTTTCTTTGGAAAATCGACCTTGGCCGACCTGTGGAGCTCAAGACACCATTAAAGACTTGAAGCTTGGAAGCTTGGAGCTCAAGGAACGACCTTAAGGTGGGTTTTATAACTCTAACTCTTAGCCTTGTTATGCATATCTTTGTTCTTGTTTTCTATGATTAGTTCTTCTTCTACCTCCCTTCTTCCTTGCTCTTTTGCAAGCAAAACGGTGGAGGAACCAACCTGAACAGAGGTTGAGGATGATGGGCGTGGATTCATATGTCACTTTATGAAACGACCTTGAACCCTTTTAGTCCAAACGGGTGCAACTCGTTTAAGGTCAAACAGGTTCAACCTGTTTGATCTCAAACGATCCTACAAGATCGTTTGGATCAAAACGACCCCAAGACCATTTCATAGGGTTGACCAAGCGTGGACCGTTTGGGTTTTCTATTCAAAATTATGTAGGCTAATGACCCATCAAATTTGAGGGGTTAACTTCAAAGGAATCTTAGGTTGAAGGCCAATCAATTAGGCAATAGAATTGAATTAAGTACTGATTTTCCAAACTAATTAACTTGAACTTTTGGGCAAACGGGTTCCAACCCGTTTTAGTGAGTTGACCAAGCATTGACCGTTTGAGATACCTGTTCATAATATATTGAATTTCATTCCTACAAAGAATTTTAATCTAATTCCTAACCAATTAAGAGTTGAGGACACTTCAATAACCTAACCCTAATCGGGTGAAAATTGCTGTTTTCAATATAGATCTTGTTGAGTTTTGGGTTGAAGGACCCAAACGGGTTCCAACCCATTTGGGGGATCATCCAAACGATCTCACACTCATTTAGTGACACCCCAAGATCGTTTGGAGGTCTAGGGTTAAAGGAATTTGATGGTTTGAGGGTCCAATTACAAGATGTTGATAAATTGATGAAAAGTGCTGATTTTTAATTTAGTTAGGGCTCAACCCTTATCAAATCATTTTGGTTTTTGGTCAAACTTTGGGAAAACGGTCTCAAGATCGTTTGGAGGTCATCCAAACGACCTCAAGACCGTTTGAGCCAAGTTTGGGCCCAATTGGAGTTCAGTTGATAGGTTCAACTCTGATTTGAATCATATTGTTGAACATTGATGATTAGCCGATTAGAAACCCTAATTGAGTTAGATTTAACCCTAATTGGCTTTCAATTGAGGTTCAATTTGGTGTCCAGTTGATTGAGGCTCATCCTAATTGACTCAATTTGTATATGGTTAACATGGCTTGGGCCAATTGAAAGCTTCAACATAAGAAATCCTTTTCAAGCATAATCTTTGAGTCACCTTTTATGTTCATGCGGTTTGAACCCAAGTAGACTCACACTCGTTTGAGTCCAAATGGGTTCACACTCGTTTAAGCTCAAACGGGTTCACACTCATTTAGGCTCAAACGGGTCCACACTCGTTTGGACTTAAATGGGTCCACACCCGTTTAAGATTAAGTGGGTCCACACTCGTTTAAGGTTCAAATGGATTCAAGGTCTTTTGAGATTAAACAAGTTCAATGTCGTTCAAGAATCAAATGGGTTGAAGGTTGAAGGTTAAACCCTAAAACAATTGGAGACCTTCAAGGTTGATTATACTTAAATCACTTGAAGGTGTAAATGGTTCAATGATGATCTAATCTAAACCCTAATGGTAACCTAAGATGTTAAGGGACTAAGGGGCTAATGAATTGACCCATGATGATGGTCAATGGGTAAATTACCAAAATGCCCCTAAAAGGTTCAATTGAGTGATACCTTGTTTTAATCAAACCCTAATCACATGATAGTGATGAATCTTAATCTTATCTGAGGTCTTTAATGATGATGTTTCTCATACATGAGTATGTTATGAGATCATTTCACCATGAGGTGAATAGTAAACCCTAATACTAGGGTGATGACATGTAATGTGAATAGTAAACCCTAATTGATGAAAACCAGGGAAACCTAGCTCTTGTATGAGTAGGGAGATACAACTTCTTTAAATGAGTTATTTACTGTTATCAGTTGATTTAACCATGTAGATTCCATTATGAGGATGATCATATCCAGGTATGGATGATGATACTATATTCATTGAAAGCATGTTGTTAGCTTTATGAATAGTGATATATCCTGATGCCTTGTTAATAGCATCTTATGAGATTGATAGGCTGTGAGAGCCATGAATACCATCAAGGTCATGCTTTAAGAGATGACTTGTGATGAGAATATTGAGAAATGACAATTGATGAGAGTTAGGCTTGTTACATTTAGTATTCTTCCTTCATAGCTGCTATGCTAATGATTAATGTTTGAAAACATGTATGATGATAAAAGAATACTGAAATGTACCTAACTAATCAAGTATAATCATACCATGTAGAGCCCTGATCATAGATCCATCATTGTCAGGAGTTAAATGATGGTGAAACAGGTTTTCCTAAGGGAATTCCTGGAGCACATACTTTTGAATATGTGGGGTAATATGGATGTGAATTTCCTTACATCCTAGTGTGGGAATTGATGTAGATGTATCTTTATTCTATCAATCCTTCACTATGTGTTCATGACGGGGTGATGTAACACTAATCTCCCGAGGAAATTTTTTATACCGCATCGATGAGAGATAAACAAGAAATCTTTCGATGGCGAAGAGAGTACAGAATGCCACTGTGACTCTAATAGCGAAGTACCAGAATACCCTGGTAAGCTACTGTAACAGAGATACTAGATGTCCTACATGTTGATCCTCATACTGACCGAGGAAGATGAGGTCATAAGAATCCGGCTCTTTTGATGACCTATGTATGATACCGATGCGACTTAATAGTGATCGGTTGGAGTATGAGCGGTATACCTCATCTCCGCAGGGCATAATGATGTTTGTAAAACATAATCAACCGCGTAGCATATCTGCTTAGGTTGAACCTCGAAATACATTGGTTGATGATACATTACTTAGTATACATGTTCTTCATATTCCTTAAATGGTGTTGTTCTAATTGATAACAATCTGCTGCTGATTACCTTAGAACTTTTATTGCCTATGTTATTCTTGGTTGCTATAATAAAGCTTCTGGCGGAGAGTTATAACTCTCGCTGGGACAATTATTTAAAATTGTCTCACCCCGTAGATTTCAACTTTTTAGGTGGTCGTCGAGGACGAAGGAATCAATCTTCAGGTGACCAATATCAGCAGTAGCACCTTCAGCAGCAGCAGCACCAGGAGCAGCATTGAATCTCAGGTGAAGATACTGACTGCTGAGTCATGTAGTTAGATGGTCTTATGTCGTCTCTGTACTCTCAGGTCCTTGGAGTCTTTTGGTATGAGATTTTGGGTTTTAAATCTTGAGATTTTGTATCTGACTGTATATAATCACTCATGAAGTGATCTAACAGAGATGTAATCTGTTTACCTTGTTTCTTATAAAAGGAGTTTCATGATTTCAAGATCTTGTTTCAAAAAGTTTTAATTTCCCGTGATTTTTGTCTTCCGCTGTTAAACGAATCGCTTCTGCTAAGTTTATATCGTGGTTTTGTAGATCGGAGCCCACAATTAAGTGGTATCAGAGCTCTAGGTTCGCTGAGTCTACAAAGACATAGGACTTAGGATGTCGAGTCTATCCTTAGTATTTCTTTCTTATCTAATAGAGTCTTATGCTCCTCAGGAGAAGAAGATAATTAAGGATGTCTGAGCAACACGAAGAGTACGTGGTAGAAAGTAGTGTTGCTGCACCCCAAGGAGGTGTAAGGAACCCGGAGATAGAACAACCTGTACCTGAGCCACCCAGAGAACCACCTCAGTTTGACCCAGCTGACATGGGAAACCCAGCTGTTCAAACTATGTTTGGGCAGTTTATGACTGCTATGACACACATCACCGACAGGATGCCTATGCCTGCACCTAGGGCACCTGCCCAGCCTGAAGGACAAGGTATCGGTAAGACGTTCGAGTGACTTCGTCGTGTCAGAGCAACCAAATACTTTGGAACAGATGATCCTGCAGATGCCGATCTGTGGTTAATAGAGTTGGAGAAAGCTTTTAGAATCCTCAACATCCCTGAAGCTCAGAAGGTTAGACATGCTGTCTATCTTCTCAAGGGAAGTGCTGGTCACTGGTGGACCATGGAAGAGCAGAAGAGGCCTGGAGTGGAGATCTCGTGGGAAGATTTTTGTCGGGAATTTATCAATAGATATTTTCCAAAGACCTTCCTAGACGAGAAGATCTCTCAGTTTGAGAGATTGAGGCAACGCATGATGAACATTAGCGAGTATGAAGCTAAGTTTATGGAGTTATTCGGTTTTGTCCGCACATGGCTGCCACAGAAGAAGAAAGAATCAGAAGGTTTGAGAAGGGTTTAAACATCGACTTGACTACTCCTGTGTCTGCCCTAGAGAATCGGGAGAGGTTTGCTACCTTTGTTGAGTCAGTCTGAAGGATAGAGAAATCCGTAGTCGAGAAGAGACAAACCCATAATAGATATCCGCAGTTCCAAGGTTCTTCATCTAGAGACTTTAAGAAACCTAGATTCTCTGCACCTACACCTCTACCACCCAGAACTAGTGCTCAGACACAGTGGACACCGAGTAGAGGCAGGGGACGAAGCCTACCACTACAAGAGACTCACAGTTCAGCATCAATGTCAGTTACAGGACCACTCAGACCACAATAACTGGAGAAGAGCTGTTACAACTGTGGGAAGGTGGGACATTTGATGAAGGACTGCCAATCTAGTCCTGTCAGTGTGACATAGCCTCCGAGACAGAGTCAATAGGGATCACAGAGAAGGCAATCTCAAGGAGCAGCTCGAGGACATGGACAAGCGTCTCAAGCTGGATCATCAGCACCACCTCAACACCAGGCGACAGTGAGGTTCTTTGCTATGAACCCACCAGATGCAGTGGTCAATCCACAGGTAGTGGCAGGTCAGATGGAACTTTTATATTCTGATATGTCTAAATCCTGTGTTGTATCTGTTTTGATTGACCCGGGTGCTACGCACTCCTTTGTCACTCAGAGAGTGATTCGTAGCTGCAATATGACAATTAGTCATAGGGCAGATAGCTTGTTTTTGGAGACTCCGTTGAGTGGGTCTGCCATTTTGCAGGAGGTATGCTCTCCCTGCATCCTCTTCTTTTCTGATCATCGCATTCAAGTGGACCTTATACCACTTGATATGCAAGGATTTGATATAATCTTCAGGATGGATACCTTAGAAAGGTATCGAGTTGTCTTGGATTGTGAATCCAAACAGGCTGTGTTTGCTAATGATAGCAACACATGGATCTTTCAAGGTGAGAGAAAGATTCTGCCCACCTGTCTTGTATCAGCTATGGTTGCTAACAAGCTGATGAGGCAAGGATGTTATGCATTCCTGGCACATGTAGTAGATGTTACCAAAGAAGGTCCCAACCCTGCTGAAGTTCCTATAGTCAGGGAATTCAAGGACGTGTTTCCTGAAGAACTTCCAGGTATACCACCGCCTCGGGAAATTGATTTTGAAATCAATTTGATCCCAGATACAAAACCTATAGCCCAGACACCGTATAGGATGGCGCCAGCTGAGATGGCAGAACTCAAGAAACAACTTCAAGAGTTGCTTGAGAAAGGTTTTATCCGACCGAGCACTTCACCGTGGGGTGCTCCACTTTTGTTTGTTAACAAGAAAGATGGGTCAATGCGGTTGTGCATTGATTATAGACAACTCAATAAAGTAACAATAAAGAATAAGTACCCGTTGCCGAGGATTGATGATCTTTTTGACCAGTTGCGTGGTGCAACAGTCTTCTCAAAGATAGACTTGAGGTCTGGATATCATCAACTCCGTATTAAGGATAGTGACATATCAAAGTCTGCCTTTAGGACACGATATGGTCACTATGAGTTCACGGTTATGTCATTTGGACTAACCAATGCACCGGCTGCATTCATGGAACTCATGAATAGAGTTTTTCGACCTTTCCTTGATCAGTGTGTTGTCGTTTTCATAGATGACATTCTGATTTATAGTAAGGATGCTCAGCAGCATGAACAACATCTCCGACAGGCTCTAACTCTGCTAAGAAAACATAAGCTATATGCTAAGTTTAGCAAGTGTGAGTTCTGGTTGCCGGAAGTATCTTTTCTTGGACATGTGATATCTGCCTCGGGTATTCGTGTTGACCCTACAAAGGTAGAATCTGTTCTACAGTGGGAACAACTGAAGACACCAACGGAGATTCGAAGTTTCTTGGGATTAGCTGGTTATTATCGAAGGTTTATTAAGAATTTCAATTCTATAGCCTTACCCTTAACCAAGTTAACCCGGAAGGATATTCCTTTTACCTGGAGTGATAAGTGTCAACAGTCTTTTCAGCTGTTGAAGAAGAGGTTGACAAGTGCACCTGTGCTTGTGTTACCTGAGCAAGGAAAAGGATACATAGTTTTCTGTGATGCCTCCAATAATGGACTCAGATGCGTGTTGATGCAGGATAAGCAAGTGATTTCTTTTGCTTCACGACAGCTTAAGAAACACGAAGAGAATTATCCGACACACGATCTGGAGTTAGCTGCTGTGGTTCATGCCCTGAAGATCTGGAGACATTATCTCTACGGAGAGACATTCCAGATTTTCACAGATCACAAAAATCTTAAGTATATCTTCTCTCAGCATGAGCTTAACATGAGGCAACATCGCTGGATGGAGTTAATTAAGGATTATGATTGTACAATAGATTACTATCCAGGAAAGGCCAATGTAGTTGCAGATGCCTTGAGTAGGAAATCAGCAACATCATCCTCTGATAGGGCACAATTAAACTCTTTAGTATGCCCTAGGAGAGATATGATTATCTCCTTAAGGCAAGACAATGTACAGATGAAGGTGTCATGGATTGCCGGGTTGTTGGCTGAGATGCATATCAAACCCACCCTAAGAGAACAGATTAGGGAGACACAGCAAGTTGATGTTGCGGTTCAACAGATTAGATCAGAGTATGGAAATGAGAAGCGAGATGGATTCTATGACTCAGATGATCATGTAGCATGTTATCATGGGAGGATGATAGTGCCGGATATGGATAACCTGAGGAAGTTAGTCCTGGAAGAAGCTCATTCTTCAATGTATGCTATGCATCCAGGAAGCACCAAGATGTATCGAAACTTGAAAGATTTGTATTGGTGGCCTGGAATGAAGAAGGATGTTGCAGAGTTTGTGATGAGGTGTCTTGTGTGTCAGCAAGTTAAAGCTGAACACCAAAAGCCTGCAGGAATAATGCAACCTTTACCCATACCACAGTGGAAGTGGGACCATGTGACCATGGACTTTGTTGTTGGCCTACCCAGGACAAGCAAAGGACATGATTCCATTTGGGTAGTTGTTGATAGGTTGACTAAGACAGTGCATTTCTTACCTATCAAAACAACCTTTTCTACTGAAAGGTTATCACAGTTGTATGTTCAAGAGATAGTGCGTTTGCACGGAGTTCCTGTCACCATAGTTTCTGACAGAGGTCCCCAGTTTACAAGTCGCTTTTGGGAGTAGCTACATAGAGCCTTAGGCACCAAGCTAAGGTTTAGTACGGCTTTTCATCCACAAACTGATGGACAGTCGGAAAGAACCATACAGACCTTGGAAGACCTGTTGAGAGCATGTGTTCTCCAGTTTACCGGAAGTTGGGATCTACACCTAAGCTTGATAGAGTTTGCCTATAACAATAGCTATCAGCATAGTATTGATATGGCACCTTATGAAGCCTTGTATGGTAGACTTTGTAGATCCCCTTTGTGTTGGTATGAGACTGGTGAACATCAGTTGTTAGGTCCTGATCTTGTGCAACAAACTACAGAGAAGATCAAAGTTATACAATAACAGCTTAAGACTGCACAAGATAGACAGAAGTCGTATGCTGATAAGCGCCGTAGACCGTTAGAGTTCCAGTTTGGAGACAGAGTGTACCTCAAGGTCTCGCCTTGGAAAGGAGTCCTTCGCTTTGGAAGGAAAGGAAAGTTAGCACCTAGATTTATGGGACCTTATCCAATCATTGAACGGGTTGGAAAGGTAGCCTATAGACTAGAGTTACCACCAGAGTTGCAGAGGTTACACCCTGTGTTTCACATTTCTATGCTGAGGAAATGTCACCCCGACACTGAGTCAGTTCTACAACCTATGGAGGTAGAATTGAATGATGACATATCTTACGAGGAAGGGCCAGTGTCAATCCTTGATAGCAGAACTAAAAAGTTAAAGAAGAAAGATATAAGCCTTGTGAAAGTCCTCTGGAATCACCGTGGTGTCGAAGAAGCCACTTGGGAACTAGAGGATGAGATGAGAAGGAAATACCCTACTCTTTTCTCCTAATACGTTTTGTCGATTTCGGGGACGAAATCCTTGTAAGGGGTGGATAATTTGTAACATCCCTGACCTGGGTTATAAGCTAACCCTAGGTGTTTTGCCTAAATATGTAATTAAAACCTGGTGATGATCTTTTGACATGTAATTAAGTTCCTCAGGAACATATACTTTCAATTTTGTCCTTTTTAATCAAAGTTGTAGTATTATTTTGGTAATGTAGGGGCTTATGTGCAAATTACCCAGTTAAGGGGTTAACTTGCAAATTTCACAAGTTAAGATGTTCCTCTGATGATGAGACATCATATGAGTGAATATGATGAGACATGATGGATTTCCCAAGCTTGGGCATCTAGATGCAGCTTGTGGAATAATCCTTATGCTTAAAAACCCTAATTTGGAGTAAAATGCAATTTACCCAATTTGAGGGGTGCAACTTGTAAAATACACCATCTAGAACATCTTTTATGACTCTTGTCATCATTTAGAGTAGAAATGGTGAAAGGGACACATCAATGAATAATCAGATAAGAAAAATGACCTTTGTACATAAAATTCACTAAGTTTGAGTAAGGAAACCTTTCATGTATGTACCCTAGTTGAAAGTTGGCTTTCTTTACCCCTAGATCTTGAGATTTCATGAGCTTTGCATAAGTTTAGATGAGGATTGGACGTTCCTTAGAAATAAGGAGGGACTTGGATGAGAGTTACATGCTTTAGAGGTCCTTATGGTGAAAATCAGCCTAAACTATATAAGCACCTTTCTTTCCAAACCAAGCAAACGTTTTCCTTCACTTCCTCACTTATCATATTTCTCAACCGACCAAGGCCAAGATATGGAGCTCAGAGAAACGACCAACCTGTTCTAAGGTAAGAGGACACCACCTTCTAGCTTGGATTCATGGAGGAAATCATGTTAAAAGGATGGATTGCTAGTTTTCTCACTTAGCTTTCTCATTCTAGCCATCTTTTCCCAACCTTTCTTTGGAGAATCGACCTTGGCCAACCTGTGGAGCTCAAGACACCATTAAAGACTTGAAGCTTGGAAGCTTGGAGCTCAAGGAACGACCTTAAGGTGGGTTTTATAACTCTAACCCTTAGCCTTGTTATGCATATCTTTGTTCTTGTTTTCTATGATTAGTTCTTCTTCTACCTCCCTTCTTCCTTGCTCTTTTGCAAGCAAAACGGTGGAGGAACCGACCTGAACAGAGGTTGAGGATGATGGGTGTGGATTCCTATGTCACTTTATGAAACGACCTTGAACCCTTTTGGTCCAAACGGGTGCAACTCATTTAAGGTCAAACGGGTTCAACCCGTTTGATCTCAAACGATCCTGCAAGATCGTTTGGATCAAAACGACCCCAAGACCGTTTCATAGGGTTGACCAAGCATGGACCGTTTGGGTTTTCTGTTCAAAATTATGTAGGCTAATGACCCACCAAATTTGAGGGGTTAACTCCAAAGGAATCTTAGGTTGAAGGCCAATCAATTAGGCAATAGAATTGAATTAAGTACTGATTTTCCAAACTAATTAACTTGAACTTTTGGGCAAACGAGTTCCAACCCGTTTGAGTGAGTTGACCAAGCGTTGACCGATTATGATACCTGTTCATAATATATTGAATTTCTATCCTACAAAGAATTGTAATCTAATTCCTAACCAATTAAGAGTTGAGGACACTTCAATAACCTAACCCTAATCGGGTGAAAATTGCTGTTTTCAATATAGATCTTGTTGAGTTTTGGGTTGAAGGACCCAAACGGGTTCCAACCCGTTTGGGGGATCATCCAAACGATCTCACACTCGTTTAGTGACACCCCAAGATCGTTTTGAGGTCTAGGGTTAAAGGAATTTGATGGTTTGAGGGTCCAATTACAAGATGTTGATAAATTGATGAAAAGTGCTGATTTTTAATTTAGTTAGGGCTCAACCCTTATCAAATCATTTTGGTTTTTGGTCAAACTTTGGGAAAACGGTCTCAAGATCGTGTGGAGGTCATCCAAACGACCTCAAGACAGTTTGAGCCAAGTTTGGGCCCAATTGGAGGTCAATTGATAGGTTCAACTCTGATTTGAATCATATTGTTGAACATTGATGATTAGCCGATTAGAAACCCTAATTGAGTTAGATTTAACCCTAATTGGCTTTCAATTGAGGGTCAATTTGGTGTCCAGTTGATTGAGGCTCATCCTAATTGACTCAATTTGTATATGGTTAACATGGCTTGGGCCAATTGAAAGCTTCAACACAAGAAATCCTTTTCAAGCATAATCTTTGAGTCACCTTTTATGTTCATGCGGTTTGAACCCAAGTAGACTCACACTCGTTTGAGTCCAAACGGGTTCACACCCGTTTAAGCTCAAACGGGTTCACACTCGTTTAGGCTCAAATGGGTCCACACTCGTTTGGACTTAAATGGGTCCACACCCGTTTAAGATTAAGTGGGTCCACACTCGTTTAAGGTTCAAATGGATTCAAGGTCTTTTGAGATTAAACAAGTTCAATGTCGTTCAAGAATCAAATGGGTTGAAGGTTAAACCCTAAAACAATTGGAGACCTTCAAGGTTGATTATACTTAAATCACTTGAAGGTGTAAATGGTTCAATGATGGTCTAATCTAAACCCTAATGGTAACCTAAGATGTTAAGGGACTAAGGGGCTAATGAATTGACCCATGATGATGGTCAATGGGTAAATTACCAAAATGCCCCTAAAAGGTTCAATTGAGTGATACCTTGTTTTAATCAAACCCTAATCACATGATAGTGATGAATCTTAATCTTATCTGAGGTCTTTAATGATGATGTTTCTCATACATGAGTATGTTATGAGATCATTTCACCATGAGGTGAATAGTAAACCCTAATACTAGGGTGATGACATGTAATGTGAATAGTAAACCCTAATTGATGAAAACTAGGGAAACCTAGCTCTTGTATGAGTAGGGAGATACAACTTCTTTAAATGAGTTATTTACTGTTATCAGTTGATTTAACCATGCAGGTTCCTTTATGAGGATGATCATATCTAGATATGGATGATGATACTATATTCATTGAAAGCATGTTGTTAACTTTATGAATAGTGATATATCTTGATGCCTTGTTAATAGCATCTTATGAGATTGATAGGCTGTGAGAGCCATGAATACCATCAAGGTCATGCTTTAAGAGATGACTTGTGATGAGAATATTGAGAAATGACAATTGATGAGAGTTAGGCTTGTTACATTTAGTATTCTTCCTTCATAGCTGCTATGCTAATGATTAATGTTTGAAAACATGTATGATGATAAAAGAATACTGAAATGTACCTAACTAATCAAGTATAATCATAACATGTAGAGCCCTGATCATAGATCCATCATTGTCAGGAGTTAAATGATGGTGAAACAGGTTTACCTAAGGGAATTCCTGGAGCACATACTTTTGAATATGTGGGGTAATATGGATGTGAATTTCCTTACATCCTAGCGTAGGAATTGATGTAGATGTATCTTTATTCTATCAATCCTTCACTATGTGTTCATGACGGGGTGATGTAACACTAATCTCCCGAGGAAATCTTTTATACCGCATCGATGAGAGATAAACAAGAAATCTTTCGATGGCGAAGAGAGTACAGAATGCCACTGTGACTCTAATAGCGAAGTACCAGAATACCCTGGTAAGCTACTATAACAGAGACACTAGATGTCCTGCATGTTGATCCTCATACTGACTGAGGAAGATGAGGTCATAAGAATCCGACTCTTTTGATGACCTATGTATGATACCGATGCGACTTAATAGTGATCGGTTGGAGTATGAGCGGTATACCTCATCTCCGCAGGGCATAATGATGTTTGTAAAACATAATCAACAGTGTAGCATATCTGCTTAGGTTGAACCATGAAATACATTGGTTGATGATACATTACTTAGTATACATGTTCTTCATATTCCTTAAATGTTGTTGTTCTAATTGATAACAATCTGCTGCTGATTACCTTAGAACTTTTATTGCCTATGTTATTCTTGGTTGCTATAATAAAGCTTCTGGCAGAGAGTTATAACTCTCGCTGGGACAATTATTTAAAATTGTCTCACCCCTTAGATTTCAACTTTTTAGGTGGTCGTTGAGGACGAAGGAATCAATCTTCAGGTGACCAATATCAGCAGTAGCAGCTTCAGCAGCAGCAACACCAGGAGCAGCAGTGAATCTCAGGTGGAGATACTGACTGCTGAGTCATGTAGTTAGATGGTCTTATGTCGTCTCTGTACTCTCAGGTCCTTGGAGTCTTTTGGTATGAGATTTTGGGTTTTAAATCTTGAGATTTTGTATCTGACTGTATATAATCACTCATGAAGTGATCTAACAGAGATGTAATATGTTTACCTTGTTTCTTATAAAAGGAGTTTCATGATTTCAAGATCTTGTTTCAAAAAGTTTTAATTTCCCGTGATTTTTGTCTTCCGCTGTTAACGAATCGCTTCCGCTAAGTTTATATCGTGGTTTTTGAGATCGGAGCCCACAAAAGCTTTAAAAGAAACACCACAAGTAATGAAGATCTCACCAGAGGCAATAGTTTCCATGATGAGGCTTGTTGGTGGTATTTTATGTTATTTATTTTCACTTGTATTAGCCAATTGGGTTGAGTCTTCTTAGGCCCATTAGTGTTAGTCTGTATTATGTTATATTGTGTATTTGATACATCATGCCTTGAGACTAGGCTATATGTATGAATATGTATATGACACTCTCTATAACCATGATCTCTTCACATGGTATCAAGAGCATCTGCCTAATTTCCAAAACAAAGCCTTTTTTCTTTTTCAAAAGCATCCTTTGTTTCTTTCCCTCTACGCCGTTGCACCCCCACCGCCCGCCTACACCTTCCCTCCCTCGTACCCATAGTTTTTGGTCACCACCAGTCACTGCCGCTTGCCACATGACACGTGCGGTAAGCCTCCACTGCTGGCCGCTAGGCATGCGGTGGCAGCTATGCATTAGCACATCACTGATACCACTACTTGTTGCTCAGTTGACAAGTATGATAGCCTCTTTCCTGTTGTCTTGTCGAGGAGGATCCCTATCACTGCTTTCCTTATCTTCGATAAGGGAGTCATATGTGAAGGTCCCCCTTGGAGTTGCACTCATTTACCCTTGATTGGGTGTTCTTTGGCGTAGAAACCTTTGTGAAAATTTTATTGGTACTCCTCCCCGTCTTTGTCACCCACCAGATCTGACTGATGGTGTGTTGATGTTGACACACTAGGAAACCATTTCTACAAATAAGATTGTAAACCTTATGCTTTCCTTTTTGTCTCTTTCCTCTCCATGCATTTTCCCAATCTACATGAGTGAGTGTCAATAATTGTTAAGTATTTATTATCTCCTTCCTATCACTATACATCTTTCTTGTAATAGTACTTCAAGTCGTGCTTCTTTTTTTACTTTCTCCTTTCATTGTGCATCTTAGCAGTGACTTCTCATATACATCGTTGTTCTAACCAGTGTGGTACTATGATATCCTTCTGCACCACTATTCTATCTGTGTGATATATTGATATCTTTCTCCACTGACGTCTTATAGATGTGAAATTTTCATTTGTATGAGGTTGATGGCAAAGATTCAATTCAGATCATTGTCTAAAGTCACAATGCTCCTATCTCCATAATCAAGTTGAATGGAGAAAATTACCTACTCTGGACGAGTTATGTTCAAACCAGCATGGAGTCCATAGAAAAGGTTATATTCATTGACAACCCTACTAAGGAACATGAAAATATACAGAGGGACAAGATTTTCTTTTTTTCATTTGTTGATAATTACTTCACTTTTCATAATTATAACATGCTTATCTGGGCTGTATCAGAACATGTTGAGCTAAAGGCATGTTTGGTTGAACCGTAAACAGTAAACGGAAACATGCGTTGCAACTCAGGCCTGTTTGGTAGGAAGTTGTTGCAGTTCCTTACATTTAAATGATTGTTTTTGGGTTTTAAGTTTTATTTGGTAGGGTACTTTGCGGTGTAGTTGGCTGAATTTAAACTGCACCACGTCATCAGCCCCAAAATCACAAGTTTTGACGTGGTCGGGTGCAGAAGCACCATAACCTCACACATCTCACATTCTCCCGGGCTTTTATAGCTGTAACCAGCGGGATCTCAGCAAAAAGTTGTCAGACACAAAACATTTACAAAAGAACTCATTGAATTTCTTCAGTACCGTAACAAACGAAATGGATGCAATATAAAACGTATGATTATATTTGATGTGTTTTTGAATCATCTAATTACATCCTACAACACCGTACCAAACTAGCCCTCAGCGTGTTTTTAAACTCACTGTGTTTGGTTGGACAGAAAGTAACTTCACACTGCGGGAACCAATTGTACGTAAATAGTTAGACCATGTACAAAAATCCTGAAAACAGACTGCGCCCTTTTTAGACGTAGTTCGTTCCCACATTCTCTGCATCTTGCAGCGGTGAAGCTCCGCCTCCGCTCTATCTACTCATCTCATCACCTTGCTCATAACTTCTGCTGCAAAGCTTGAAATCGTGGCTGAGTGACAATAGATTTTTGTGCGGTATGTTCACCACAGGTAGTAAGAGTGTAGTCTGGTTGGAGCTACATCCAATCAAACCAAAGATTTGTAGTTCAATAACTTATTTTTTATTTCATGTTTTAAAAATTTTATGTTTGCAGAATAAGTCTGGTACTACAGATTTAAAGTCGCAGAACAACTTATACAACCGGTTTGTCTCAACTCTCAAGACCTAATAAGAGTGTAGAACGCTTAAGGGTAAGAAACATTCAGATAACGATTAACCTAGACTTATAAACTGATCGAATACGGATCAGATACCACTATATCAGAATCAAAAAAAAATCTGATCCGATAATATCCAAATTCGATCCGACAAATAATATCAGAATTCAAATAAATACTCGATCCGAACTAAAAAATATAAATGTATTGTTATTAATATATTATGTATAGAAAACATTGAAATCACTATGTAAAATATCTATATTTTTATTTTTAATATATAAATAATTTATTTGATAATACATGTATATATTTGTCAGATTTCAAATTTTTTCGAAACACATATAGCTATATCCAAAATACTATCCCATTTGATATTCTAAATCCAATCCGAAGTCAGATTTTTTTTCAAAATTTCAACCTTGCCGGATATCCATTTACAATGAACCTAATACAGATCGGTTAAGTACATGGACAAAGCACCAAATCCCAAAGACACTACCACTAAAGAGAAGATATGTCCAATGCCATACAGAAAGCAGATCACAAAGACTGATGCTCACGCCTAGAAAAACAGGATACGATGCGAAACGTTCCCACGGCCACGGACCATTCACTCAGCTGCGGGAACCTCAGCCGGAGATCTGGATGGACTTGACATTGGGCTTCTTCACCTCTTCCTTGGGCACAGTGACAGTGAGCACGCCGTTCTCCATGGACGCCGTCACGCGCTCCATCTTGGCGTTCTCCGGCAGCTTGAACCTGCGGAGGAACTTGCCGCTGCTGCGCTCCACTCTGTGCCAGCGGTCGCCTTTCTCTTCTTTGTCCTTAGTCCTCTCGCCGGTGATCTGAAGCACGCCGCCGTCTTCCACCTCCACCCTCACTTCCTCCTTCTTTAGCCCAGGCAGGTCGGCCTTGAAGACATGGGCCTGAGGAGTCTCCTTCCAGTCGATGCGGGTAGCTGCGAACTGCGAGGTCTCCGCGGCTGTGTCTGAAGAAGGGCGGCTGAGGGTTCCGGAAAAGAAGGGAATGTCCTGGAACGGGTCCCAGTGGTCGAGGGAGAAGGGGTCGAAGATGTTGCTGCGGCGGCCACCGAAGAATGGAGTGAGAGACATTGTCGATGGAAAGGGTTTCGGGGAGGAATATGAGAGATCGAGGAACGTAAATTAATCAGAGAGATAGAGGGAGAAGAAGAAGAAGGTGATCTTTGCGTTTATTGGAGCTCGAACGCTGTGGAGGATGCACGCCGATCTGCTTTTCTTCTGATGATATGGCAGAATAGCGGAACTGAGATCCTTCTTTACAAGGAAGAAAAGGGATGGCAGTCGGGGAACGGATCGGACGGCTGGAAATTCTCGAGGTTTCTAGACAACGGATGCGGATTTGTTCATTTGTACTATTTTGGGTGGTTGATACATGACCTACTTCAGGTGAAATGTCAATAAATTTAATCTGTCTGGACATTTTCAGTTCACAATCTTGATTGCCCAACTTCTTCGTTAAATTTCTATGTAGAGTCCTGGATTTACAATATAATCATGGCATGCCCCTTCAAAGAATTAGAAGTTTTAAAATATTACATTAAATTTGAAAATTCGTATGGACCCAAGTCGCTTCCATCTTCTTTTACAATCGCTCGCATTGGAGACTTACGGAATATGGAACGGCAGTACAAATCCTTATTTCATTGTTTTCCAACGCATGAACCACTAGGCATTGTGGATAGACATATTTCAAGATTGGATAGAATTCATAGAACAAAACCAACTTTCTTCTTCGTATTAACAAATGCCTTTTTTTTAATTAAATATTCATTCAATAAAAAGAGAAATAGAAAATCATAACTGCAAGATTTGACGAGGAGTACATAGAGAGAGAAAGGTTCTTGTAGGCACAGGGAAGTACTTGGAACTTTTTGTCAAAATGTAAAGATAAGAAAAATTCTAGCCATAATTAGTTATCTACCCGCAGGTATACCCGGAGCAATAAAAAAAGCACATTTTAATGCATCCTGGAGATATTCTACATGTAGCCTTTTTTTGTATTATTGTCCATACAAAGGTCATGCAAAGTGCATGTAAAGTATAGTTATTGTATTTATTCTCCAACGAATTGTACATGTGATATCTCAATCCACCACAATTACACGAAAAATATTTAGATTTAAATTTTTATTTGTTTCTAGTTTCTTCAATGTTTCTTTTTCAAAAAGCTTTGTTGCATCCCCATTTTTCCCCAGTCCAGAATCCTTTTCAAATATGCATGTATTGTACGTACATTCACGGGTATTTTTTATTTGTAATTTATTTCATATGTTACGAAGTGTAAAGCTCATACGAAGAGAAGATAATGTATGCACTCCCTCACATATTTTACTTGTGATATCTAATTCCATCAAATTAGTACTTGTACAGACATATAACACTAATTGCCTCTCTACTTCTTCTCACTCCATATTCTTTCACAAATTTGTAAGTATTGTACATTTATCAACTGTACTGAATTTTCTTATATATATTGTTTCTAATTGTTAAACATTTTTTTCAAGTCTGAATGAAAGTTCACTCTCCCGTTCAAGTGATTGTTCTTGATGATCGGAGGTTATCTTAAACTTTGTTGGCGTACAATACCAACACACATACAAGACGTATAGTACAATACATGAATCATTTGTGGAGAGTAATTATCCTAATTCAATACAGTACATGATGTATAATACTATACATATAGTATGAGACGTACAACAATAATATCATTTGTCAAAATTGCGTAGGAAAAGTATATTTGTATAGTACATGATGTACAGTACTAATCGTACAGTACGAGACGTACAACAATAAAATCATTTTCTAAATTGTGTAGAAGTACATTACTAACACACATTGTACAATAAATATAGTACTAAACACATACAATACCTCCATAAACCACATATAGTACCTCAGAAAATTATGTATTAAAGAATGTCGATATGTACATACAACACCTACATAAACTATTTCACATTTTACAAAAAGACATACACATACTACTAACCTATTTTTCAAGTACAGTTGATACACACATTACAATACCTCATATATTTTATATATTTTATTTTACACATCAATACAGTGGTTGATGTATAATACATGATGTACAATACTAGACATACAATACGAAAGGTGAGAGAGAAGGGAACAGGTGGAGGAAGATGAAACTGGATACAATACTTGAGCAGGATAGTCGACATCACCAAGAGGAACCACTTCACTGCAACATGCTCTAACAAGCCCGTCAGCAACCTCACCTGGCGCGAGTATTGTACTTGTGTTGGGATATTTTTGTGGCAGAGAGATTTCTGGGTGGAGGAGTGTGCAGAGGTATTTGGTGATGAAGAATGCAACCGGGCATTGAACACGGCGTGAAAGACTATCGGCTATAGCTCCCGTAGGAGTGAGCATGGCAGTGCGCTATGGTTGGATTGGTTAGATCTGTGAATCGAACGTATTGTACTAGTGTGGGAACACTAATGGGGTGGAATGGGACTGGAGAGAGAAGTCATAAGAGAGAAACCAAATCAGAAAAAATTGGTCTGGAGAGAGGAGTGGCGAGACAACTTCGGGACTCTTCAACTTCCGCATGGAGTTAATCCGTGTAGAGTTAATTCGTATAAAAGGAAACAACTGGCTCCAGGCTTTTGTGGACTCCCGATACACGGGTGGGTGGTCGGGTATAGACCTAACTATGTGTAGCGTTAATCAAAGATAACGGGCGGAGGGTGCACTCCAAATAATAAATTAGAAGTGTAAGCAAAAGTGAACACCATGATATTTCCCCAACTCAAATGAAAGGGTCCCTTGGTAGTGAGAATCCTCATTTATGGTATATCTACGCAAGTATCCTCCATGGAGTTCCTGAAGAACTGAACCTGCGTCAATTGTGAGTGACAAAAATTGAGTAAAATGAATCAAAAATAAAATCATAAATACCCAAAAGCTACTACTATAATCTATGATAGAAATGACAAATTCTTTCCATCTACACAGATCAAAGGACACAAAAAACAAGTATGGTCTATTTATTATAAGAATTATGATAAATAGATCCATGAAAAATGTTTTTGTGACTCCATAAGGATATATGAAAATAATTTTGTGGTTTGAAAGAAGTGTGACTAATTCTATGTGGTAAAGGGACAAGAAAAGAACATAAGACAATAATATTTTTAGTTTGCATCGCACATGAAGCATAGGTAAGGGACTATGAAAATCCTAAAATGATAATGGGTAGAAATAAGGAAGAAATTGTGGCCAATCAACCAAATGAGTGTATGAAGTCTAGAAGGACATTTAATACTTCAGAACTTATTATCAAATAGGGTTTTAATACCTATACAAGTGAAGAATTTGTACGCTATTTAGACATAATAAAAGTTACCCTATACGACAACGATGCTCCACATCACCAAGACACTAGAACAGTATAGAAGGAGCTCCCAGCTTCTACAGACTACCATCTACCATTTGGCTCGTTGCTTCTCCAGCAATACGGGACCAACAGGCTAGGCGGATTTGTTCATTTGTACTATTTTGGGTGGTTGATTCATGACCTACTTCAGGTGAAATGTCAATAAATTTGATCTCTCTGGACATTTTCAGTTCACGATCTTGATTGCCCAACTTCTTCGTTAAATTTCTATGTAGAGTCATGGATTTACAATATAATCATGGCATGCCCCTTCATAGAATTAGAAGTTTTAAAATATTACATTCAATTTGAAAATTCGTATGGGCCCAAGTCGCTTATATCTTCTTTTACAATCGCTCGCATTGGAGACTTACGGAATATGGAACGGAAGTAAAAATCCTTATTTCATTGTTTTCCGATGCATGAACCACTAGGCATTGTGGATAGACATATTTCAAGATTGGATAGAATTCATAGAGCAAAACCAAATCTCTTCTTCGTATTAACAAATGCCTTTTTTTATTAAATATTCATTCAATAAAAAGAGAAATAGAAAATCATAACTGCAAGATTTGACGTGGAGTACATAGACAGAGAAAGGTTCTTGTAGGCACAGGGAAGTACTTAGAACTTTTTGTCAAGGTAAGAAAAATTCTAGCCATAATCAGTTATCTAACCACAGGTATACCCAGAGCAATAAAAAAAGTGCATTTTAATGCATCCTAGAGATATTCTACCTGTAGCCTTTTCTGTATTATTGTCCATACAAAGGTCATGCAAAGCGCATGTAAAGTATAGTTATTGTATTTATTACCCAACAAATTGCACCTGTGATATCTCAATCCACCACAATTACATGGAAAATATTTAGATTTAAATTTTATTTGTTTCTAGTTCCTTCAATGTTTCTTTTTCAAAAATCTTTGTTGCATCCCCATTTTTCCCCAGTCCAGAATCATTTTCAAATACGCACGTATTGTACGTATATTTACTGGTACTTTTTATTTGTAATTTATTTCATATGTTGTGAAGTGTAAAACTCGTATGAAGTGCAGATAATGTATGCACTCCCTCACAGATTTTACTTGTGATATCTAATTCCATCAAATTAGTACTTGTACAGACATATAACACTAATTGCCTTTCTACTTCTTCTCACTCAATATTCTTTCACAAATCTGTAAGTATTGTACATTTATCAGCTGTACTGGATTTTCTTATCTATATTGTTTCTAATTGTTAATTTTTTTTTTAGTCTGAATGAAAGTTCACTCTCCCGTTCAAGTGATTGTTCCTGATGATCGGAGGTTATCTTAAACTTTGTTGGCATACAATACCAACACACATACAAGATGTATAGCACAATACATGAATCATTCGTGCAGAGTAATTATCCTAATTCAATACAGTACATGATGTACAATACTATACGTATAGTATGAGACGTACAACAACAATATCATTTGTCAAAATTGTGTAGGAAAAGTACATTTGTATTGTATATGATGTACAGTATTAATCGTGCAGTACGAGATGTACAACAATAAAATCATTTTCTAAATTGTGTAGAAGTACATTACTAACAAACACATTGTACAAGAAATATAGTACTAAACACACACAATACCTCTATAAACCACATATAGTACCTCAGAAAATTATGTACTAAAGAATGTCGATATGTACATCCAGTACCTACATAAACTATTTCACATTTTACTAAAAGACATACACATACTACTCACCTATTTTTCAAGTACAGTTGATACACACATTACAATACCTCATACATTTCATATGTTTCATTTTACACATCAATATAGTGGATGATGTATAATACATGATGTACAGTACTAGACATATAGTACGAAAGGTGAGAGAGAAGGGAAAAGGTGGAGGAAGACAAAACCGGATACAATACTTGAGCAGGATAGGCGACATCACCAAGAGGGACCACTTCACTGCAACACGCTCTGACCAGCCCGTCAGCAACCTCACCTGGCACAAGTGTTGTACTTGTGTTGAGATATTTTTTTGGTTGAGAGAATTATGGGTGGAGGAGTATGCAGAGGTGTTTGGTGATGAAGAATGCAACTGGGTGTTGAACACGGCGTGAAAGACTATCAGCTATAGCTCCCGTAGGAGCAAGCATGGAAGTGTGCTCCGGTTGGATTGGTGAGAGCTGTGAATCGAACGTATTGTACTAGTGTGGGAACACTAATGGAGTGGAATGGGACTGGAGAGAGAAGTCATAAGAGAGAAACCAAATCAGGAAAAATTAGTCTGGAGAGAGGAGTGGCGAGAGAACTTCGAGACTCTTCAACTTCTGCATGGAGTTAATCCGTGTAGAGTTAATTCATATAAGAGGAAACAACTAGCTCCAGGCTTTTGTGGACTCCCGATGCACGAGTGGGTGGTCAGGTATAGACCTAACTATGTGTAGCGTTAATCAAAGATAACAGTCGGAGGGTGCACTCCAAATAATAAATCAAAAGTGTAAGCAAAAGCAAACACCATGATACTTCCCCAACTCAAATGAAAGGGTCCCTTGGTAGTGAGAATCCTCATTTAAGGTATATCTACGCAAGTATCCTCCATGGAGTTCGTGAAGAACTGAACCTGCGTCAATTGTGAGTGAAAAAAATTGAGTGAAATGAATCAGAAATAAAATCATAAATACCCAAAAGCTACTACTATAATCTATGATAGAAATGACAAATTATTTCCATCTACACAGATCAAAGGACACAACAAACAAGTATGGTCTATTTATTATAAGCATTACGATAAATAGATCCATGAAAAATGTTTTCGTGAGTCCATAAGCATATATAAAAATAATTGTTTGGTTTGAAAGAAGTGTGACTAATTCTATGTGGTAAAGGGACAAGCAAAGAACATAAGACAATAATATTTTTAGTTTGCATCGCACATGAAGCACATGTAAGGGGCTATGAAAACTCTAAAATGATAATGGGTAGAAATAAGGAAGAAATTGTGGCCAATCAACCAAATGAGTATATGAAGTATAGAAGGACATTTAATACTTCAGAACTTATTATCAAATAGGGTTTTAATACCTATACAAGTGAAGAATTTGTACGCTATTTAGACATAATAAAAGTTACCCTATACGACAATGATGCTCCACATCACCAAAGCATATACAAGTCATTAGACTTCCCACTTACACGACAAATCCTTACATTTGATTGTATTCTACTAAGGCATTTTAAGCATTGGATAAGACTTAGGTATTTGTTGGGAGCACTACATCTTCTCATCTATCAACAAGCAATCCAAGCGATTGTTGAACTTGATGATGATCTTCATTGGTTCCTCCAAAGTCACTTTCATGTTGTTATGTATGGACTTCACTTCTGTGGGCTTTGATCTCCAAAACACAAGATAAACATAGCAGAAGCGATTCGATTAATCAGTGGAATACAAAAATCACGAGAAATTAAAACTTTTTGAAAACGAGATCTTAAAAACCTAAAACTCCTTTTATAAAAGTAAGATGAACTGTTTACATCTCTGATAAATCACTTCTCGAGTGATTATATACGTCATGATACAAAATCTCAAGATTTCAAAATTCTCAGATCAACAAACTCCTAGGACCTGAGTGTACAGAGACGACATAAGACTATTCTGACTACAAGACTAGACAGCACAGTGTTTCCACCTGAAGTCACTGCTGCTCCTGAATTTGCTGATGTTGCTGCTGTCCACCTGCAGATCGGTGCCTTCGACCTCGACGTCCACCTAAAGATAGAAATCTACGGGGTGAGACAATTTTAAATAATTGTCCCAGCGAGAGTTATAACTCTCCGCCAGAAACTTTGTTAGAAGCAATCAAAGGAATATCATGAGCAAGTAATTTAGGTTACTCACAGTAGGCTTGATAACAAAAACTCATCTTTAATTGAGGAATATGAAGAACATGTATACTAATACTTGAACAGGATATTAAAAGCAAGAAATGTAATATCAATCAATGTTC
This sequence comes from Alisma plantago-aquatica, assembly GCA_963693085.1. NCBI lineage: Eukaryota > Viridiplantae > Streptophyta > Magnoliopsida > Alismatales > Alismataceae > Alisma > Alisma plantago-aquatica. Next base: position 899,589,953 of record OY856411.1, read on the forward strand.
CTTGTAGTTCAACCTAAGCAGTTATGCTACACGGTTGATTATGTTTTACAAACATCATTATGCCCTGCGGAGATGAGGTATACCGCTCATGCTCCAACCGATCACTAGTAAGTCGCATCGGTATCATACTAGGTCATCGAAAGAGCCGGATTCTCATGACCTTCAACTACCTCAGTCAGAATGAGGATAAACATGCAGGACATCTAGTGTCCTTGCTAATATAGCTTACCAGGGTATTCTGGTACTTCGCTATTAGAGTCACAGTGGCATTCTGCACTCTCTTCGCCATCGAAAGATTTCATGTTTATCTCTCATCGATGCGGTATAAAAGATTCCCTTGGAAGAATAGTGTTACTTCATCCCGGTATAAACATATAGTGAAGGGTTGATGGATTAAGATACATCAACATCAACTCCTACACTAGGATGTAAGGATATACACATCCATATTCCCCCACATACTCTAAAGTATGTGATCCAGGAGTTCCCTTAGGAAAACCTGTTTCACCATCATTTAAATTCTGACAATGATGGATCTATGGTCAGGGCTCTACATGGTATGATTAAACTTGATTATTAGGTACATTTCAGTATTCTTTTAGCATCATACATGTTTTCAAACATTAATCATTAGCATAGCAGCTATGAAAGTAGAATACTAAATGTATCAAGTCTAACTCACATCAATTATTATTTCTCAATCGTTCAATCACAAGTCATTTGACAAGCATGACCTTGATGATATTCATGGCTCTTACAACCTATCATTCTCATAAGATACCACTTACTAGGCATCAACATATGTCATTATTCATAAAGCTAATAACATGCTTCCAATGAATATGAAATCATAATCCCTACCTGGATATGATCACCATCATGTATAGAAACCTGCATGGTTAATTCAACTGATAATAGTAAGCAGTTCATATCAAGAGTTGTACCCTTATATTCTTACAAGGGTTAGATTCCCTGATTTTCATCAATTAGGGTTTACTATTCACAATATATGTCATCACCCTGGAATTAGGGTTTACTATTCACCTCATGGTGAATTAATCTCATTACATCACCATGCATGAGAAACATCATCATTAAAGCCCTCAGCTAAGATCAAGATTCACCAATTACCATAATTAGGGTTTCCATGATCTCTCATAAGTGGATCATACCCTAATCATGCACATTCATGTATATTGAAGGTATTTTACTTGAGTTTCCATCATAAATGGTACTTTCTCTCTCCTCTCACTAGTAGATGATGACTACACCACTTAGATTAGGTTAGGTTAAGTCCCCTTTGATCTACATAAACCAAATCACCACTATCATGTTATTAGAGTTTACATAAAACAAGGTATCCTTTAATTGAACCCATTTAGGCTGAAACGAGTTGAACCCATTTGAGGTGAAACGAGTTGAACCCATTTGAGGTGAAACGAGTTGAACCCGTTTGGATTGAAACGAGTGTAACCCATTTCAGTTGAAATGAGTGTGACCCATTTGGGTTGAAACGAGTGTGACCCATTTGGGTTGAAATGAGTGTAACCCATTTGGATTGAAACGAGTGTGACCCATTTCAGTTGAAACGAGTGTGAACCCGTTTGTATTGAAATGAGTGTGACCCATTTCAGTTGAAACGAGTGTGAACCCGTTTGCATTGAAATGAGTGTAACCCATTTCAGTTGAAACGAGTGTGACCCATTTGGGTTGAAACGAGTGTGACCCATTTGGGTTGAAACGAGTTGAACCCATTTGAGGTGAAACGAGTTGAACCCATTTGAGGTGAAACGAGTTGAACCCATTTGAGGTGAAACGAGTGTGAACTTACTTGGTTCCAAACCGCATGAACATAAAAGGTGACACATAGGTTATGTTTGAATAGGGTTTCCTATGTTGAAGCCTTTAATTGGCCAAAGCCATGTTAACCACTTACGGATTGAGTCAATTAGGATGAGCCTCAATCAATTGGACTCCAATTTGACCCTTAATTGAAAGCCAATTAGGTTTAAGTCTAACTCAATTAGGGTTTCCAATCGGCTAATCATCAATTCTCAACAATGTGAAACAAATTGTAATTGAACCCATCAATTGAACTCCAATTGGGCCCAAACTTGGCCCAAAAGGTCTTGAGACCGTTTTCCCAAAGTTTGACCAAAATCTAAGTTGATTTGATTAGGATTGAACCCTAATTAGGTCTAAAATCAGCACTTTTATCAATTCTTCAACCTATTGAAATTGGACCTACAATTGATCAATTTTCCTTAACCCTAGACCTCCAAACGGTCTTGGGGTGTCACTAAACGAGTGTGAGACCGTTTGGGTGAACCCCAAATGGGTTTGAACCCGTTTGGTTCCTCCAACCCAAAACTCAACAAGATCTATAATTAAAATCAGCAATTTCAACCCGATTAGGGTTAGGGTGTTGAAGTGCCTTCAACTCTCAATTGGTTAGGAATTAGATTATAATTCTTTGTAGGAAAGAAATTCAATACATTATGAACAGACCCTCAAATGGTCATACCTTGGTCAACCCTATGAAACGGTATTGGGGTCGTTTTGATCCAAACGATCTTGCAGGATCGTTTGAGATCAAACGGGTTGAACCCGTTTGACCTTAAACGAGTTGCACCCATTTGGACCAAAAGGGTCCAAGGTCGTTTCATAAAGTGACCTAGGAATCCACGCCCATCATCCTCAACCTCTGTTCAGGTCGGTTCCACCACCGTTTTGCTTGCAAAAGAGCAAGCAAGAAGGGAGGTAGAAGAAGAACTAATCATAAAAACAAGAACAAAGATATGCATAACAAAGCTAAGAGTTAGAGTTATAAAACCCGCCTCAAACGTGGTTCCTAGAGCTTTCAAGCTTCCAAGCTTCGAAACTTTAATGGTGGCTTGAGCTCCACAGGTCATCCAAGGTTGTTTCTTCAAGAAAGGTTGGGAAGGATCGGCTAGAAAGAGAAAGCTAAGTAAATTAACCATGAAACCAACCTTATACTAGGATTTTCCCCCATGAATTCAAGCTAGAAGATGGTGCTTTCTTACCTTAGAACAGGTTGGTAGTTTCCCTGAGCTCCAGAGCTTTGCCTTGGCCGGTTGAGAAAGATAAGAAGTGAGGAAGTGAAGGGAAACGTTTGCTTGGTTTGGAAAGAAAGGTGCTTATATAGGTTAGGATGATTTTCACCATAAGGACCTCTAAAGCATGTAATTCTCATCCACGCCCCTCCTTATTTCTAAGGCACGTTCAAGCTATCAAAACTTAATAAAAGCCCATAAAAAATCAAGATCTAAGGGTAAAGAAAACCAATATGCACACTAAGGTGTGTGTGTGTGTGTGTATATATATATATATATATATATATATATATATATATATATATATATATATATATATATATATATATATATATATGAAGGGTCTTCTTACTCATACTAGGTGTTTTCAATACAAAGATCATCCTTCTTATCTAATTATTTAATAGAAGAGCCCTTCTCATCTTTTCTTCTCTAAATGATGTCAAGAGTCATAAAAGATATTCTAGAAAGTGTATATTACAAGTTGCACCCCACATTTTGGGTAAATTGCACTTTACACCAAAATTAGGGTTTAAGCACAAGGATTGCTCCACAAGCTGCACCTTGGTGCCCAAACTTGGGAAATCCATCATACCTCATCATATTCCTTCATATGATGTCTCTTTATTAGAGGAACATCTTAACCTGTGTAATTTGCAAGTTAACCCCTCTAATTGGGTAATTTGCACATAGGTCCATGTATTACCAAACAATACTACAATCATTGTTTAAAAAGGACAGAAATGAAAATGTATGTTCCTTAGGAACTTAATTACATGCCAAAAGATAATCACAAGGATTTAATTACATATCTTAGGAAAAACACCTAGGGTTAATTCATAACCCAGGTCAGGGATGTTACAACTTCCACCTATAAGACATCCATGCTCTCTGTCTTTTTTTTGACTCCTTGTAAGGAACCATTATCTTCCCTTAGTACAAAGTTAGTTGCAGCCACATTGGACCGCTTGAGCACAACACCATCAACACTAAGCTTGAGGATGCCTTCTCACTGCATGTCTTCCAAATCAACTGAGATAGCAAACCAAGAAGGTCTGTTGATAATACTATGAGATTACTTCATGTTTTATGTAAACCACTGTCTAAGGGACTGGCTATTCTTCAATGTCACCATGTGTTGTCGGTCCAATTTATCCAAGAGTTCTATTGAAAATTTGTAATCCTTCAACGAAGGAAGAGTACTCTCATCTTGCAGTCCACCTCTGGGATAGAATGTAGAAGTGGTCAGTCCACACACCGTACAGGTTGTATTAGTCATGATTCCTTCATGAAGCGCCTTTTATAAAAATATTTTCACATGTGGTGGTACTTTGAGTTTCCATACTACTGAACCAACACATGTCCATGGGTCTTCAGACCTCTTTGATGAGATTGTTGCAAACTACATTGATTGATAATTATCCATCTGACGATCATTTAAATTGCCATATGTCAGACACAACATGCGGATGGGGTGGTATCATGCCCAAGATTTGCTTTGGTGACATGTCATGAAATTGGTATTGGATAAAGTCAGTGTCCCAAGATTTCACTGGCCATTGAAGACACCAAAATGATCATGTAATTTTTCAGGGATTGGTCTACCTCCTCTTAGTTTGGGTGGTAGTGTGCCTTGGATCCATGCATTTGTCTCCATACAATTTGATTCACCATTAAGGATGACTCTCCATGTAACATCCCAGGATTTGAGGCCTCGGATAAAATGATCTTATAAGGAATGATTGGACTACCCATATCACTAAGGTCCGGCTCCTTTTCCGGGAGCCCATTAATAAAGAACTCCATAGTTAAGCGTGCTCAGCTTGGATTAGTACTAGGATGGGTGACCAGTAGGGAAGTTGATCTTGGCTTGCACGTGAGTGAGATTAAAGCGTGTAATTAAGGCTAGTGGTGATCAGTGGGGCCAGTCGTCATTCCTAAAACTCTACTAGAGCCTAGGGCAGTGGGCCCGAGCATTAAAAATTGTATCAGAGCCATAACCCCTCTAGTAGGTGGGGCCCACATGGGCATGTGGCATTCCAGTCTTGAGTCGTGCGGTCCAGGCATGTAGGAAAGGGCTATCCATGGTTGACGTAGCCACCCTTGTGCTAGTATTCTGTGATCGAGAGTTGGGTGTCCATGGTCCATAATGGGTTTGTACTGAAATGGGGTGATATTATGAGGTCATATAGTTGAGCATTGACGAGGATGTCAAAAGTCTAAATGGAGAGATTGTAACATCCCAAGATTTGAGGCCTTGAATAAAATGATCTTATAAGGAATGATTGGACTACCCATATCACCAATGTGCACCTCCTTTTCTGGGTGTCCATTACTAAAGAACTACATAGTTAAGAATGCTCAGCTTGGAGTAGTACTAGGATGGGTGACCAGTCGGGAAGTTGATCTGGGCTTGTGTGTGAGTGAGATTAAAGCGCGCAGTTAAGACTAGTGGTGGTCTGTGGGGCCAGTCATCATTATTGAAACATTACTAGAGCCTAGGGTAGTGGGCCCAAGCGTTACACTCCCCACAAGTTGGGACATGTCATATTCATTCTAAAGTATAGACCTCCAAAGCCTTGAACCTATAAACAACATAGTGATACGACGGGATAGAATGACATAGAAACAAAGATAGGGAACGGGTTGCTTATTCTTAACTCCTAATGGCCAAAGTGAGCCCTTTCATTCAATTCTTAATTAAAAAATTAAGAATTAATCAAATCTCTCCAAGTAGGATTCGAACCTATGACCAATCGGTTAACAGTCGACCGCTCTACCACTGAGCTACTGAGGAACAATGGGAGATTCGATCTCATAGAGTTCAACTCCCATTCTCAACCCATGAACAATATGAGTCTGAAACTTCCTTCATAACTCTCAGAACTTCTTCGTAATGACATCAAAATTGGATTTTGCCTCCATGACCCGTCTCCAGTGTATGTCCTTATGGGTAACGAGGTCCCATATTGATATGTAAAGTAAATCCTCATTTGTTCCTAGAATGCCTTATGTTGAGGCCCCCATGTTTCCTTTATGCAATAATCTTCAACCATGCAGTGGTGCTCAATTTCTTTTGCTCATCATTAGTACCCAAGTTGAAGTTCCTAATGACTTGATCAATCCCTTCACATATGGCTATTGGAAGTTGTGTTACTTGCATGTGGTAAGTAGGCACAAAGTTTAGGACCAACCTCACCAATGATACCCACCCAACAAAGGAGAGAGTATGGTTCACTCAAGAGTTGGCGAGAGAACTTCAGGATTCATCAACTTCTGCATGGAGTTAATACGTATAGAGTTAATTCGTATAAGAGGAAACAACTAGCTCCAGGCTTTTGTGGACTCCCGATGCACGGGTGGGTGGTGGGGTATAGACCGAACTATGTGTAGCGTTAATCAAAGATAACGGGTGGAGGGTGCACTCCAAATAATAAATCAAAAGTGTAAGCAAAAGTGAACACCATGATACTTCCCCAACTCAAATGAAAGGATCCCTTGGTAGTGAGAATCCTCATTTAAGGTATATCTACGCAAGTATCCTCCATGGAGTTCCTAAAGAACTGAACCTGCATCAATTGTGAGTGACAAAAATTGAGTGAAATGAATCAGAAATAAAATCATAAATACCCAAAAGCTACTACTATAATCTATGATAGAAATGACAAATTATTTCCATTTACACAGATCAAAGGACACAACAAACAGGTATGGTCTATTTATTATAAGCATTATGTTAAATAGATCCATGAAAAATGTTTTCGTGAGTCCATAAGCATATATGAAAATAATTTTGTGGTTTGAAAGAAGTGTGACTAATTCTATGTGGTAAAGGGACAAGCAAAGAACATAAGACAATAATATTTTTAGTTTGCACCGCACATGAAGCATAGCTAAGGGGCTATGAAAACCCTAAAATGATAATGGGTAGAAATAAGGAAGAAATTGTGGCCAATCAACCAAATCAGTATATGAAGTATAGAAGGACATTTAATACTTCAGAACTTATTATCAAATAGGGTTTTAACACCTATACAAGTGAAGAATTTGTACGCTATTTAGACATAATAAAAGTTACCCTATACGACAATGATGCTCCGCATCACCAAAGCATATACAAGTCATTAGACTTCCCACTTACACGACAAATCCTTACATTTGATTTTATTCTACTAAGGCATTTTAAGCATTGGATAAGACTTACATATTTGTTGGGAGCACTACATCTTCTCATCTATCAACAAGCAATCCAAGCGACTGTTGAACTTGATGATGATCTTCATTGGTTCCTCCAAAGTCACTTTCACGCTATTATATATGGCCATCACTTGCACCTACAAGACATCCATGCTCTCTGCCTTTTTTTTGACTCCTTGTAAGGAACCATTATCATCCCTTAGTACAAAGTTAGTTGCAGCCACATTGGACTGCTTGAGCACAACAGCATCAACACTAAGCTTGAGGATGCCTTGAGGAGATTTTTGCCAAATGTAATCAAATCCAACAGTCCTTGTTCCGGTATTGCAGTTTGAGAAGGCAGTCTCACATACTCATATATGTATAGCCACCTGTCGAGTAGTTGTCAAGTGAGGAATATCATTAGAGTTGAGGATGTGATCACTGCATGTCTTCCAAATCAACTGAGATAGCAAACCAAGAAGGTTTTGATGATAATATTGTGAGATTGCTTCATGTTTTATGTAAACCACTGGCTAAGGGACTGGCTATTCTTCAATGTCACCATGTGTTGTCGGTCCAATTTATCCCAGAGTTCTATTGAAAATTTGTAATCGTTCAATGAAGGAAGAGTACTCTCATCTTGTAGTCCACCTCTGGGACACAATGTAGAAGTGGTCAGTCCACACGTCGTACAAGTTGTATTAGTCATGATTCCTTCATGAAGCTCCTTTTATAAAAATATTTTCACATGTGGTGGTACTTTGAGTTTCCATACTCTGAACCAACACCTGTCTAGGGGTCTTCAGACCTCTTTGATGAGATTTTTGCAAACTACATTGATTGATAATTATCCATCCGACGATCATTGAAATTGTCATATGTCAGACACAACATGCAGATGGGGTGGTATCATGCCCAAGATTTGCTTTGGTGACGTCATGAAACTGGTATTGGATAAAGTCAGTGTCCCAAGATTTCATTGGCCATTGAAGACACCAAAATGATCATGTAATTTGTCAGGGATTGGTCTACCTCCTCTTAGTTTGGGTGGTAGTGTACCTTGGATCCATGTATTTGTCTCCATACAAGTTGATTCACCATTAAGGATGACTCTCCCTGTAGCATCCCAAGATTTGAGGCCTCTGATAAAATGATCTTATAAGGAATGATTGGACTACCCATATCACCACGGTGCACCTCCTTTTCCGAGAGCCCATTACTAAAGAACTCCATAGTTAAGCGTGCTCAGCTTAGAGTAGTACTAGGATGGGTGACCAGTAGGGAAGTTGATCTTGGCTTGCGTGTGAGTAAGATTAAAGTATGCAATTAAGGCTAGTGGCGGTCTGTGGGGCCAATCGTCATTGTTAAAACTTTACTAGAGCCTAGGGTAGTGGGCCCGGGCGTTACACTCCCCACAAGTTGGGACATGTCATATTCATTCTAAAGTATAGAACTCCAAAGCCTTGAACCTATAAACAACACAGTGGTACGACGTGATAGAATGCAATAGGAACAAAGACAGGGAACGGGTTACTTATTCTTAATTCCTAATGGCCAAAGAGAGCCCTTTCATTCAATTCTTAATTAAAAAATTAAGAATTAATCAAATCTCCCCAAGTAGGATTTGAACCTATGACCAATCAGTTAACATCCGACCACTCTACCACTGAGCTACTGAGGAACAATGGGAGATTTGATCTCATAGAATTCAACTCCCGTTCTCAACCCATGAACAATATGAGTCCGAAACTTCCTTCGTAACTCCCGGAACTTCTTCGTAATGGCACCAAGATTGGATTTTGCTTCCATGACCCGTCTCCAGTGTATGTCCTTATGGGTAACGAGGTCCCATATTGTTCTGTAAAGTAAATCCTCATTTTGTCCTAGAATGCCTTATGTTGAGGCCCCCATGTTTCCTTTATGCAATAATCTTCAACCATGCAGTGGTGCTCAATTTCTTTTGCTCATCATTAGTACCCAAGTTGAAGTTCCTAATGACTTGATCAATCCCTTCACATATGGCTATTGGAAGTTGTGTTACTTGCATGTGGTAAGTAGGCACACAGTTTAGGACCAACCTCTCCAATGATACCCACCCAACAAAGGAGAGAGTATGGTTCACTCAAGAGTTGATTTTGTTGTCAATTGCATTTATAGTTGATAGGTAAATCCCTATGTTTTCCCTGATATGTAGGATTGGCATGACCAAGTGCCTTCCCATATTAGGGTGTTGTTCAATTCCCATTCTTCTACTAATCTGCACTTGCACAATACTTGGTGTGTTTTTAGAGAATAACATTGCAAACTTCTCTTCAGATAAGGTATGTCCAGATACACTCCCAAACATTTCAAGACACATCATAATAGTTCTTTCTTGATGTATCGATGCATCCTCAAACAATATTATGTTATTTTCAAAGAAGATGTGACCTCTTCCTATGATGGATAAAGGTATCCACTCGCCTACAACCTCTTCAATGGCAAAAGATTGGCTCAACTGCTTGAGGTACATTATGAAAATATAGGGGGAGAGGGGTTCACCTTGACGTACCCCTATAGAAGCTTTAAAAGAAACACCATAAGTAATGAAGATCTCACCAGAGGCAATAGTTTCCATGATGAGGCTTGTTGGTGGTATTTTATGTTATTTATTTTCACTTGTATTAGCTAATTGGGTTGACTGTCCTTAGGCCCATTAGTGTTAGTTTGTATTATGTTATATTGTGAATTTGATACATCATACCTTGAGACAAGGCTATATGTATGAATATGTATATGACACTCTCTGTAACCATGATCTCTTCACATGGTATCAAGAGCATCCGCGTAATTTCCAAAACAAAGCCTTTTTTTCTTTTTCAAAAGCGTCCTTTGTTTCTTTCCCTCCACGTCGTTGCACCCCCACCGCCCGCCTGTCCCTCCCTCGTACCCATAGTTTTTTGTCACCACCAGTCACTGCCGCTTGCCACATGACACGTGTGGTAAGCCTCCACTGTTGGCCGCTAGGCATGCAGGTGGCGGCTATGCATTAGCACATCACCGATACCACTGCTTGTGGGTCAGTTGACAAGTATGATAGCCTCTTTCCTGTTGTCTTGTCGAGGAGGATCCCTATCACTGCTTTCCTTATCTTCGATAAGGGAGTTATATGTGAAGGTCCCCCTTGGAGTTGCACTCATTTACCCTTTATTGGGTGTTCTTTGGCGTAGAAACCTCTGTGAAAATTTTATTGGTATTCCTCCCTGTCTTTGTCACCCACCAGATCTGACTGATGGTGTGTTGATGTTGACACCGTAGGAAACCATTTCTAAAAATAAGATTGTAAACCTTATGCTTTCCTTTTTGTCTCTTTCCTCTCCATGCATTTTCCCAATCTACATGAGTGAGTGTCAATAATTGTTAAGTATTTATTATCTCCCTCCTATCACTATACATCTTTCTTGTAATAGTACTTCAAGTCGTGCTTCTTTTTTGACTTTCTCCTTTCATTGTGCATCTTACCAATGACTTCTCATATACATCATTGTTCTAACCAGTGTGCTACTATGATATCCTTCTCCACCACTATTCTATCTGTGTGATATATTGATATCTTTCTCCACCGACGTCCTATATATGTGAATTTTTCATTTGTATGAGGTTGATGGCAAAGATTCAATTCAGATCATTGTCTAAAGTCACAATGCTCCTATCTCCATAATCAAGTTGAATGGAGAAAATTACCTACTCTGGATGAGTTATGTTCAAACCATCATGGAGTCCATAGAAAATGTTATATTCATTGACAACGCTACTAAGGAACATGAAAATATACAGAGGGACATAATTTTCTTTTTTTCATTTGTTGATAATTACTTCACTTTTCATAATTATAACATGCTTATCCGGGCTGTATCAGAACATGTTGAGCTAAGGGCATGTTTGGTTGAACTGTAAACAGAAACATGAACCGTAAACGGAAACATGTGTTGCAACTCAGGCCTGTTTGGTAGGAAGTTGTTGCAGTTCCTTACATTTAAATGACTATTTTTGGGTTTTAAGTTTTATTCGGTAGGGTTTTTTGTGGTGTAGTTGGCTGAATTTAAACTGCATGCGACCTCATCATCAGCCCCAAAATCACAAGCTTTGTACCACACCTGAAACCGACGTGTTTGGGTGCAGAAGCACCATAACCTCACACATCTCACGTTCTCTCGGGATTTAGAGCTGTAACCAGCGGGATCTCAGCAAAAAGCTGTCAGACACCAAACATTTACAGAAGAACTCATTGAATTTCTTCAGCACAGTAACAAACAAAATGGATGCAATATAAAACGTATGATTATATTTGATGTGGTTTTTGAATCATCTAATTACATCCTACAACACCGTACCAATCTAGCCCTCAGTGTGTTTTTATACTCACTGCGTTTGGTTGGATAGAAAGTAACTTCACACCGCAGGAACCAATTATACGTAAATAGTTAGACCATGTACAAAAATCCTGAAAACAGACTGCGCCCTTTTTAGACGCAGTTCGTTCCCACATTCTCTGCATCTTGCAACGGTGAAGCTCTGCCTCCGCTCTATCTACTCATCTCATCACCTTGCTCATAACTTATGCTGTAAAGCTTGAAATCGTGGCTGAGTGACAATAGATTTTTGTGTGGTATGTTTACCACAGGTAGTAAGAACCTGAAACAACTCACAACCAAACGTGTAGTCTGGTTGGAGCTACATCCAACCAAACCAAAGAAAAATATAATTCTTGCTTCTTGTATACCCGTTGGTCCTGGTGCACACAAATCATTGCCCAACCTCCTGACATTCTTATATCCATGGTCACATCAAGAAAAATATAATTCTTGCTCTGAGGTTCTAATCCATAGATCAGTGGGTCTTGTCTATATGGATTATAATGGATAAGAAAATAGATAGAATGAAATCACTTATGCAACTAAAACCCGACATCTTGGGATTCCTATAACAAAATAATTTTACCTATCTAAAATCAAGTATAGATCAAAGGATGAAACATCACAAAAACTTGTCAGGAATCCATACACTTCATTCGATTGGGTCCCTGGGAGTTGGTTCTCCTACATGAATATATTCATCATTTAATAAAAAAGAAATAGATTGAGAATAATTTATTCACTAAGAAAATAGAGTTGATACAACGAACATGGAAATGAGAAATGGGGTTAGTCTCCATACTGTGAAAAAGGGACTACTCAAACATGATTTTAAGGACAAAAATTACGAAGAATGTAACTAGCTAAGGACTCTATGCTAAAGATTGGATCTAAAATTGGATGTCTTTTCTTGTGGAGTCCCCCCTCTTTTAATAGGATAAAGAGGGGTAGAAATCCTGAAAGGAGAGGAGAAAGAAGTGGAAGAGAGGCTGATGTATGTATTACTCAAGATAATAATTTTTTTCTTCAGTAGGCAATAGAGAAAATCATTGATTGTCTTCTTTTGACCCTTCCAATTTTGACTCTTTTCTCTACAGATTCCCACTTCTAAAGTTTCATACAAATTTCGACGGATAACAAGGTTTAAAGTGTGCCCAAAAATACATTTTACCTATAGGCTTTTGAATTCTCTTTCCAATGCATATTTTAATAATAAATTCTGCCTTAGGATGTGAGAGTTATGCTAATTTTGGTGCAGGATATATTTAAATCAGGCACTGTGCAAAAACGAACATGCATGTTCACCGGTTGATTAGACAGTTAAATGACTTCCAGAGCCACCGAAAAATATGTTTTTCCTATAGAAATTAAAATTACCATTTCAAAACATATCTAAATTTTAATTTTGAAATTTCTATGTGGGAGTTATGACTGTTTTGGTGTGAGATATATCAAACTTTACGAAAAATTTGAAAGGTCGCCTATCTTTCATATTTTCTTATCTTTATTTAAATGCTTCAATAATTCCTAAAAATTGAGAGAAATATCATAAGAATTCAAAAAAAGAACATCAAGAGGATGAAAGTGCAATTGATTTCCGAATGAAACTAAAATTACCAAAAAGTCTTAATTAATTATCCTAAATAATGGCAAAATAAATGATGATTATACATTCATCAAGTCCTATTGATTGTCCAGTTAGTCAAATGGATATTCCAGTTGATCGATTGGTGTACCAGTCGGTCGAATGGACACTCCAGTCAGACAATTGTCAGCCAGTGTTGTTTAAGTCAATTACCTTAACATTTTAGTAACCAAGTTAAACCTTATGCATGAGTAAACTCCTATTCCAGATGCATGTTATGCATGTGACCTTATAGGTCCCAATAACTTTGGCAGTGAATGTTCATAACTAGATTATGACATCACAAGAAATGAGTGATATCTAACAACACATCATTAATACCCATGTAATTGAAAAGTTAGAAGAAAAAAAATTCAACCTACTTATGTGATCAGTGTCGTAGTGATCATATAGTTCCTTTATCATTGATATGCAGATTTAATGTGAGTATATGGAATCAGGATCCCTTTAATACTCAATCTTTATTTATTGAAGTAGAGTAGACTGTCGAGATACACATGTGCTTAATATCAAATATTGACTCGCATGAGCAACCATGCATTTCTCAATCTTTCTTATCAAGTGTCTAGTATATCATCTCCGGTAAGAGGGACAACTCTCATCTACATCATGCATTGTCAATTCCAATATGTCACAATGTGCTCGAGCACCGCCGTTATAGCAACCCTTATTCAGGGTCACGTTGGATGGTGTGGGAGTTTATCGAATGACATGTGATGAGTGTAGTGACTTCATATTTAAGAACTAAAATCACCACTATCACTTTGGGAGTTGATTATGACTACCATTTAATGGTTCTATATATCACTCTCAAGGTAGTTCTGTTTGGTACATTGTTCTCCAATATTTACCTATGTGCTTGTCTTGATATCATATATCATGACTAATGAGATTGTGTCATCAGCCAACACACATTCTAGTCTTATGTATCATTACAATCATCATATGACTGACTCTCTAGACATGGATATCAATAGTTTAATGTATGTCATATTGTGTACATGACCAGGCCTAGCATTTTCGGTTGGACTATTGAGATATCAAAGTAATCTTGGTCTAATGCATTAGGAGGTTGTCAAAAGAATCATGAAATATCTAAAAGTTACACTGCACCAAAAACTAGTATTTCAAACAGAATTACTTGAGGCAATAAGTTACTCGGATGCAAACTTTGGAGGTGACAAAGATGATGGGAAATCACATCAGGAAACATGTTCTTTTTTGTGGTATAATCATATTCTAGAGAAGTAAAAAATAAAGGTGTGGTTAGATACACACTGGAAGTTGAGTATATTACTTGTAGCTTAGTGACTACCCATACGGTATGGATTCGAAGATTTTTCATTGATATGAATCTTAAATGTAAAGATGATCCAGTTCAAATGTATTGTGACACCAATTAGTATGATAAATAGTGGTACAAGTAGTTATAAATAAAGAAACGTTGAAGTACAATACCATTATATTTATGATATTGTACAACAAGGCAATCCCAAAAAGTGATATAATTGTTGAGTCACTAACAAAAGGAAATACGAAAAATATTTTAATTTAACGTGATTGGATAAATTGAAACTCCTTTGTATTTGAGGGTGTTGAAAGATCCTTACAACATCAAGCTACCTACATAAGGAAGATTGCAAATCACTGTAAACAAGTATGGCAGACCAACACAAGAAATGACAGCTTGGATAGAATTGGCAAGTGGACCCGTCCGTATGATAAACAAATCAAAATGAAGTTGATGTGGCGATTAGGGGGAAATGGGGTATTGTGATGTAGTTGATAGGGATGAGCACGGTGAGTGGATGTTTGGGAGATGTTGCAATGTTGAGGTGAACGATACTTTAGAAGGAGAGATTATTGCCATTCTCGAGGCAATAGAGATAGCTAATGGAAAATCCCTCACCAAGATACACATTGAATATGATTGTAAGAACGTGATTATGATCAAAACAGGTGAGGTGGACAGATATCTAAGATTTGCAAAACAAATCATCAGGATAAGGAGCTTATGGAAGAGAAATCGGTTCATCTCCCACATTGTGATAGATAAGAATAAAGTAGCAGATAAATTGGCTAAACACCATAAAAAAAACCTAGATGTTACTCAATACGTGAGACCTCCTGAAAAATAAGTCAGCTGATTCTAAATTATTGTAATGGCAGTAGTACTGCCACATTTCCTTATGTTTATGAATATCGTCAATGTATTCCTTATAATTCTCAGCTCGTAAGAGAAGGACGAGATGAATAGAACTCCTCCTGACTTCCCCTTAAAAAAATCACACTTTAAATAAACTTCTGTGGACCTCATAAATAGTGGGACAATACATATAAAAGAAAAGGAATAGTATTTCATTTGACAAAAGTGCATTGGATACTTCAAACGAATAGTGTAAGGAGAGTTATTTGATCCTTTCGACCAAGCGGAAGATGTTGACATATGGTCAAACGACAAATAAATGTTTCCTAATTAATAGCCAACATAGGCCAACTGAGCCAATCCTCAGGATATGAGGATTCACGTAACCAAAATAGTTGAAACACTTTAGGGACAGAGTGGGTTCCTTGGGGAGTACCTCATCTATATAACCGTGAGTTCTCGACTCATACTAGACACACCAAAAGTGGAATCGAAACAACCCACAGAAATTCTAAAATACTAGATGTCCCCTCTCGACAACCCAAGAAACAATATCATTATCTCTTCTTCGGCATACCACCTAACGACTGCAAGTCAAAAATAGTTGTTTCATTGAACTTTCTGGGATAAATTTACTGCATCTTTTTAAACATACAAGGAGATCTTTCATTATAAATATTACAAGGACCATGAACCATACACCTAATGATAATTATTTTCCAAAGACTCTTCATGATTATCAATATCTCAATCAAAACAATGTGTCTACATGTTTGATAGTCTTAAATCTATTATCACAATCAAGAGTTTTATTTATCACAGTCAAGAGTGACTAACAAATGCATGTGTGGCAGCCCTCATATTTGGAACATTATAATTGAAAGATATGATTAAAAAAATCATTGATCATATTATATAAATAAAATGATGATTGTAAATATGTATACCTAAAATTAGTCCTCCAAATGGTTGATTTAATGATGTCATCTCTTAGTTATTTTTTCTTGATATTAAAGATTCTACACATAGTTATTTTTTCTTGTTTTACATACAATGTCAGGTTGATTTTTACTTGATATTTTGCCAAAATGTTCAATGTACTCATGTATTAGACCATTTTGTATTACATGTGAATCTAATGAAAAGGTAAGGAAGACCAGCCCATGCACATAAAGTTCTGGTGTCATGAAATTTTTTCTCGTGTATCGTACTTCTCTAAATGATGATGGTAAAATTATACATTTTCGTATATTCTTTGTATTTTTAATTCCAAAGAAACATGGAATCTTTGATATTAGCAAATGTATGTACTCAAAGATTATCTTGATTATTTCTATGCCATGATAAATGATACTACCGCTTCTAAGTAATGCAGTGTTTCTTTCAACATCATGATCATGTAATCGCTATATTAACACATTTTTTTACAATTACCTTCAATTTGATTACATTTAATATCATGTCTTCATCCGTCCTCCCATAAGGAAAAAGTGATGGATATTTTAATGACATATAAATTGGGTAGTTTTTACTGATTCTTTTGAGTGTGTTTTCTTGCCCAATCCCAAATTAAAAAAAATCTTAACCTCCAGTACTACATGATCCAGCATGTTTCCAGTTATCCGTAAATATCCTTCGAAGTTACAATACGCCGTGAATACAAACTAACCCCAAATCCACATAGGGATAAGATTTTCTTTCTTTCATTTGTTGATAATTACTTCACTTTTCATAATTATAACATGCTTATCCGGGCTGTATCAGAACACCATAACCACGTGGTCAGGTGCAGAAGCACCATAACCTCACGCCCCTCACGTTCTCTCGGGGTTTTACTGCTGGTTGCTGTAACCAGCGGGATCTCAACAAAAAGCTGTCAGACACCAAACATTTATAGTGGATGCAATATAAAACGTATGATTATATTTGATGTGGTTTTTGAATCATCTAATTACATCCTACAACACCGTACCAAACTATCCCTCAGCGTATTTTTAAACTCACTGCATTTGGTTGGACAGAAAGTAACTTCAGGTGAAATGTCAATAAATTTGATCTCTCTGGACATTTTCAGTTCACGATCTTGATTGCCCAACTTCTTCGTTAAATTTCTATGTAGAGTCCTGGATTTACAATATAATCATGGCATGCCCCTTCAAAGAATTAGAAGTTTTAAAATATTACATTAAATTTGAAAATTCGTATGGACCCAAGTCGCTTCCATCTTCTTTTACAATCGCTCGCATTGGAGACTTACGAAATATGGAACGACAGTACACATCCTTATTTCATTGTTTTCCAACACATGAACCACTAGGCATTGTGGATGGACATATTTCAAGATTGGATAGAATTCATAGAGCAAAACCAGATTTCTTCTTCGTATTAACAAATGCCTTTTTTTTATTAAATATTCATTCAATAAAAAGAGAAATAGAAAATCGTAACTGCAAGATTTGATGAGGAGTACATAGACAGAGAAAGGTTCTTGTTGGCACAGGGAAGTACTTAGAACTTTTTGTCAAAATGTAAAGATAAGAAAAATTCTAGCCATAATTAGTTATCTACCCGCAGGTATACCCGGAGCAATAAAAAAAGCATATTTTAATGCATCCTAGAGATATTCTACATGTAGCCTTTTTTGTATTATTGTCCATACAAAGGTCATGCAAAGTGCATGCAAAGTATAGTTATTGTATTTATTATCCAACGAATTGCACATGTGATATCTCAATCCACCACAACTACACGAAAAATATTTAGATTTAAATTTTTATTTGTTTCTAGTTCCTTCAATGTTTCTTTTTCAAAAAGCTTTGTTGCATCTCCATTTTCCCCCAGTCCAGATCCTTTTCAAATATGCATGTATTGTACGTACATTCACGGGTACTTTTTATTTGTAATTTATTTCATATGTTACGAAGTGTAAAGCTCATACAAAGAGCAGATAATGTATGCACTCCCTTACAGATTTTACTTGTGATATCTAATTCCATCAAATTAGTACTTGTACAGACATATAACACTAATTGCCTCTCTACTTCTTCTCACTCCATATTCTTTCACAAATTTGTAAGTATTGTAAATTTATCAACTGTACTGAATTTTCTTATCTATATTGTTTCTAATTATTAAACATTTTTTTCAAGTCTGAATGAAAGTTCACTCTCCCGTTCAAGTGATTGTTCTTGATGATCGGAGGTTATCTTAAACTTTGTTGGCGTACAGTACCAACACAGATACAAGACGTATAGTATAATACATGAATCATTTGTGGAGAGTAATTATCCGAATTCAATACAGTACATGATACTTTTCTAGAGCCTAGGGTAATGGGCCCAGGTGTTACACTCCCCACAAGTTGGGACATGTCATATTCATTCTAAAGCATAGACCTCCAAAGCCTTAAACCTATAAACAAAACAGTGATACGATGGGATAGAATGCAATAGAAACAAAGACCGGGAACGAGTTAGTTATTCTTAACTCCTAATGGCCAAAGAGAGCCCTTTCATTCAATTCTTAATTAAAAAATTAAGAGTTAATCAAATCTCCCCAAGTAGGATTTGAACCTATGACCAATCGGTTAACAGCCGACCGCTCTAACACTGAGCTACTGAGGAATAACGGGACATTTGATCTCATAGAGTTCAACTCTCATTCTCAACCCATGAACAATATGAGTCCGAAACTTCCTTTGTAACTCTCGGAACTTCTTCGTAATGGCACCAAGATTGGATTTTGCTTCCATGACCTGTCTCTAGTGTATGTCCTTATGGGTAACGAGGTCCCATATTGTTATGTAAAGTAAATCCTCATTTTGTCCTAGAATGCCTTATGTTGAGGCCCCCATGTTTCCTTTATGCAATAATCTTCAGCCATGCAGTGGTGCTCAATTTCTTTTGCTCATCATTAGTACCCAAGTTGAAGTTCCTAATGACTTGATCAATCCCTTCACATGTGGCCATTGGAAGTTGTGTTAGTTGCATGTGGTAAGTAGGCACAAAGTTTAGGACCAACCTCACCAATGATACCCACCCAACAAAGGAGAGAGTATGGTTCGCGCAAGAGTTGATTTTGTTGTCAATTGCATTTAGAGTTGATAGGTAAATCCCTATGTTTTCCCTGATATGTAGGATTGGCATGACCAAGTGCCTTCCCAGATTAGGGGGTTGTTCAATTCCCATTCTTCTACTAACCTGCCTTTGCACAATACTTGGTGTGTTCTTAGAGAATAACATTACAAACTTCTCTTCAGATAAGGTATGTCCTGATACATTCCCAAACATTTCAAGACACGCCATAATAGTTCTTTCTTGATGTATCGATGCATCCTCAAACAATATTATGTTATTTTCAAAGAAGATGTGACCTCTTCCAATGATAGCCAAAGGTATCCACTCGCCTACAACCTCTTTAATGGCAAAATATTGGCTCAACTGCTTGAGGTACATTATAAAAATATAGGGGGAGAGGGGTTCACCTTGACGTACCCCTATAGAAGCTGTAACATCCCTGACCTGGGTTATAAGCTAACCCTAGGTGTTTGCCTAAATATGTAATTAAAACCTGGTGATTATCTTTTGACATGTAATTAAGTTCCTCAGGAACATATACTTTCAATTTTGTCCTTTTTAATCAAAGTTGTAGTATTATTTTGGTAATGCAGGGGCTTATGTGCAAATTACCCAGTTAAGGGGATAACTTGCAAATTTCACATATTAAGATGTTCCTCTGATGATGAGACATCATATGAGTGAATATGATGAGACATGACGGATTTCCCAAGCTTGGGCATCTAGATGCAGCTTGTGGAATAATCCTTATGCTTAAAAACCCTAATTTGGAGTAAAATGCAGTTTACCCAATTTGAGGGGTGCAACTTGTAAAATACACCATCTAGAACATCTTTTATGACTCTTGTCATCATTTAGAGTAGAAATGGTGAAAGGTACACATCAATGAATAATCAGATAAGAAAAATGACATTTGTACATAAAATTCACTAAGTTTGAGTAAGGAAACCTTTCATGTATGTACCCTAGTTGAAAGTTGGCTTTCTTTACCCCTAGATCTTGAGATTTCATGAGATTTGCATAAGTTTAGATGAGGATTGGACGTGCCTTATAAATAAGGAGGGACTTGGATGAGAGTTACATGCTTTAGAGGTCCTTATGGTGAAAATCAGCCTAAACTATATAAACACCTTTCTTTCCAAACCAAGCAAACGTTTTCCTTCACTTCCTCACTTCTCATCTTTCTCAACCGACCAAGGCCAAGCTCTGGAGCTCAGGGAAATGACCAACCTGTTCTAAGGTAAGAGGACACCACCTTCTAGCTTGGATTCATGGAGGAAATCATGTTAAAAGGATGGATTGCTAGTTTTCTCACTTAGCTTTCTCGTTCTAGCCATCTTTTCCCAACCTTTCTTTGGAGAATCGACCTTGGCCGACCTATGGAGCTCAAGACACCATTAAAGACTTGAAGCTTGGAAGCTTGGAGCTCAAGGAACGACCTTAAGGTGGGTTTTATAACTCTAACCCTTAGCCTTGTTATGCATATCTTTGTTCTTGTTTTCTATGATTAGTTCTTCTTCTACCTCCCTTCTTCCTTGCTCTTTTGCAAGCAAAACGGTGTAGGAACCGACCTGAACAGAGGTTGAGGATGATGGGCGTGGATTCCTATGTCACTTTATGAAACGACCTTGAACCCTTTTGGTTCAAACGGGTGCAACTCGTTTAAGGTCAAACGGGTTCAACCCGTTTGATCTCAAACGATCCTGCAAGATCATTTGGATCAAAACGACCCCAAGACCATTTCATAGGGTTGACCAAGCGTGGACCGTTTGGGTTTTCTGTTCAAAATTATGTAGGCTAATGACCCATCAAATTTGAGGGGTTAACTCCAAAGGAATCGTAGGTTGAAGGCCAATCAATTAGGGAATAGAATTGAATTAAGTACTGATTTTCTAAACTAATTAACTTGAACTTTTGGGCAAACGGGTTCCAACCCATTTGAGTGAGTTGACCAAGCATTGACCGTTTGGGATACATGTTCATAATATATTGAATTTCATTCCTACAAAGAATTGTAATCTAATTCCTAACCAATTAAGAGTTGAGGACACTTCAATAACCTAACCCTAATCGGGTGAAAATTGTTGTTTTCAATATAGATCTTGTTGAGTTTTGGGTTGAAGGACCCAAACGGGTTCCAACCCGTTTGGGGGATCATCCAAACGATCTCACACTCGTTTAGTGACACCCCAAGATCGTTTGGAGGTCTAGGGTTAAAGGAATGTGATGGTTTGAGGGTCCAATTACAAGATGTTGATAAATTGATGAAAAGTGCTGATTTTTAATTTAGTTAGGGCACAACCCTTATCAAATCATTTTGGTTTTTGATCAAACTTTGGGAAAACAGTCTCAAGATTGTTTGGAGGTCATCCAAAGACCTCAAGACTGTTTGAGTCAAGTTTGGGCCCAATTGGAGGTCAATTGATAGGTTCAACTCTGATTTGAATCATATTGTTGAACATTGATGATTAGCCGATTAGAAACCCTAATTGAGTTAGATTTAACCCTAATTGGCTTTCAATTGAGGGTCAATTTGGTGTCCAGTTGATTGAGGCTCATCCTAATTGACTCAATTTGTATATGGTTAACATGGCTTGGGCCAATTGAAAGCTTCAACATAAGAAATCCTTTTCAAGCATAATCTTTGAGTCACCTTTTATGTTCATGCGGTTTGAACCCAAGTAGACTCACACTCGTTTGAGTCCAAACGGGTTCACACTCGTTTAAGCTCAAACGGGTTCACACTCGTTTAGGCTCAAACGGGTCCACACTCGTTTGGAGTTAAATGGGTCCACACCCGTTTAAGATTAAGTGGGTCCACACTCGTTTAAGGTTCAAATGGATTCAAGGTCTTTTGAGATTAAACAAGTTCAATGTCGTTCAAGAATCAAATGGGTTGAAGGTTGAAGGTTAAACCCTAAAACAATTGGAGACCTTCAAGGTTGATTATACTTAAATCACTTGAAGGTGTAAATGGTTCAATGATGATCTAATCTAAACCCTAATGGTAACCTAAGATGTTAAGGGACTAAGGGGCTAATGAATTGACCCATGATGATGGTCAATGGGTAAATTACCAAAATGCCCCTAAAAGGTTCAATTGAGTGATACCTTGTTTTAATCAAACCCTAATCACATGATAGTGATGAATCTTAATCTTATCTGAGGTCTTTAATGATGATGTTTCTCATACATGAGTATGTTATGAGATCATTTCACCATGAGGTGAATAGTAAACCCTAATACTAGGGTGATGACATGTAATGTGAATAGTAAACCCTAATTGATGAAAACCAGGGAAACCTAGCTCTTGTATGAGTAGGGAGATAGAACTTCTTTAAATGAGTTATTTACTGTTATCAGTTGATTTAACCATGCAGATTCCATTATGAGGATGATCATATCCAGGTATGGATGATGATACTATATTCATTGAAAGCATGTTGTTAGCTTTATGAATAGTGATATATCCTGATGCCTTGTTAATAGCACCTTATGAGATTGATAGGCTGTGAGAGCCATGAATACCATCAAGGTCATGCTTTAAGAGATGACTTGTGATGAGAATATTGAGAAATGACAATTGATGAGAGTTAGGATTGTTACATTTAGTATTCTTCCTTCATAGCTGCTATGCTAATGATTAATGTTTGAAAACATGTATGATGATAAAAGAATACTGAAATGTACCTAACTAATCAAGTATAATCATACCATGTAGAGCCCTGATCATAGATCCATCATTGTTAGGAGTTAAATGATGGTGAAACAGGTTTTCCTAAGGGAATTCCTGGAGCACATACTTTTGAATATGTGGGGTAATATGGATGTGAATTTCCTTACATCCTAGTGTAGGAATTGATGTAGATGTATCTTTATTCTATCAATCCTTCACTATGTGTTCATGACGGGGTGATGTAACACTAATCTCCCGAGGAAATTTTTTATACCGCATCGATGAGAGATAAACAAGAAATCTTTCGATGGCGAAGAGAGTACAGAATGCCACTGTGACTCTAATAGCGAAGTACCAGAATACCCTGGTAAGCTACTGTAACAGAGACACTAGATGTCCTGCATGTTGATCCTCATACTGACCGAGGAAGATGAGGTCATAAGAATCCGGCTCTTTTGATGACCTATGTATGATACCGATGAGACTTAATAGTGATCGGTTGGAGTATGAGCAGTATACCTCATCTCCACAGGGCATAATGATGTTTGTAAAACATAATCAACCGCGTAGCATATCTGCTTAGGTTGAACCACGAAATACATTGGTTGATGATACATTACTTAGTATACATGTTCTTCATATTCCTTAAATGTTGTTGTTCTAATTGATAACAATCTGCTACTGATTACCTTAGAACTTTTATTGCCTATGTTATTCTTAGTTTCTATAATAAAGCTTCTGGCGGAGAGTTATAACTCTCGCTGGGACAATTATTTAAAATTGTCTCACCCCGTAGATTTCAACTTTTTAGGTGGTCGTCGAGGACAAAGGAATCAATCTTCAGGTGACCAATATCAGCAGTAGCACCTTCAGCAGGAGCAACACCAGGAGCAGCAGTGAATCTCAGGTGAAGATACTGACTGCTGAGTCATGTAGTTAGATGGTCTTATGTCGTCTCTGTACTCTCAGGTCCTTGGAGTCTTTTGGTCTGAGATTTTGGGTTTTAAATCTTGAGATTTTGTATCTGACTGTATATAATCACTCATGAAGTGATCTAACAGAGATGTAATCCGTTTACCTTGTTTCTTATAAAAGGAGTTTCATGATTTCAAGATCTTGTTTCAAAAAGTTTTAATTTCCCGTGATTTTTGTCTTCCGCTGTTAAACGAATCGCTTCCGCTAAGTTTATATCGTGGTTTTGTAGATCGGAGCCCACAATTAAGTGGTATCAGAGCTCTAGGTTCGCTGAGTCTACAGAGACATAGGACTTAGGATGTCGAGTCTATCCTTAGTATTTCTTTCTTATCTAATAGAGTCTTCTGCTCCTCAGGAGAAGAAGATAATTAAGGATGTCTGAGCAACACGAAGAGTACGTGGTAGAAAGTAGTGTTGCTGCACCCCAAGGAGGTGCAAGGAACCCGGAGATAGAACAACCTGTACCTGAGCCACCCAGAGAACCACCTCAGTTTGACCCAGCTGACATGGGAAACCCAGCTGTTCAAACTATGTTTGGGCAGTTTATGACTGCTATGACACACATCACTGACAGGATGCCTATGCCTGCACCTAGGGCACCTGCCCAGCCTGAAGGACAAGGTATCGGTAAGATGTTCGAGTGACTTCGTCGTGTCAGAGCAACCAAATACTTTGGAACAGATGATCCTGCAGATGCCGATCTGTGGTTAATAGAGTTGGAGAAAGCTTTTAGAATCCTCAACATCCCTGAAGCTCAGAAGGTTAGACATGTTGTCTATCTTCTCAAGGGAAGTGCTGGTCACTGGTGGACCATGGAAGAGCAGAAGAGGCCTGGAGTGGAGATCTCGTGGGAAGATTTTTGTCGGGAATTTATCAATAGATATTTTCCAAAGACCTTCCTAGACGAGAAGATCTCTCAGTTTGAGAGATTGAGGCAAGGCATGATGAACATTAGCGAGTATGAAGCTAAGTTTATGGAGTTATTGCGGTTTTGTCCGCACATGGCTGCCACAGAAGAAGAAAGAATCAGAAGGTTTGAGAAGGGTTTAAACACCGACTTGACTACTCCTGTGTCTGCCCTAGAGAATCGGGAGAGGTTTGCTACCTTCGTTGAGTCAGTCCGAAGGATAGAGAAATCCGTAGTCGAGAAGAGACAAACCCATAATAGATATCCGCAGTTCCAGGGTTCTTCATCTAGAGACTTTAAGAAACCTAGATTCTCTGCACCTACACCTCTACCACCCAGAACTAGTGCTCAGACACAGTGGACACTGAGTAGAGGCAGGGGACGAAGCCTACCACTACAAGAGACTCACAGTTCAACATCAATGTCAGTTACAGGACCACTCAGACCACAACAACTGGAGAAGAGCTGTTACAACTGTGGGAAGGTGGGACATTTGATGAAGGACTGCCAATCTAGGCCTGTCAGTGTGACACAGCCTCCGAGACAGAGTCAACAGGGATCACAGAGAAGGCAATCTCAAGGAGCAGCTCGAGGACATGGACAAGCTTCTCAAGCTGGATCATCAGCACCACCTCAACACCAGGCGACAGCGAGGTTCTTTGCTATGAACCCACCAGATGCAGTGGTCAATCCACAGGTAGTGGCAGGTCAGATGGAACTTTTATATTCTGATATGTCTAAATCCTGTGTTGTATCTGTTTTGATTGACCCAGGTGCTACGCACTCCTTTGTCACTCAGAGAGTGATTCGTAGCTGCAATATGACAATTAGTCATAGGGCAAATAGCTTGTTTTTGGAGACTCCGTTGAGTGGGTCTGCCATTTTGCAGGAGGTATGCTCTCCCTGCATCCTCTTCTTTTCTGATCATCGCATTCAAGTGGACCTTATACCACTTGATATGCAAGGATTTGATATAATCCTCAGGATGGATACCTTAGAAAGGTATCGAGTTGTCTTGGATTGTGAATCCAAACAGGCTGTGTTTGCTAATGATAGCAGCACATGGATCTTTCAAGGTGAGAGAAAGATTCTGCCCACCTATCTTGTATCAACTATGGTTGCTAACAAGCTGATGAGGCAAGGATGTTATGCATTCCTGGCACATGTAGTAGATGTTACCAAAGAAGGTCCCAACCCTGCTGAAGTTCCTATAGTCAGGGAATTCAAGGACGTGTTTCCTGAAGAACTTCCAGGTATACCACCGCCTCGGGAAATTGATTTTGAAATCAATTTGATCCCAGATACAAAACCTATAGCCCAGACACCGTATAGGATGGCGCCAGCTGAGATGGCAGAACTCAAGAAACAACTTCAAGAGTTGCTTGAGAAAGGTTTTATCCGACTGAGCACTTCACCGTGGGGTGCTCCACTTTTGTTTGTTAAAAATAAAGATGGGTCAATGCGGTTGTGCATTGATTATAGACAACTCAATAAAGTAACAATAAAGAATAAGTACCCGTTGCCGAGGATTGATGATCTTTTTGACCAGTTGCGTGGTGCAACAGTCTTCTCAAAGATAGACTTGAGGTCTGGATATCATCAACTCCGTATTAAGGATAGTGACATATCAAAGTCTGCCTTTAGGACACGATATGGTCACTATGAGTTCACGGTTATGTCGTTTGGACTAACCAATGCACCGGCTGCATTCATGGAACTCATGAATAGAGTTTTTCGACCTTTCCTTGATCAGTGTGTTGTCGTTTTCATAGATGACATTCTGATTTATAGTAAGGATGCTCAGCAGCATGAACAACATCTCCGACAGGCTCTAACTCTGCTAAGAAAACATAAGCTATATGCTAAGTTTAGCAAGTGTGAGTTCTGGTTGCCGGAAGTATCTTTTCTTGGACATGTGATATCTGCCTCGGGTATTCGTGTTGACCCTACAAAGGTAGAATCTGTTCTACAGTGGGAACAACCGAAGACACCAACGGAGATTCGAAGTTTCTTGGGATTAGCTGGTTATTATCGAAGGTTTATTAAGAATTTCAGTTCTATAGCCTTACCCTTAACCAAGTTAACCCGGAAGGATATTCCTTTTACCTAGAGTGATAAGTGTCAACAGTCTTTTCAGCTGTTGAAGAAGAGGTTGACAAGTGCACCTGTGCTTGTGTTACCTGAGCAAGGAAAAGGATACATAGTTTTCTGTGATGCCTCCAAGAATGGACTCAGATGCGTGTTGATGCAGGATAAGCAAGTGATTTCTTTTGCTTCACGACAGCTTAAGAAACACGAAGAGAATTATCCGACACACGATCTGGAGTTAGCTGCTGTGGTTCATGCCCTGAAGATCTGGAAACATTATCTCTACGGAGAGACATTCCCGATTTTCACAGATCACAAAAATCTTAAGTATATCTTCTCTCAGCATGAGCTTAACATGAGGCAACATCGCTGGATGGAGTTAATTAAGGATTATGATTGTACAATAGATTACTATCCAGGAAAGGCCAATGTAGTTGCAGATGCCTTGAGTAGGAAATCAGCAACATCATCCTCTGATAGGGCACAATTAAACTCTTTAGTATGCCCTAGGAGAGATATGCTTATCTCCTTAAGGCAAGACAATGTACAGATGAAGGTGTCATGGATTGCCGGGTTGTTGGCTGAGATGCATATCAAACCCACCCTAAGAGAACAGATTAGGGAGACACAACAAGTTGATGTTGCAGTTCAACAGATTAGATCAGAGTATGGAAATGAGAAGCAAGATGGATTCTATGACTTAGATGATCATGTAGCATGTTATCATGGGAGGATGATAGTGCCGGATATGGATAACCTGAGGAAGTTAGTCCTGGAAGAAGCTCATTCTTCAATGTATGCTATGCATCCAGGAAGCACCAAGATGTATCGAAACTTGAAAGATTTGTATTGGTGGCCTGGAATGAAGAAGGATGTTGCAGAGTTTGTGATGAGGTGTCTTGTGTGTCAGCAAGTTAAAGCTGAACACCAAAAGCCTGCAGGAATAATGCAACCTTTACCCATACCACAGTGGAAGTGGGACCATGTGACCATGGACTTTGTTGTTGGCCTACCCAGGACAAGCAAAGGACATGATTCCATTTGGGTAGTTGTTGATAGGTTGACTAAGACAGCACATTTCTTACCTATCAAAACAACCTTTTCTACTGAAAGGTTATCACAGTTGTATGTTCAAGAGATAGTGCGTTTGCACGGAGTTCCTGTCACCATAGTTTCTGACAGAGGTCCCCAGTTTACAAGTCGCTTTTGGGAGCAGCTACATAGAGCCTTAGGCACCAAGCTAAGGTTTAGTACGGCTTTTCATCCACAAACTGATGGACAGTCGGAAAGAACCATACAGACCTTGGAAGACCTGTTGAGAGCATGTGTTCTCCAGTTTACCGGAAGTTGGGATCTACACCTAAGCTTGATAGAGTTTGCCTATAACAATAGCTATCAGCATAGTATTGATATGGCACCTTATGAAGCCTTGTATGGTAGCCTTTGTAGATCCCCTTTGTGTTGGTATGAGACTGGTGAACATCAGTTGTTAGGTCCTGATCTTGTGCAGCAAACTACAGAGAAGATCAAAGTTATACAATAACAGCTTAAGACTGCACAGGATAGACAGAAGTCGTATGCTGATAAGCGCCGTAGACCGTTAGAGTTCCAGTTTGGAGACAGAGTGTACCTCAAGGTCTCGCCTTGGAAAGGAGTCCTTCGCTTTGGAAGGAAAGGAAAGTTAGCACCTAGATTTATGGGACCTTATCCAATCATTGAACGGGTTGGAAAGGTAGCCTATAGACTAGAGTTACCACCAGAGTTGCAGAGGTTACACCCTGTGTTTCACATTTCTATGCTGAGGAAATGTCACCCCGACACTGAGTTAGTTCTACAACCTATGGAGGTAGAATTGAATGATGACATATCTTACGAGGAAGGGCCAGTGTCAATCCTTGATAGCAGAACCAAAAAGTTAAAGAAGAAAGATATAAGCCTTGTGAAAGTCCTCTGGAATCATCGTGGTGTCGAAGAAGCCACTTGGGAACTAGAGGATGAGATGAGAAGGAAATACCCTACTCTTTTCTCCTAATACGTTTTGTCGATTTCGGGGACGAAATCCTTGTAAGGGGTGGATAATTTGTAACATCCCTGACCTGGGTTATAAGCTAACCCTAGGTGTTTTACCTAAATATGTAATTAAAACCTGGTGATGATCTTTTGACATGTAATTAAGTTCCTCAGGAACATATACTTTCAATTTTGTCCTTTTTAATCAAAGTTGTAGTATTATTTTGGTAATGTAGGGGCTTATGTGCAAATTACCCAGTTAAGGGGTTAACTTGAAAATTTCACAAGTTAAGATGTTCCTCTGATGATGAGACATCATATGAGTGAATATGATGAGACATGATGGATTTCCCAAGCTTGGGCATCTAGATGCAGCTTGTGGAATAATCCTTATGCTTAAAAACCCTAATTTGGAGTAAAATGCAATTTACCCAATTTGAGGGGTGCAACTTGTAAAATACACCATCTAGAACATCTTTTATGACTCTTGTCATCATTTAGAGTAGAAATGGTGAAAGGGACACATCAATGAATAATCAGATAAGAAAAATGACCTTTGTACATAAAATTCACTAAGTTTGAGTAAGGAAACCTTTCATGTATGTACCCTAGTTGAAAGTTGGCTTTCTTTACCCCTAGATCTTGAGATTTCATGAGCTTTGCATAAGTTTAGATGAGGATTGGACGTTCCTTAGAAATAAGGAGGGACTTGGATGAGAGTTACATGCTTTAGAGGTCCTTATGGTGAAAATCAGCCTAAACTATATAAGCACCTTTCTTTCCAAACCAAGCAAACGTTTTCCTTCACTTCCTCACTTATCATATTTCTCAACCGAACAAGGCCAAGATATGGAGCTCAGAGAAACGACCAACCTGTTCTAAGGTAAGAGGACACCACCTTCTAGCTTGGATTCATGGAGGAAATCATGTTAAAAGGATGGATTGCTAGTTTTCTCACTTAGCTTTCTCATTCTAGCCATCTTTTCCCAACCTTTCTTTGGAGAATCGACCTTGGCCAACCTGTGGAGCTCAAGACACCATTAAAGACTTGAAGCTTGGAAGCTTGGAGCTCAAGGAACGACCTTAAGGTGGGTTTTATAACTCTAACCCTTAGCCTTGTTATGCATATCTTTGTTCTTGTTTTCTATGATTAGTTCTTCTTCTACCTCCCTTCTTCCTTGCTCTTTTGCAAGCAAAACGGTGGAGGAACTGACCTGAACAGAGGTTGAGGATGATGGGTGTGGATTCCTATGTCACTTTATGAAACGACCTTGAACCCTTTTGGTCCAAACGGGTGCAACTCATTTAAGGTCAAACGGGTTCAACCCGTTTGATCTCAAACGATCCTGCAAGATCGTTTGGATCAAAACGACCCCAAGACCGTTTCATAGGGTTGACCAAGCATGGACCGTTTGGGTTTTCTGTTCAAAATTATGTAGGCTAATGACCCACCAAATTTGAGGGGTTAACTCCAAAGGAATCTTAGGTTGAAGGCCAATCAATTAGGCAATAGAATTGAATTAAGTACTGATTTTCCAAACTAATTAACTTGAACTTTTGGGCAAACGAGTTCCAACCCGTTTGAGTGAGTTGACCAAGCGTTGACCGATTATGATACCTGTTCATAATATATTTAATTTCTATCCTACAAAGAATTGTAATCTAATTCCTAACCAATTAAGAGTTGAGGACACTTCAACAACCTAACCCTAATCGGGTGAAAATTGCTGTTTTCAATATAGATCTTGTTGAGTTTTGGGTTGAAGGACCCAAACGGGTTCCAACCCGTTTGGGGGATCATCCAAACGATCTCACACTCGTTTAGTGACACCCCAAGATCGTTTTGAGGTCTAGGGTTAAAGGAATTTGATGGTTTGAGGGTCCAATTACAAGATGTTGATAAATTGATGAAAAGTGCTGATTTTTAATTTAGTTAGGGCTCAACCCTTATCAAATCATTTTGGTTTTTGGTCAAACTTTGGGAAAACGGTCTCAAGATCGTGTGGAGGTCATCCAAACGACCTCAAGACAGTTTGAGCCAAGTTTGGGCCCAATTGGAGGTCAATTGATAGGTTCAACTCTGATTTGAATCATATTGTTGAACATTGATGATTAGCCGATTAGAAACCCTAATTGAGTTAGATTTAACCCTAATTGGCTTTCAATTGAGGGTCAATTTGGTGTCCAGTTGATTGAGGCTCATCCTAATTGACTCAATTTGTATATGGTTAACATGGCTTGGGCCAATTGAAAGCTTCAACATAAGAAATCCTTTTCAAGCATAATCTTTGAGTCACCTTTTATGTTCATGCGGTTTGAACCCAAGTAGACTCACACTCGTTTGAGTCCAAACGGGTTCACACCCGTTTAAGCTCAAACGGGTTCACACTCGTTTAGGCTCAAACGGGTCCACACTCGTTTGGACTTAAATGGGTCCACACCCATTTAAGATTAAGTGGGTCCACACTCGTTTAAGGTTCAAATGGATTCAAGGTCTTTTGAGATTAAACAAGTTCAATGTCGTTCAAGAATCAAATGGGTTGAAGGTTGAAGGTTAAACCCTAAAACAATTGGAGACCTTCAAGGTTGATTATACTTAAATCACTTGAAGGTGTAAATGGTTCGATGATGGTCTAATCTAAACCCTAATGGTAACCTAAGATGTTAAGGGACTAAGGGGCTAATGAATTGACCCATGATGATGGTCAATGGGTAAATTACCAAAATGCCCCTAAAAGGTTCAATTGAGTGATACCTTGTTTTAATCAAACCCTAATCACATGATAGTGATGAATCTTAATCTTATCTGAGGTCTTTAATGATGATGTTTCTCATACATGAGTATGTTATGAGATCATTTCACCATGAGGTGAATAGTAAACCCTAATACTAAGGTGATGACATGTAATGTGAATAGTAAACCCTAATTGATGAAAACTAGGGAAACCTAGCTCTTGTATGAGTAGGGAGATACAACTTCTTTAAATGAGTTATTTACTGTTATCAGTTGATTTAACCATGCAGGTTCCTTTATGAGGATGATCATATCCAGGTATGGATGATGATACTATATTCATTGAAAGCATGTTGTTAACTTTATGAATAGTGATAAGAATAAAGTAGCAGATAAATTGGCTAAACACCATAAAAAAAACCTAGATGTTACTCAATACGTGAGACCTCCTGAAAAATAAGTCAGCTGATTCTAAATTATTGTAATGGCAGTAGTACTGCCACATTTCCTTATGTTTATGAATATCGTCAATGTATTCCTTATAATTCTCAGCTCGTAAGAGAAGGACGAGATGAATAGAACTCCTCCTGACTTCCCCTTAAAAAAATCACACTTTAAATAAACTTCTGTGGACCTCATAAATAGTGGGACAATACATATAAAAGAAAAGGAATAGTATTTCATTTGACAAAAGTGCATTGGATACTTCAAACGAATAGTGTAAGGAGAGTTATTTGATCCTTTCGACCAAGCGGAAGATGTTGACATATGGTCAAACGACAAATAAATGTTTCCTAATTAATAGCCAACATAGGCCAACTGAGCCAATCCTCAGGATATGAGGATTCACGTAACCAAAATAGTTGAAACACTTTAGGGACAGAGTGGGTTCCTTGGGGAGTACCTCATCTATATAACCGTGAGTTCTCGACTCATACTAGACACACCAAAAGTGGAATCGAAACAACCCACAGAAATTCTAAAATACTAGATGTCCCCTCTCGACAACCCAAGAAACAATATCATTATCTCTTCTTCGGCATACCACCTAACGACTGCAAGTCAAAAATAGTTGTTTCATTGAACTTTCTGGGATAAATTTACTGCATCTTTTTAAACATACAAGGAGATCTTTCATTATAAATATTACAAGGACCATGAACCATACACCTAATGATAATTATTTTCCAAAGACTCTTCATGATTATCAATATCTCAATCAAAACAATGTGTCTACATGTTTGATAGTCTTAAATCTATTATCACAATCAAGAGTTTTATTTATCACAGTCAAGAGTGACTAACAAATGCATGTGTGGCAGCCCTCATATTTGGAACATTATAATTGAAAGATATGATTAAAAAAATCATTGATCATATTATATAAATAAAATGATGATTGTAAATATGTATACCTAAAATTAGTCCTCCAAATGGTTGATTTAATGATGTCATCTCTTAGTTATTTTTTCTTGATATTAAAGATTCTACACATAGTTATTTTTTCTTGTTTTACATACAATGTCAGGTTGATTTTTACTTGATATTTTGCCAAAATGTTCAATGTACTCATGTATTAGACCATTTTGTATTACATGTGAATCTAATGAAAAGGTAAGGAAGACCAGCCCATGCACATAAAGTTCTGGTGTCATGAAATTTTTTCTCGTGTATCGTACTTCTCTAAATGATGATGGTAAAATTATACATTTTCGTATATTCTTTGTATTTTTAATTCCAAAGAAACATGGAATCTTTGATATTAGCAAATGTATGTACTCAAAGATTATCTTGATTATTTCTATGCCATGATAAATGATACTACCGCTTCTAAGTAATGCAGTGTTTCTTTCAACATCATGATCATGTAATCGCTATATTAACACATTTTTTTACAATTACCTTCAATTTGATTACATTTAATATCATGTCTTCATCCGTCCTCCCATAAGGAAAAAGTGATGGATATTTTAATGACATATAAATTGGGTAGTTTTTACTGATTCTTTTGAGTGTGTTTTCTTGCCCAATCCCAAATTAAAAAAAATCTTAACCTCCAGTACTACATGATCCAGCATGTTTCCAGTTATCCGTAAATATCCTTCGAAGTTACAATACGCCGTGAATACAAACTAACCCCAAATCCACATAGGGATAAGATTTTCTTTCTTTCATTTGTTGATAATTACTTCACTTTTCATAATTATAACATGCTTATCCGGGCTGTATCAGAACACCATAACCGCGTGGTCAGGTGCAGAAGCACCATAACCTCACGCCCCTCACGTTCTCTCGGGGTTTTACTGCTGGTTGCTGTAACCAGCGGGATCTCAACAAAAAGCTGTCAGACACCAAACATTTATAGTGGATGCAATATAAAACGTATGATTATATTTGATGTGGTTTTTGAATCATCTAATTACATCCTACAACACCGTACCAAACTATCCCTCAGCGTATTTTTAAACTCACTGCATTTGGTTGGACAGAAAGTAACTTCAGGTGAAATGTCAATAAATTTGATCTCTCTGGACATTTTCAGTTCACGATCTTGATTGCCCAACTTCTTCGTTAAATTTCTATGTAGAGTCCTGGATTTACAATATAATCATGGCATGCCCCTTCAAAGAATTAGAAGTTTTAAAATATTACATTAAATTTGAAAATTCGTATGGACCCAAGTCGCTTCCATCTTCTTTTACAATCGCTCGCATTGGAGACTTACGAAATATGGAACGACAGTACACATCCTTATTTCATTGTTTTCCAACACATGAACCACTAGGCATTGTGGATGGACATATTTCAAGATTGGATAGAATTCATAGAGCAAAACCAGATTTCTTCTTCGTATTAACAAATGCCTTTTTTTTTATTAAATATTCATTCAATAAAAAGAGAAATAGAAAATCGTAACTGCAAGATTTGATGAGGAGTACATAGACAGAGAAAGGTTCTTGTTGGCACAGGGAAGTACTTAGAACTTTTTGTCAAAATGTAAAGATAAGAAAAATTCTAGCCATAATTAGTTATCTACCCGCAGGTATACCCGGAGCAATAAAAAAAGCATATTTTAATGCATCCTAGAGATATTCTACATGTAGCCTTTTTTGTATTATTGTCCATACAAAGGTCATGCAAAGTGCATGCAAAGTATAATTATTGTATTTATTATCCAACGAATTACACATGTGATATCTCAATCCACCACAACTACACGAAAAATATTTAGATTTAAATTTTTATTTGTTTCTAGTTCCTTCAATGTTTCTTTTTCAAAAAGCTTTGTTGCATCTCCATTTTCCCCCAGTCCAGATCCTTTTCAAATATGCATGTATTGTACGTACATTCACGGGTACTTTTTATTTGTAATTTATTTCATATGTTACGAAGTGTAAAGCTCATACAAAGAGCAGATAATGTATGCACTCCCTTACAGATTTTACTTGTGATATCTAATTCCATCAAATTAGTACTTGTACAGACATATAACACTAATTGCCTCTCTACTTCTTCTCACTCCATATTCTTTCACAAATTTGTAAGTATTGTAAATTTATCAACTGTACTGAATTTTCTTATCTATATTGTTTCTAATTATTAAACATTTTTTTCAAGTCTGAATGAAAGTTCACTCTCCCGTTCAAGTGATTGTTCTTGATGATCGGAGGTTATCTTAAACTTTGTTGGCGTACAGTACCAACACAGATACAAGACGTATAGTATAATACATGAATCATTTGTGGAGAGTAATTATCCGAATTCAATACAGTACATGATACTTTTCTAGAGCCTAGGGTAATGGGCCCAGGTGTTACACTCCCCACAAGTTGGGACATGTCATATTCATTCTAAAGCATAGACCTCCAAAGCCTTAAACCTATAAACAAAACAGTGATACGATGGGATAGAATGCAATAGAAACAAAGACCGGGAACGAGTTAGTTATTCTTAACTCCTAATGGCCAAAGAGAGCCCTTTCATTCAATTCTTAATTAAAAAATTAAGAGTTAATCAAATCTCCCCAAGTAGGATTTGAACCTATGACCAATCGGTTAACAGCCGACCGCTCTAACACTGAGCTACTGAGGAATAACGGGACATTTGATCTCATAGAGTTCAACTCTCATTCTCAACCCATGAACAATATGAGTCCGAAACTTCCTTTGTAACTCTCGGAACTTCTTCGTAATGGCACCAAGATTGGATTTTGCTTCCATGACCTGTCTCTAGTGTATGTCCTTATGGGTAACGAGGTCCCATATTGTTATGTAAAGTAAATCCTCATTTTGTCCTAGAATGCCTTATGTTGAGGCCCCCATGTTTCCTTTATGCAATAATCTTCAGCCATGCAGTGGTGCTCAATTTCTTTTGCTCATCATTAGTACCCAAGTTGAAGTTCCTAATGACTTGATCAATCCCTTCACATGTGGCCATTGGAAGTTGTGTTAGTTGCATGTGGTAAGTAGGCACAAAGTTTAGGACCAACCTCACCAATGATACCCACCCAACAAAGGAGAGAGTATGGTTCGCGCAAGAGTTGATTTTGTTGTCAATTGCATTTAGAGTTGATAGGTAAATCCCTATGTTTTCCCTGATATGTAGGATTGGCATGACCAAGTGCCTTCCCAGATTAGGGGGTTGTTCAATTCCCATTCTTCTACTAACCTGCCTTTGCACAATACTTGGTGTGTTCTTAGAGAATAACATTACAAACTTCTCTTCAGATAAGGTATGTCCTGATACATTCCCAAACATTTCAAGACACGCCATAATAGTTCTTTCTTGATGTATCGATGCATCCTCAAACAATATTATGTTATTTTCAAAGAAGATGTGACCTCTTCCAATGATAGCCAAAGGTATCCACTCGCCTACAACCTCTTTAATGGCAAAATATTGGCTCAACTGCTTGAGGTACATTATAAAAATATAGGGGGAGAGGGGTTCACCTTGACGTACCCCTATAGAAGCTGTAACATCCCTGACCTGGGTTATAAGCTAACCCTAGGTGTTTGCCTAAATATGTAATTAAAACCTGGTGATTATCTTTTGACATGTAATTAAGTTCCTCAGGAACATATACTTTCAATTTTGTCCTTTTTAATCAAAGTTGTAGTATTATTTTGGTAATGCAGGGGCTTATGTGCAAATTACCCAGTTAAGGGGATAACTTGCAAATTTCACATATTAAGATGTTCCTCTGATGATGAGACATCATATGAGTGAATATGATGAGACATGACGGATTTCCCAAGCTTGGGCATCTAGATGCAGCTTGTGGAATAATCCTTATGCTTAAAAACCCTAATTTGGAGTAAAATGCAGTTTACCCAATTTGAGGGGTGCAACTTGTAAAATACACCATCTAGAACATCTTTTATGACTCTTGTCATCATTTAGAGTAGAAATGGTGAAAGGTACACATCAATGAATAATCAGATAAGAAAAATGACATTTCTACATAAAATTCACTAAGTTTGAGTAAGGAAACCTTTCATGTATGTACCCTAGTTGAAAGTTGGCTTTCTTTACCCCTAGATCTTGAGATTTCATGAGATTTGCATAAGTTTAGATGAGGATTGGACGTGCCTTATAAATAAGGAGGGACTTGGATGAGAGTTACATGCTTTAGAGGTCCTTATGGTGAAAATCAGCCTAAACTATATAAACACCTTTCTTTCCAAACCAAGCAAACGTTTTCCTTCACTTCCTCACTTCTCATCTTTCTCAACCGACCAAGGCCAAGCTCTGGAGCTCAGGGAAATGACCAACCTGTTCTAAGGTAAGAGGACACCACCTTCTAGCTTGGATTCATGGAGGAAATCATGTTAAAAGGATGGATTGCTAGTTTTCTCACTTAGCTTTCTCGTTCTAGCCATCTTTTCCCAACCTTTCTTTGGAGAATCGACCTTGGCCGACCTATGGAGCTCAAGACACCATTAAAGACTTGAAGCTTGGAAGCTTGGAGCTCAAGGAACGACCTTAAGGTGGGTTTTATAACTCTAACCCTTAGCCTTGTTATGCATATCTTTGTTCTTGTTTTCTATGATTAGTTCTTCTTCTACCTCCCTTCTTCCTTGCTCTTTTGCAAGCAAAACGGTGTAGGAACCGACCTGAACAGAGGTTGAGGATGATGGGCGTGGATTCCTATGTCACTTTATGAAACGACCTTGAACCCTTTTGGTTCAAACGGGTGCAACTCGTTTAAGGTCAAACGGGTTCAACCCGTTTGATCTCAAACGATCCTGCAAGATCATTTGGATCAAAACGACCCCAAGACCATTTCATAGGGTTGACCAAGCGTGGACCGTTTGGGTTTTCTGTTAAAAATTATGTAGGCTAATGACCCATCAAATTTGAGGGGTTAACTCCAAAGGAATCGTAGGTTGAAGGCCAATCAATTAGGGAATAGAATTGAATTAAGTACTGATTTTCTAAACTAATTAACTTGAACTTTTGGGCAAACGGGTTCCAACCCATTTGAGTGAGTTGACCAAGCATTGACCGTTTGGGATACATGTTCATAATATATTGAATTTCATTCCTACAAAGAATTGTAATCTAATTCCTAACCAATTAAGAGTTGAGGACACTTCAATAACCTAACCCTAATCGGGTGAAAATTGTTGTTTTCAATATAGATCTTGTTGAGTTTTGGGTTGAAGGACCCAAACGGGTTCCAACCCATTTGGGGGATCATCCAAACGATCTCACACTCGTTTAGTGACACCCCAAGATCGTTTGGAGGTCTAGGGTTAAAGGAATGTGATGGTTTGAGGGTCCAATTACAAGATGTTGATAAATTGATGAAAAGTGCTGATTTTTAATTTAGTTAGGGCACAACCCTTATCAAATCATTTTGGTTTTTGATCAAACTTTGGGAAAACAGTCTCAAGATTGTTTGGAGGTCATCCAAAGACCTCAAGACTGTTTGAGTCAAGTTTGGGCCCAATTGGAGGTCAATTGATAGGTTCAACTCTGATTTGAATCATATTGTTGAACATTGATGATTAGCCGATTAGAAACCCTAATTGAGTTAGATTTAACCCTAATTGGCTTTCAATTGAGGGTCAATTTGGTGTCCAGTTGATTGAGGCTCATCCTAATTGACTCAATTTGTATATGGTTAACATGGCTTGGGCCAATTGAAAGCTTCAACATAAGAAATCCTTTTCAAGCATAATCTTTGAGTCACCTTTTATGTTCATGCGGTTTGAACCCAAGTAGACTCACACTCGTTTGAGTCCAAACGGGTTCACACTCGTTTAAGCTCAAACGGGTTCACACTCGTTTAGGCTCAAACGGGTCCACACTCGTTTGGAGTTAAATGGGTCCACACCCGTTTAAGATTAAGTGGGTCCACACTCGTTTAAGGTTCAAATGGATTCAAGGTCTTTTGAGATTAAACAAGTTCAATGTCGTTCAAGAATCAAATGGGTTGAAGGTTGAAGGTTAAACCCTAAAACAATTGGAGACCTTCAAGGTTGATTATACTTAAATCACTTGAAGGTGTAAATGGTTCAATGATGATCTAATCTAAACCCTAATGGTAACCTAAGATGTTAAGGGACTAAGGGGCTAATGAATTGACCCATGATGATGGTCAATGGGTAAATTACCAAAATGCCCCTAAAAGGTTCAATTGAGTGATACCTTGTTTTAATCAAACCCTAATCACATGATAGTGATGAATCTTAATCTTATCTGAGGTCTTTAATGATGATGTTTCTCATACATGAGTATGTTATGAGATCATTTCACCATGAGGTGAATAGTAAACCCTAATACTAGGGTGATGACATGTAATGTGAATAGTAAACCCTAATTGATGAAAACCAGGGAAACCTAGCTCTTGTATGAGTAGGGAGATAGAACTTCTTTAAATGAGTTATTTACTGTTATCAGTTGATTTAACCATGCAGATTCCATTATGAGGATGATCATATCCAGGTATGGATGATGATACTATATTCATTGAAAGCATGTTGTTAGCTTTATGAATAGTGATATATCCTGATGCCTTGTTAATAGCATCTTATGAGATTGATAGGCTGTGAGAGCCATGAATACCATCAAGGTCATGCTTTAAGAGATGACTTGTGATGAGAATATTGAGAAATGACAATTGATGAGAGTTAGGATTGTTACATTTAGTATTCTTCCTTCATAGCTGCTATGCTAATGATTAATGTTTGAAAACATGTATGATGATAAAAGAATACTGAAATGTACCTAACTAATCAAGTATAATCATACCATGTAGAGCCCTGATCATAGATCCATCATTGTTAGGAGTTAAATGATGGTGAAACAGGTTTTCCTAAGGGAATTCCTGGAGCACATACTTTTGAATATGTGGGGTAATATGGATGTGAATTTCCTTACATCCTAGCGTAGGAATTGATGTAGATGTATCTTTATTCTATCAATCCTTCACTATGTATTCATGACGGGGTGATGTAACACTAATCTCCCGAGGAAATCTTTTATACCGCATCGATGAGAGATAAACAAGAAATCTTTCGATGGCGAAGAGAGTACAGAATGCCACTGTGACTCTAATAGCGAAGTACCAGAATACCCTGGTAAGCTACTATAACAGAGACACTAGATGTCCTGCATGTTGATCCTCATACTGACTGAGGAAGATGAGGTCATAAGAATCCGGCTCTTTTGATGACCTATGTATGATACCGATGCGACTTAATAGTGATCGATTGGAGTATGAGCGGTATACCTCATCTCCGTAGGGCATAATGATGTTTGTAAAACATAATCAACAGCGTAGCATATCTGCTTAGGTTGAACCATGAAATACATTGGTTGATGATACATTACTTAGTATACATGTTCTTCATATTCCTTAAATGTTGTTGTTCTAATTGATAACAATCTGCTGCTGATTACCTTAGAACTTTTATTGCCTATGTTATTCTTGGTTGCTATAATGAAGCTTCTGGCAGAGAGTTATAACTCTCGCTGGGACAATTATTTAAAATTGTCTCACCCCGTAGATTTCAACTTTTTAGGTGGTCGTCGAGGACGAAGGAATCAATCTTCAGGTGACCAATATCAGCAGTAGCAGCTTCAGCAGCAGCAACACCAGGAGCAGAAGTGAATCTCAGGTGGAGATACTGACTGCTGAGTCATGTAGTTAGATGGTCTTATGTCGTCTCTGTACTCTCAGGTCCTTGGAGTCTTTTGGTCTGAGATTTTGGGTTTTAAATCTTGAGATTTTGTATCTGACTGTATATAATCACTCATGAAGTGATCTAACAGAGATGTAATCTGTTTACCTTGTTTCTTATAAAAGGAGTTTCATGATTTCAAGATCTTGTTTCAAAAAGTTTTAATTTCCCGTGATTTTTGTCTTCCGCTGTTAAACGAATCGCTTCCGCTAAGTTTATATCGTGGTTTTTGAGATCGGAGCCCACAGAAGCTTTAAAAGAAACACCACAAGTAATGAAGATCTCACCAGAGGCAATAGTTTCCATGATGAGGCTTGTTGGTGGTATTTTATGTTATTTATTTTCACTTGTATTAGCCAATTGGGTTGAGTCTTCTTAGGCCCATTAGTGTTAGTCTGTATTATGTTATATTGTGTATTTGATACATCATGCCTTGAGACTAGGCTATATGTATGAATATGTATATGACACTCTCTATAACAATGATCTCTTCACATGGTATCAAGAGCATCTGCCTAATTTCCAAAACAAAGCCTTTTTTCTTTTTCAAAAGCATCCTTTGTTTCTTTCCCTCTACGCCGTTGCACCCCCACCGCCCGCCTGCACCTTCCCTCCCTCGTACCCATAGTTTTTGGTCACCACCAGTCACTGCCTCTTGCCACATGACACGTGCGGTAAGCCTCCACTGCTGGCCGCTAGGCATGCGGTGGCAGCTATGCATTAGCACATCACTGATACCACTGCTTGTTGGTCAGTTGACAAGTATGATAGCCTCTTTCCTGTTGTCTTGTCGAGGAGGATCCCTATCACTGCTTTCCTTATCTTCGATAAGGGAGTCATATGTGAAGGTCCCCCTTGGAGTTGCACTCATTTACCCTTGATTGGGTGTTCTTTGGCGTAGAAACCTTTGTGAAAATTTTATTGGTACTCCTCCCCGTCTTTGTCACCCACCAGATCTGACTGATGGTGTGTTGATGTTGACACACTAGGAAACCATTTCTACAAATAAGATTGTAAACCTTATGCTTTCCTTTTTGTCTCTTTCCTCTCCATGCATTTTCCCAATCTACATGAGTGAGTGTCAATAATTGTTAAGTATTTATTATCTCCTTCCTATCACTATACATCTTTCTTGTAATAGTACTTCAAGTCGTGCTTCTTTTTTTACTTTCTCCTTTCATTGTGCATCTTAGCAGTGACTTCTCATATACATCGTTGTTCTAACCAGTGTGGTACTATGATATCCTTCTGCACCACTATTCTATCTGTGTGATATATTGATATCTTTCTCCACTGACGTCTTATAGATGTGAAATTTTCATTTGTATGAGGTTGATGGCAAAGATTCAATTCAGATCATTGTCTAAAGTCACAATGCTCCTATCTCCATAATCAAGTTGAATGGAGAAAATTACCTACTCTGGACGAGTTATGTTCAAACCAGCATGGAGTCCATAGAAAAGGTTATATTCATTGACAACCCTACTAAGGAACATGAAAATATACAGAGGGACAAGATTTTCTTTTTTTCATTTGTTGATAATTACTTCACTTTTCATAATTATAACATGCTTATCTGGGCTGTATCAGAACATGTTGAGCTAAAGGCATGTTTGGTTGAACCGTAAACAGTAAACGGAAACATGCGTTGCAACTCAAGCCTGTTTAGTAGGAAGTTGTTGCACTTCCTTACATTTAAATGACTATTTTTGGGTTTTAAGTTTTATTTGGTAGGGTACTTTGCGGTGTAGTTGGCTGAATTTAAACTGCACCACATCATCAGCCCCAAAATCACAAGTTTTGACGTGGTCGGGTGCAGAAGCACCATAACCTCACACATCTCACATTCTCCCGGGCTTTTATAGCTGTAACCAGCGGGATCTCAGCAAAAAGTTG
Source organism: Alisma plantago-aquatica (assembly GCA_963693085.1). Taxonomy (NCBI): domain Eukaryota; kingdom Viridiplantae; phylum Streptophyta; class Magnoliopsida; order Alismatales; family Alismataceae; genus Alisma; species Alisma plantago-aquatica. The sequence continues at coordinate 899,632,944 of OY856411.1, forward strand.
TCAGACACAAAACATTTACAAAAGAACTCATTGAATTTCTTCAGTACCGTAACAAACGAAATGGACGCAATATAAAACGTATGATTATATTTGATGTGTTTTTGAATCATCTAATTACATCCTACAACACCGTATCAAACTAGCCCTCAGCGTGTTTTTAAACTCACTGTGTTTGGTTGGACAGAAAGTAACTTCACACTGCGGGAACCAATTGTACGTAAATAGTTAGACCATGTACAAAAATCCTGAAAACAGACTGCGCCCTTTTTAGACGTAGTTCGTTCCCACATTCTCTGCATCTTGCAGCGGTGAAGCTCCGCCTCCGCTCTATCTACTCATCTCATCACCTTGCTCATAACTTCTGCTGCAAAGCTTGAAATCGTGGCTGAGTGACAATAGATTTTTGTGCGGTATGTTCACCACAGGTAGTAAGAGTGTAGTCTGGTTGGAGCTACATCCAATCAAACCAAAGATTTGTAGTTCAATAACTTATTTTTTATTTCATGTTTTAAAAATTTTATGTTTGCAGAATAAGTCTGGTACTACAGATTTAAAGTCGCAGAACAACTGATACAACCGGTTTGTCTCAACTCTCAAGACCTAATAAGAGTGTAGAACGCTTAAGGGTAAGAAACATTTAGATAACGATTAACCTAGACTTATAAACTGATCGAATACGGATCAGATACCACTATATCAGAATCAAAAAAAAATCTGATCCGATAATATCCAAATTCGATCCGACAAATAATATCAGAATTCAAATAAATACTCGATCCGAACTAAAAAATATAAATGTATTGTTATTAATATATTATGTATAGAAAACATTGAAATCACTATGTAAAATATCTATATTTTTATTTTTAATATATAAATAATTTATTTGATAATACATGTATATATTTGTCAGATTTCAAATTTTTTCGAAACACATATAGCTATATCCAAAATACTATCCCATTTGATATTCTAAATCCAATCCGAAGTCAGATTTTTTTTCAAAATTTCAACCTTGCCGGATATCCATTTACAATGAACCTAATACAGATCGGTTAAGTACATGGACAAAGCACCAAATCCCAAAGACACTACCACTAAAGAGAAGATATGTCCAATGCCATACAGAAAGCAGATCACAAAGACTGATGCTCACGCCTAGAAAAACAGGATACGATGCGAAACGTTCCCACGGCCACGGACCATTCACTCAGCTGCGGGAACCTCAGCCGGAGATCTGGATGGACTTGACATTGGGCTTCTTCACCTCTTCCTTGGGCACAGTGACAGTGAGCACGCCGTTCTCCATGGACGCCGTCACGCGCTCCATCTTGGCGTTCTCCGGCAGCTTGAACCTGCGGAGGAACTTGCCGCTGCTGCGCTCCACTCTGTGCCAGCGGTCGCCTTTCTCTTCTTTGTCCTTAGTCCTCTCGCCGGTGATCTGAAGCACGCCGCCGTCTTCCACCTCCACCCTCACTTCCTCCTTCTTTAGCCCAGGCAGGTCGGCCTTGAAGACATGGGCCTGAGGAGTCTCCTTCCAGTCGATGCGGGTAGCTGCGAACTGCGAGGTCTCCGCGGCTGTGTCTGAAGAAGGGCAGCTGAGGGTTCCGGAAAAGAAGGGAATGTCCTGGAACGGGTCCCAGTGGTCGAGGGAGAAGGGGTCGAAGATGTTGCTGCGGCGGCCACCGAAGAATGGAGTGAGAGACATTGTCGATGGAAAGGGTTTCGGGGAGGAATATGAGAGATCCTTCTTTACAAGGAAGAAAAGGGATGGCAGTCGGGGAACGGATCGGACGGCTGGAAATTCTCGAGGTTTCTAGACAACGGAAGACACTAGAACAGTATAGAAGGAGCTCCCAGCTTCTACAGACTACCATCTACCATTCGGCTCGTTGCTTCTCCAGCAATACGGGACCAGCAGGCCATGCGGATTTGTTCATTTGTACTATTTTGGGTGGTTGATACATGACCTACTTCAGGTGAAATGTCAATAAATTTAATCTGTCTGGACATTTTCAGTTCACAATCTTGATTGCCCAACTTCTTCGTTAAATTTCTATGTAGAGTCCTGGATTTACAATATAATCATGGCATGCCCCTTCAAAGAATTAGAAGTTTTAAAATATTACATTAAATTTGAAAATTCGTATGGACCCAAGTCGCTTCCATCTTCTTTTACAATCGCTCGCATTGGAGACTTACGGAATATGGAACGGCAGTACAAATCCTTATTTCATTGTTTTCCAACGCATGAACCACTAGGCATTGTGGATAGACATATTTCAAGATTGGATAGAATTCATAGAACAAAACCAACTTTCTTCTTCGTATTAACAAATGCCTTTTTTTTAATTAAATATTCATTCAATAAAAAGAGAAATAGAAAATCATAACTGCAAGATTTGACGAGGAGTACATAGAGAGAGAAAGGTTCTTGTAGGCACAGGGAAGTACTTGGAACTTTTTGTCAAAATGTAAAGATAAGAAAAATTCTAGCCATAATTAGTTATCTACCCGCAGGTATACCCGGAGCAATAAAAAAAGCACATTTTAATGCATCCTGGAGATATTCTACATGTAGCCTTTTTTTGTATTATTGTCCATACAAAGGTCATGCAAAGTGCATGTAAAGTATAGTTATTGTATTTATTCTCCAACGAATTGTACATGTGATATCTCAATCCACCACAATTACACGAAAAATATTTAGATTTAAATTTTTATTTGTTTCTAGTTTCTTCAATGTTTCTTTTTCAAAAAGCTTTGTTGCATCCCCATTTTTCCCCAGTCCAGAATCCTTTTCAAATATGCATGTATTGTACGTACATTCACGGGTACTTTTTATTTGTAATTTATTTCATATGTTACGAAGTGTAAAGCTCATACGAAGAGAAGATAATGTATGCACTCCCTCACATATTTTACTTGTGATATCTAATTCCATCAAATTAGTACTTGTACAGACATATAACACTAATTGCCTCTCTACTTCTTCTCACTCCATATTCTTTCACAAATTTGTAAGTATTGTACATTTATCAACTGTACTGAATTTTCTTATATATATTGTTTCTAATTGTTAAACATTTTTTTCAAGTCTGAATGAAAGTTCACTCTCCCGTTCAAGTGATTGTTCTTGATGATCGGAGGTTATCTTAAACTTTGTTGGCGTACAATACCAACACACATACAAGACGTATAGTACAATACATGAATCATTTGTGGAGAGTAATTATCCTAATTCAATACAGTACATGATGTATAATACTATACATATAGTATGAGACGTACAACAATAATATCATTTGTCAAAATTGCGTAGGAAAAGTATATTTGTATAGTACATGATGTACAGTACTAATCGTACAGTACGAGACGTACAACAATAAAATCATTTTCTAAATTGTGTAGAAGTACATTACTAACACACATTGTACAAGAAATATAGTACTAAACACATACAATACCTCCATAAACCACATATAGTACCTCAGAAAATTATGTATTAAAGAATGTCGATATGTACATACAGCACCTACATAAACTATTTCACATTTTACAAAAAGACATACACATACTACTAACCTATTTTTCAAGTACAGTTGATACACACATTACAATACCTCATATATTTTATATGTTTTATTTTACACATCAATACAGTGGTTGATGTATAATACATGATGTACAATACTAGACATACAGTACGAAAGGTGAGAGAGAAGGGAACAGGTGGAGGAAGATGAAACTGGATACAGTACTTGAGCAGGATAGTCGACATCACCAAGAGGAACCACTTCACTGCAACATGCTCTAACAAGCCCGTCAGCAACCTCACCTAGCGCGAGTATTGTACTTGTGTTGGGATATTTTTGTGGCAGAGAGATTTCTGGGTGGAGGAGTATGCAGAGGTGTTTGGTGATGAAGAATGCAACCGGGCATTGAACACGGCGTGAAAGACTATCGGCTATAGCTCCCGTAGGAGTGAGCATGGCAGTGCGCTATGGTTGGATTGGTTAGAGGTGTGAATCGAACGTATTGTACTAGTGTGGGAACACTAATGGGGTGGAATGGGACTGGAGAGAGAAGTCATAAGAGAGAAACCAAATCAGAAAAATTTGGTCTGGAGAGAGGAGTGGCGAGACAACTTCGGGACTCTTCAACTTCCGCATGGAGTTAATCCGTGTAGAGTTAATTCGTATAAAAGGAAACAACTGGCTCCAGGCTTTTGTGGACTCCCGATACACGGGTGGGTGGTCGGGTATAGACCTAACTATGTGTAGCGTTAATCAAAGATAACGGGCGGAGGGTGCACTCCAAATAATAAATCAGAAGTGTAAGCAAAAGTGAACACCATGATATTTCCCCAACTCAAATGAAAGGGTCCCTTGGTAGTGAGAATCCTCATTTAAGGTATATCTACGCAAGTATCCTCCATGGAGTTCCTGAAGAACTGAACCTGCGTCAATTGTGAGTGACAAAAATTGAGTAAAATGAATCAAAAATAAAATCATAAATACCCAAAAGCTACTACTATAATCTATGATAGAAATGACAAATTCTTTCCATCTACACAGATCAAAGGACACAAAAAACAAGTATGGTCTATTTATTATAAGAATTATGATAAATAGATCCATGAAAAATGTTTTTGTGACTCCATAAGGATATATGAAAATAATTTTGTGGTTTGAAAGAAGTGTGACTAATTCTATGTGGTAAAGGGACAAGAAAAGAACATAAGACAATAATATTTTTAGTTTGCATCGCACATGAAGCATAGGTAAGGGACTATGAAAATCCTAAAATGATAATGGGTAGAAATAAGGAAGAAATTGTGGCCAATCAACCAAATGAGTGTATGAAGTCTAGAAGGACATTTAATACTTCAGAACTTATTATCAAATAGGGTTTTAATACCTATACAAGTGAAGAATTTGTACGCTATTTAGACATAATAAAAGTTACCCTATACGACAACGATGCTCCACATCACCAAGACACTAGAACAATATAGAAGGAGCTCCCAGTTTCTACAGACTACCATCTACCATTTGGCTTGTTGCTTCTCCAGCAATACGGGACCAACAGGCTAGGCGGATTTGTTCATTTGTACTATTTTGGGTGGTTGATTCATGACCTACTTTAGGTGAAATGTCAATAAATTTGATCTCTCTGGACATTTTCAGTTCACGATCTTGATTGCCCAACTTCTTCGTTAAATTTCTATGTAGAGTCATGGATTTACAATATAATCATGGCATGCCCCTTCAAAGAATTAGAAGTTTTAAAATATTACATTAAATTTGAAAATTCGTATGGGCCCAAGTCGCTTATATCTTCTTTTACAATCGCTCGCATTGGAGACTTACGGAATATGGAACGGAAGTAAAAATCCTTATTTCATTGTTTTCCGATGCATGAACCACTAGGCATTGTGGATAGACATATTTCAAGATTGGATAGAATTCATAGAGCAAAACCAAATCTCTTCTTCGTATTAACAAATGCCTTTTTTTTTATTAAATATTCATTCAATAAAAAGAGAAATAGAAAATCATAACTGCAAGATTTGACGTGGAGTACATAGACAGAGAAAGGTTCTTGTAGGCACAGGGAAGTACTTAGAACTTTTTGTCAAGGTAAGAAAAATTCTAGCCATAATCAGTTATCTAACCACAGGTATACCCAGAGCAATAAAAAAAGTGCATTTTAATGCATCCTAGAGATATTCTACCTGTAGCCTTTTCTGTATTATTGTCCATACAAAGGTCATGCAAAGCGCATGTAAAGTATAGTTATTGTATTTATTACCCAACAAATTGCACCTGTGATATCTCAATCCACCACAATTACATGGAAAATATTTAGATTTAAATTTTATTTGTTTCTAGTTCCTTCAATGTTTCTTTTTTAAAAATCTTTGTTGCATCCCCATTTTTCCCCAGTCCAGAATCATTTTCAAATACGAACGTATTGTACGTATATTTACTGGTACTTTTTATTTGTAATTTATTTCATATGTTGTGAAGTGTAAAACTCGTATGAAGTGCAGATAATGTATGCACTCCCTCACAGATTTTACTTGTGATATCTAATTCCATCAAATTAGTACTTGTACAGACATATAACACTAATTGCCTTTCTACTTCTTCTCACTCAATATTCTTTCACAAATCTGTAAGTATTGTACATTTATCAGCTGTACTGGATTTTCTTATCTATATTGTTTCTAATTGTTAAATTTTTTTTTAGTCTGAATGAAAGTTCACTCTCCCGTTCAAGTGATTGTTCCTGATGATCGGAGGTTATCTTAAACTTTGTTGGCATACAATACCAACACACATACAAGATGTATAGCACAATACATGAATCATTCGTGCAGAGTAATTATCCTAATTCAATACAGTACATGATGTACAATACTATACGTATAGTATGAGACGTACAACAACAATATCATTTGTCAAAATTGCGTAGGAAAAGTACATTTGTATTGTATATGATGTACAGTATTAATCGTACAGTACGAGATGTACAACAATAAAATCATTTTCTAAATTGTGTAGAAGTACATTACTAACAAACACATTGTACAAGAAATATAGTACTAAACACACACAATACCTCTATAAACCACATATAGTACCTCAGAAAATTATGTACTAAAGAATGTCGATATGTACATCCAGTACCTACATAAACTATTTCACATTTTACTAAAAGACATACACATACTACTCACCTATTTTTCAAGTACAGTTGATACACACATTACAATACCTCATACATTTCATATGTTTCATTTTACACATCAATATAGTGGATGATGTATAATACATGATGTACAGTACTAGACATATAGTACAAAAGGTGAGAGAGAAGGGAAAAGGTGGAGGAAGACAAAACCAGATACAATACTTGAGCAGGATAGGCGACATCACCAAGAGGGACCACTTCACTGCAACACGCTCTGACCAGCCCGTCAGCAACCTCACCTGGCACAAGTGTTGTACTTGTGTTGAGATATTTTTGTGGTTGAGAGAATTATGGGTGGAGGAGTATGCAGAGGTGTTTGGTGATGAAGAATGCAACTGGGTGTTGAACACGGCGTGAAAGACTATCAGCTATAGCTCCTGTAGGAGCAAGCATGGAAGTGCGCTCCGGTTGGATTGGTGAGAGCTGTGAATTGAACGTATTGTACTAGTGTGGGAACACTAATGGAGTGGAATGGGACTGGAGAGAGAAGTCATAAGAGAGAAACCAAATCAGGAAAAATTAGTCTGGAGAGAGGAGTGGCGAGAGAACTTCGAGACTCTTCAACTTCTGCATGGAGTTAATCCGTGTAGAGTTAATTCATATAAGAGGAAACAACTAGCTCCAGGCTTTTGTGGACTCCCGATGCACGAGTGGGTGGTCAGGTATAGACCTAACTATGTGTAGCGTTAATCAAAGATAACAGTCGGAGGGTGCACTCCAAATAATAAATCAAAAGTGTAAGCAAAAGAAAACACCATGATACTTCCCCAACTCAAATGAAAGGGTCCCTTGGTAGTGAGAATCCTCATTTAAGGTATTTCCACGCAAGTATCCTCCATGGAGTTCCTGAAGAACTGAACCTGCGTCAATTGTGAGTGAAAAAAATTGAGTGAAATGAATCAGAAATAAAATCATAAATACCCAAAAGCTACTACTATAATCTATGATAGAAATGACAAATTCTTTCCATCTACACAGATCAAAGGACACAACAAACAAGTATGGTCTATTTATTATAAGCATTACGATAAATAGATCCATGAAAAATGTTTTCGTGAATCCATAAGCATATATAAAAATAATTGTTTGGTTTGAAAGAAGTGTGACTAATTCTATGTGGTAAAGGGACAAGCAAAGAACATAAGACAATAATATTTTTAGTTTGCATCGCACATGAAGCACATGTAAGGGGCTATGAAAACTCTAAAATGATAATGGGTAGAAATAAGGAAGAAATTGTGGCCAATCAACCAAATGAGTATATGAAGTATAGAAGGACATTTAATACTTCAGAACTTATTATCAAATAGGGTTTTAATACCTATACAAGTGAAGAATTTGTACGCTATTTAGACATAATAAAAGTTACCCTATACGACAATGATGCTCCACATCACCAAAGAATATACAAGTCATTAGACTTCCCACTTACACGACAAATCCTTACATTTGATTGTATTCTACTAAGGCATTTTAAGCCTTGGATAAGACTTAGGTATTTGTTGGGAGCACTACATCTTCTCATCTATCAACAAGCAATCCAAGCGATTGTTGAACTTGATGATGATCTTCATTGGTTCCTCCAAAGTCACTTTCATGTTGTTATCTATGGCCTTCACTTCTGTGGGCTCTGATCTCCAAAACACAAGATAAACATAGCAGAAGCGATTCGATTAATCAATGGAATACAAAAATCATGAGAAATTAAAACTTTTCGAAAACGAGATCTTAAAAACCTAAAACTCCTTTTATAAAAGTAAATTGAACTGTTTACATCTCTGATAAATCACTTCTCGAGTGATTATATACGTCATGATACAAAATCTCAAGATTTCAAAATTCTCAGATCAACAAACTCCTAGGACATGAGTGTACAGAGACGACATAAGACTATTCTGACTACAAGACTAGACAGCACAGTGTTTCCACCTGAAGTCACTGCTGCTCCTGAATTTGCTGATGTTGCTGCTGTCCACCTGCAGATCGGTGCCTTCGACCTCGACGTCCACCTAAAGATAGAAATCTACGGGGTGAGACAATTTTAAATAATTGTCCCAGCAAGAGTTATAACTCTCCGCCAGAAACTTTGTTAGAAGCAATCAAAGGAATATCATGAGCAAGTAATTTAGGTTACTCACAGTAGGCTTGATAACAAAAACTCATCTTTAATTAAGGAATATGAAGAACATGTATACTAATACTTGAACAGGATATTAAAAGCAAGAAATGTAATATCAATCAATGTTCCTCGTAGTTCAACCTAAGCAGTTATGCTACGCGGTTGATTATGTTTTACAAACATCATTATGCCCTGCGGAGATGAGGTATACCGCTCATGCTCCAACCGATCACTAGTAAGTCGCATCGGTATCATACTAGGTCATCGAAAGAGCCGAATTCTCATGACCTTCAACTACCTCAGTCAGAATGAGGATAAACATGCAGGACATCTAGTGTCCTTGCTAATATAGCTTACCAGGGTATTCTGGTACTTCGCTATTAGAGTCACAGTGGCATTCTGCACTCTCTTTGCCATCGAAAGATTTCATGTTTATCTCTCATCGATGCGGTATAAAAGATTCCCTTGGAAGAATAGTGTTACTTCATCCCGGTATAAACATATAGTGAAGGGTTGATGGATTAAGATACATCAACATCAACTCCTACACTAGGATGTAAGGATATACACATCCATATTCCCCCACATACTCTAAAGTATGTGATCCAGGAGTTCCCTTAGGAAAACCTGTTTCACCATCATTTAAATTCTGACAATGATGGATCTATGGTCAGGGCTCTACATGGTATGATTAAACTTGATTATTAGGTGCATTTCAGTATTCTTTTAGCATCATACATGTTTTCAAACATTAATCATTAGCATAGCAGCTATGAAAGTAGAATACTAAATGTATCAAGTCTAACTCACATCAATTATTATTTCTCAATCGTTCAATCACAAGTCATTTGACAAGAATGACCTTGATGATATTCATGGCTCTTACAGCCTATCATTCTCATAAGATGCCACTTACTAGGCATCAACATATGTCATTATTCATAAAGCTAATAACATGCTTCCAATGAATATGAAATCATAATCCTTACCTGGATATGATCACCATCATGTATAGAAACCTGCATGGTTAATTCAACTGATAATAGTAAGCAGTTCATATCAAGAGTTGTACCCTTATATTCTTACAAGGGTTAGATTCCCTGATTTTCATCAATTAGGGTTTACTATTCACAATATATGTCATCACCCTGGAATTAGGGTTTACTATTCACCTCATGGTGAATTAATCTCATTACATCACCATGCATGAGAAACATCATCATTAAAGCCCTTAGCTAAGATCAAGATTCACCAATTACCATAATTAGGGTTTCCATGATCTCTCATAAGTGGATCATACCCTAATCATGCACATTCATGTATATTGAAGGTATTTTACGTGAGTTTCCATCATAAATGGTACTTTCTCTCTCCTCTCACTAGTAGATGATGACTACACCACTTAGATTAGGTTAGGTTAAGTCCCCTTTGATCTACATAAACCAAATCACCACTATCATGTTATTAGAGTTTACATAAAACAAGGTATCCTTTAATTGAACCCATTTAGGCTGAAACGAGTTGAACCCATTTGAGGTGAAACGAGTTGAACCCATTTGAGGTGAAACGAGTTGAACCCATTTGAGGTGAAATGCGTTGAACCCATTTGAGGTGAAACGAGTTGAACCCATTTGAGGTGAAACGAGTTGAACCCGTTTGGATTGAAACGAGTGTAACCCATTTCAGTTGAAATGAGTGTGACCCATTTGGGTTGAAACGAGTGTGACCCATTTGGGTTGAAACGAGTGTAACCCATTTGGATTGAAACGAGTGTGACCCATTTCAGTTGAAACGAGTGTGAACCCGTTTGTATTGAAACGAGTGTGACCCATTTCAGTTGAAACGAGTGTGAACCCGTTTGCATTGAAATGAGTGTAACCCATTTCAATTGAAACGAGTGTGACCCATTTGGGTTGAAACGAGTGTGACCCATTTGGGTTGAAACGAGTTGAACCCATTTGAGGTGAAACGAGTTGAACCCATTTGAGGTGAAACGAGTTGAACCCATTTGAGGTGAAACGAGTTGAACCCATTTGAGGTGAAACGAGTTGAACCCATTTGAGGTGAAACGAGTGTGAACTTACTTGGGTCCAAACCGCATGAACATAAAAGGTGACACATAGGTTATGTTTGAATAGGGTTTCCTATGTTGAAGCCTTTAATTGGCCAAAGCCATGTTAACCACTTACGGATTGAGTCAATTAGGATGAGCCTCAATCAATTGGACTCCAAATTGACCCTTAATTGAAAGCCAATTAGGTTTATGTCTAACTCAATTAGGGTTTCCAATCGGCTAATCATCAATTCTCAACAATGTGAAACAAATTGTAATTGAACCCATCAATTGAACTCCAATTGGGCCCAAACTTGGCCCAAACGGTCTTAAGATCGTTTGGATGACCTCCAAACGGTCTTGAGACCGTTTGCCCAAAGTTTGACCAAAATCTAAGTTGATTTGATTAGGATTGAACCCTAATTAGGTCAAAAATCAGCACTTTTATCAATTCTTCAACCTATTGAAATTGGACCTACAATTGATCAATTTTCCTTAACCCTAGACCTCCAAACGGTCTTGGGGTGTCACTAAACGAGTGTGATACCGTTTGGGTGAACCCCAAACGGGTTTGAACCCGTTTGGTTCCTCCAACCCAAAACTCAACAAGATCTATAATTAAAATCAGCAATTTCAACCCGATTAGGGTTAGGGTGTTGAAGTGCCTTCAACTCTCAATTGGTTAGGAATTAGATTATAATTCTTTGTAGGAAAGAAATTCAATACATTATGAACAGACCCTCAAATGGTCATACCTTGGTCAACCCTATGAAACGGTATTGGGGTCGTTTTGATCCAAACGGTCTTGCAGGATCGTTTGAGATCAAATGGGTTGAACCCGTTTGACCTTAAACGAGTTGCACCCGTTTGGACCAAAAGGGTCCAAGGTCGTTTCATAAAGTGACCTAGGAATCCACGCCCATCATCCTCAACCTCTATTCAGGTCGGTTCCACCACCATTTTGCTTGCAAAAGAGCAAGCAAGAAGGGAGGTAGAAGAAGAACTAATCATAAAAACAAGAACAAAGATATGCATAACAAAGCTAAGAGTTAGAGTTATAAAACCCGCCTCAAACGTGGTTCCTAGAGCTTTCAAGCTTCCAAGCTTCGAAACTTTAATGGTGGCTTGAGCTCCACATGTCATCCAAGGTTGTTTCTTCAAGAAAGGTTGGGAAGGATCGGCTAGAAAGAGAAAGCTAAGTAAATTAACCATGAAACCAACCTTATACTAGGATTTTCCCCCATGAATTCAAGCTAGAAGATGGTGCTTTCTTACCTTAGAACAGGTTGGTAGTTTCCCTGAGCTCCAGAGCTTTGCCTTGGCCGGTTGAGAAAGATAAGAAGTGAGGAAGTGAAGGGAAACGTTTGCTTGGTTTGGAAAGAAAGGTGCTTATATAGGTTAGGCTGATTTTCACCATAAGGACCTCTAAAGCATGTAATTCTCATCCACGTCCCTCCTTATTTCTAAGGCACGTTCAAGCTATCAAAACTTAATAAAAGCCCATCAAAAATCAAGATCTAAGGGTAAAGAAAACCAATATGCACACTAAGGTGTGTGTGTGTGTGTGTATATATATATATATATATATATATATATATATATATATATGAAGGGTCTTCTTACTCATACTAGGTGTTTTCACTACAAAGATCATCCTTCTTATCTAATTATTTAATAGAAGAGCCCTTCTCATCTTTTCTTCTCTAAATGATGTCAAGAGTCATAAAAGATATTCTAGAAAGTGTATATTACAAGTTGCACCCCACATTTTGGGTAAATTGCACTTTACACCAAAATTAGGGTTTAAGCACAAGGATTGCTCCACAAGCTGCACCTTGGTGCCCAAACTTGGGAAATCCATCATACCTCATCATATTCCTTCATATGATGTCTCTTTATTAGAGGAACATATTAACCTGTGTAATTTGCAAGTTAACCCCTCTAATTGGGTAATTTGCACATAGGTCCCTGTATTACCAAACAATACTACAATCATTGTTTAAAAAGGACAGAAATGAAAATGTATGTTCCTTAGGAACTTAATTACATGCCAAAAGATAATCACAAGGATTTAATTACATATCTTAGGCAAAACACCTAGGGTTAATTCATAACCCAGGTCAGGGATGTTACAACTTCCACCTATAAGACATCCATGCTCTCTGCCTTTTTTTTGACTCCTTGTAAGGAACCATTATCTTCCCTTAGTACAAAGTTAGCTGCAGCCACATTGGACCGCTTGAGCACAACACCATCAACACTAAGCTTGAGGATGCCTTCTCACTGCATGTCTTCCAAATCAACTGAGATAGCAAACCAAGAAGGTCTGTTGATAATACTATGAGATTACTTCATGTTTTATGTAAACCACTGTCTAAGGGACTGGCTATTCTTCAATGTCACCATGTGTTGTCGGTCCAATTTATCCAAGAGTTCTATTGAAAATTTGTAATCCTTCAACGAAGGAAGAGTACTATCATCTTGCAGTCCACCTCTGGGATAGAATGTAGAAGTGGTCAGTCCACACACCGTACAGGTTGTATTAGTCATGATTCCTTCATGAAGCGCCTTTTATAAAAATATTTTCACATGTGGTGGTACTTTGAGTTTCCATACTACTAAACCAACACATGTCCATGGGTCTTCAGACCTCTTTGATGAGATTGTTGCAAACTACATTGATTGATAATTATCCATCTGACGATCATTTAAATTGCCATATGTCAGACACAACATGCGGATGGGGTGGTATCATGCCCAAGATTTGCTTTGGTGACATGTCATGAAATTGGTATTGGATAAAGTCAGTGTCCCAAGATTTCACTGGCCATTGAAGACACCAAAATGATCATGTAATTTTTCAGGGATTGGTCTACCTCCTCTTAGTTTGGGTGGTAGTGTGCCTTGGATCCATGCATTTGTCTCCATACAAGTTGATTCACCATTAAGGATGACTCTCCATGTAACATCCCAGGATTTGAGGCCTCAGATAAAATGATCTTATAAGGAATGATTGGACTACCCATATCACTAAGGTGCGGCTCCTTTTCCGGGAGCCCATTAATAAAGAACTCCATAGTTAAGCGTGCTCAGCTTGGATTAGTACTAGGATGGGTGACCAGTAGGGAAGTTGATCTTGGCTTGCACGTGAGTGAGATTAAAGCGTGTAATTAAGGCTAGTGGTGATCAGTGGGGCCAGTCGTCATTCCTAAAACTCTACCAGAGCCTAGGGCAGTGGGCCCGAGCATTACAAATTGTATCAGAGCCATAACCCCTCTAGTAGGTGGGGCCCACATGGGCATGTGGCATTCCAGTCTTGAGTCGTGCGGTCCAGGCATGTAGGAAAGGGCTATCCATGGCTGATGTAGCCACCCTTGTGCTAGTATTCTGTGATCGGGAGCTGGGTGTCCATGGTCCATAATGGGTTTGTACTGAAATGGGGTGATATTATGAGGTCATATAGTTGAGCATTGACGAGGATGTCAAAAGTCTAAATGGAGAGATTGTAACATCCCAAGATTTGAGGCCTTGAATAAAATGATCTTATAAGGAATGATTGGACTACCCATATCACCAAGGTGCACCTCCTTTTCTGGGTGTCCATTACTAAAGAACTACATAGTTAAGAATGCTCAGCTTGGAGTAGTACTAGGATGGGTGACCAGTCGGGAAGTTGATCTGGGCTTGTGTGTGAGTGAGATTAAAGCGCGCAGTTAAGGCTAGTGGTGGTCTGTGGGGCCAGTCATCATTATTGAAACATTACTAGAGCCTAGGGTAGTGGGCCCATGCGTTACACTCCCCACAAGTTGGGACATGTCATATTCATTCTAAAGTATAGACCTCCAAAGCCTTGAACCTATAAACAACATAGTGATACGACGGGATAGAATGACATAGAAACAAAGATAGGGAACAGGTTGCTTATTCTTAACTCCTAATGGCCAAAGTGAGCCCTTTCATTCAATTCTTAATTAAAAAATTAAGAATTAATCAAATCTCTCCAAGTAGGATTCGAACCTATAACCAATCGGTTAACAGTCGACCGCTCTACCACTGAGCTACTGAGGAACAATGGGAGATTCGATCTCATAGAGTTCAACTCCCATTCTCAACCCATGAACAATATGAGTCTGAAACTTCCTTCATAACTCTCAGAACTTCTTCGTAATGACATCAAAATTGGATTTTTCCTCCATGACCCATCTCCAGTGTATGTCCTTATGGGTAACGAGGTCCCATATTGATATGTAAAGTAAATCCTCATTTTTTCCTAGAATGCCTTATGTTGAGGCCCCCATGTTTCCTTTATGCAATAATCTTCAGCCATGCAGTGGTGCTCAATTTCTTTTGCTCATCATTAGTACCCAAGTTGAAGTTCCTAATGACTTGATCAATCCCTTCACATATGGCTATTGGAAGTTGTGTTACTTACATGTGGTAAGTAGGCACAAAGTTTAGGACCAACCTCACCAATGATACCCACCCAACAAAGGAGAGAGTATGGTTCACTCAAGAGTTGGCGAGAGAACTTCAGGATTCATCAACTTCTGCATGGAGTTAATACGTATAGAGTTAATTCGTATAAGAGGAAACAACTAGCTCCAGGCTTTTGTGGACTCCCGATGCACGGGTGGGTGGTGGGGTATAGACCGAACTATGTGTAGCGTTAATCAAAGATAACGGGTGGAGGGTGCACTCCAAATAATAAATCAAAAGTGTAAGCAAAAGTGAACACCATGATACTTCCCCAACTCAAATGAAAGGATCCCTTGGTAGTGAGAATCCTCATTTAAGGTATATCTACGCAAGTATCCTCCATGGAGTTCCTAAAGAACTGAACCTGCATCAATTGTGAGTGACAAAAATTGAGTGAAATGAATCAGAAATAAAATCATAAATACCCAAAAGCTACTACTATAATCTATGATAGAAATGACAAATTATTTCCATTTACACAGATCAAAGGACACAACAAACATGTATGGTCTATTTATTATAAGCATTATGTTAAATAGATCCATGAAAAATGTTTTCGTGAGTCCATAAGCATATATGAAAATAATTTTGTGGTTTGAAAGAAGTGTGACTAATTCTATGTGGTAAAGGGACAAGCAAAGAACATAAGACAATAATATTTTTAGTTTGCATCGCACATGAAGCATAGCTAAGGGGCTATGAAAACCCTAAAATGATAATGGGTAGAAATAAGGAAGAAATTGTGGCCAATCAACCAAATCAGTATATGAAGTATAGAAGGACATTTAATACTTCAGAACTTATTATCAAATAGGGTTTTAACACCTATACAAGTGAAGAATTTGTACGCTATTTAGACATAATAAAAGGTACCCTATACGACAATGATGCTCCACATCACTAAAGCATATACAAGTCATTAGACTTCCCACTTACACAACAAATCCTTACATTTGATTTTATTCTACTAAGGCATTTTAAGCATTGGATAAGATTTAGATATTTGTTGGGAGCACTACATCTTCTCATCTATCAACAAGCAATCCAAGCGACTGTTGAACTTGATGATGATCTTCATTGGTTCCTCCAAAGTCACTTTCACGCTGTTATATATGGCCATCACTTGCACCTACAAGACATCCATGCTCTCTGCCTTTTTTTTGACTCCTTGTAAGGAACCATTATCATCCCTTAGTACAAAGTTAGTTGCAGCCACATTGGACTGCTTGAGCACAACACCATCAACACTAAGCTTGAGGATGCCTTGAGGAGATTTTTGCCAAATGTAATCAAATCCAACAGTCCTTGTTCCGGTATTGCAGTTTGAGAAGGCAGTCTCACATACTCATATATGTATAGCCACCTGTCGAGTAGTTGTCTAGTGAGGAATATCATTAGAGTTGAGGATGTGATCACTGCATGTCTTCCAAATCAACTGAGATAGCAAACCAAGAAGGTTTTGATGATAATACTGTGAGATTGCTTCATGTTTTATGTAAACCACTGGCTAAGGGACTGGCTATTCTTCAATGTCACCATGTGTTTTCGGTCCAATTTATCCCAGAGTTCTATTGAAAATTTGTAATCGTTCAATGAAGGAAGAGTACTCTCATCTTGTAGTCCACCTCTGGGACACAATGTAGAAGTGGTCAGTCCACACGTCGTACAAGTTGTATTAGTCATGATTCCTTCATGAAGCACCTTTTATAAAATTATTTTCACATGTGGTGGTACTTTGAGTTTCCATACTCTGAACCAACACCTGTCTAGGGGTCTTTAGACCTCTTTGATGAGATTTTTGCAAACTACATTGATTGATAATTATCCATCCGACGATCATTTAAATTGTCATATGTCAGACACAACATGCAGATGGGGTGGTATCATGCCCAAGATTTGCTTTGGTGACATCATGAAACTGGTATTGGATAAAGTCAGTGTCCCAAGATTTCATTGGCCATTGAAGACACCAAAATGATCATGTAATTTGTCAGGGATTGGTCTACCTCCTCTTAGTTTGGGTGGTAGTGTACCTTGGATCCATGTATTTGTCTCCATACAAGTTGATTCACCATTAAGGATGACTCTCCCTGTAGCATCCCAAGATTTGAGGCCTCTGATAAAATGATCTTATAAGGAATGATTGGACTACCCATATCACCACGGTGCACCTCCTTTTCCGAGAGCCCATTACTAAAGAACTCCATAGTTAAGCGTGCTCAGCTTAGAGTAGTACTAGGATGGGTGACCAGTAGGGAAGTTGATCTTGGCTTGCGTGTGAGTAAGATTAAAGTATGCAATTAAGGCTAGTGGCGGTCTGTGGGGCCAATCGTCATTGTTAAAACTTTACTAGAGCCTAGGGCAGTGGGCCCGGGCGTTACACTCCCCACAAGTTGGGACATGTCATATTCATTCTAAAGTATAGAACTCCAAAGCCTTGAACCTATAAACAACACAGTGGTACGACGTGATAGAATGCAATAGGAACAAAGACAGGGAACGGGTTACTTATTCTTAATTCCTAATGGCCAAAGAGAGCCCTTTCATTCAATTCTTAATTAAAAAATTAAGAATTAATCAAATCTCCCCAAGTAGGATTCGAACCTATGACCAATCAGTTAACATCCGACCACTCTACCACTGAGCTACTGAGGAACAATGGGAGATTTGATCTCATAGAGTTCAACTCCCGTTCTCAACCCATGAACAATATGAGTCCGAAACTTCCTTCGTAACTCCCGGAACTTCTTCGTAATGGCACCAAGATTGGATTTTGCTTCCATGACCCGTCTCCAGTGTATGTCCTTATGGGTAACGAGGTCCCATATTGTTCTGTAAAGTAAATCCTCATTTTGTCCTAGAATGCCTTATGTTGAGGCCCCCATGTTTCCTTTATGCAATAATCTTCAACCATGCAGTGGTGCTCAATTTCTTTTGCTCATCATTAGTACCCAAGTTGAAGTTCCTAATGACTTGATCAATCCCTTCACATATGGCTATTGGAAGTTGTGTTACTTGCATGTGGTAAGTAGGCACATAGTTTAGGACCAACCTCTCCAATGATACCCACCCAACAAAGGAGAGAGTATGGTTCACTCAAGAGTTGATTTTGTTGTCAATTGCATTTAGAGTTGATAGGTAAATCCCTATGTTTTCCCTGATATGTAGGATTGGCATGACCAAGTGCCTTCCCATATTAGGGGGTTGTTCAATTCCCATTCTTCTACTAACCTGCCTTTGCACAATACTTGGTGTGTTTTTAGAGAATAACATTGCAAACTTCTCTTCAGATAAGGTATGTCCTGATACACTCCCAAACATTTCAAGACACGTCATAATAGTTCTTTCTTGATGTATCGATGCATCCTCAAACAATATTATGTTATTTTCAAAGAAGATGTGACCTCTTCCTATGATAGATAAAGGTATCCACTCGCCTACAACCTCTTCAATGGCAAAAGATTGGCTCAACTGCTTGAGGTACATTATGAAAATATAGGGGGAGAGGGGTTCACCTTGACGTACCCCTATAGAAGCTTTAAAAGAAACACCACAAGTAATGAAGATCTCACCAGAGGCAATAGTTTCCATGATGAGGCTTGTTGGTGGTATTTTATGTTATTTATTTTCACTTGTATTAGCTAATTGGGTTGACTGTCCTTAGGCCCATTAGTGTTAGTTTGTATTATGTTATATTGTGAATTTGATACATCATACCTTGAGACAAGGCTATATGTATGAATATGTATATGACACACTCTGTAACCATGATCTCTTCACATGGTATCAAGAGCATCCGCGTAATTTCCAAAACAAACCCTTTTTTTCTTTTTCAAAAGCGTCCTTTGTTTCTTTCCCTCCACGTCGTTGCACCCCCACCGCCCGCCTGTCCCTCCCTCGTACCCATAGTTTTTTGTCACCACCAGTCACTGCCACTTGCCACATGACACGTGTGGTATGCCTCCACTGTTGGCCGCTAGGCATGCAGGTGGCGGCTATGCATTAGCACATCACCGATACCACTGCTTGTGGGTCAGTTGACAAGTATGATAGCCTCTTTCCTGTTGTCTTGTCGAGGAGGATCCCTATCACTGCTTTCCTTATCTTCGATAAGGGAGTTATATGTGAAGGTCCCCCTTGGAGTTGCACTCATTTACCCTTTATTGGGTGTTCTTTGGCGTAGAAACCTCTGTGAAAATTTTATTGGTATTCCTCCCTGTCTTTGTCACCCACCAGATCTGACTGATGGTGTGTTGATGTTGACACCGTAGGAAACCAGTTCTAAAAATAAGATTGTAAACCTTATGCTTTCCTTTTTGTCTCTTTCCTCTCCATGCATTTTCCCAATCTACATGAGTGAGTGTCAATAATTGTTAAGTATTTATTATCTCCCTCCTATCACTATACATCTTTCTTGTAATAGTACTTCAAGTCGTGCTTCTTTTTTGACTTTCTCCTTTCATTGTGCATCTTACCAGTGACTTCTCATATACATCATTGTTCTAACCAGTGTGCTACTATGATATCCTTCTCCACCACTATTCTATCTGTGTGATATATTGATATCTTTCTCCACTGACGTCCTATATATGTGAATTTTTCATTTGTATGAGGTTGATGGCAAAGATTCAATTCAGATCATTGTCTAAAGTCACAATGCTCCTATCTCCATAATCAAGTTGAATGGAGAAAATTACCTACTCTGGATGAGTTATGTTCAAACCATCATGGAGTCCATAGAAAATGTTATATTCATTGACAACGCTACTAAGGAACATGAAAATATACAGAGGGACAGAATTTTCTTTTTTTCATTTGTTGATAATTACTTCACTTTTCATAATTATAACATGCTTATCCGGGCTGTATCAGAACATGTTGAGCTAAGGGCATGTTTGGTTGAACTGTAAACAGAAACATGAACCGTAAACGGAAACATGTGTTGCAACTCAGGCCTGTTTGGTAGGAAGTTGTTGCAGTTCCTTACATTTAAATGACTGTTTTTGGGTTTTAAGTTTTATTTGGTAGGGTTTTTTGTGGTGTAGTTGGCTGAATTTAAACTGCATGCGACCTCATCATCAGCCCCAAAATCACAAGCTTTGTACCACGCCTGAAACCGACGTGTTTGGGTGCAGAAGCACCATAACCTCACACATCTCACGTTCTCTCGGGCTTTAGAGCTGTAACCAGCGGGATCTCAGCAAAAAGCTATCAGACACCAAACATTTACAGAAGAACTCATTGAATTTCTTCAGCACAGTAACAAACAAAATGGATGCAATATAAAACGTATGATTATATTTGATGTGGTTTTTGAATCATCTAATTATATCCTACAACACCGTACCAATCTAGCCCTCAGTGTGTTTTTATACTCACTGCGTTTGGTTGGATAGAAAGTAACTTCACACCGCAGGAACCAATTATACGTAAATAGTTAGACCATGTACAAAAATCCTAAAAACAGACTGCGCCCTTTTTAGACGCAGTTCGTTCCCACATTCTCTGCATCTTGCAACGGTGAAGCTCTGCCTCCGCTCTATCTACTCATCTCATCACCTTGCTCATAACTTCTGCTGTAAAGCTTGAAATCGTGGCTGAGTGACAATAGATTTTTGTGTGGTATGTTTACCACAGGTAGTAAGAACCTGAAACAACTCACAACCAAACGTGTAGTCTGGTTGGAGCTACATCCAACCAAACCAAAGAAAAATATAATTCTTGCTTCTTGTATACCCGTTGGTCCTGGTGCACACAAATCATTGCCCAACCTCCTGACATTCTTATATCCATGGTCACATCAAGAAAAATATAATTCTTGCTCTGAGGTTCTAATCCATAGATCAGTGGGTCTTGTCTATATGGATTATAATGGATAAGAAAATAGATAGAATGAAATCACTTATGCAACTAAAACCCGACATCTCGGGATTCCTATAACAAAATAATTTTACCTATCTAAAATCAAGTACAGATCAAAGGATGAAACATCACAAAAACTTGTCAGGAATCCATACACTTCATTCGATTGGGTCCCTGGGAGTTGGTTCTCCTACATGAATATATTCATCATTTAATAAAAAAGAAATAGATTGAGAATAATTTATTCACTAAGAAAATAGAGTTGATACAACGAACATGGAAACGAGAAATGGGGTTAGTCTCCATACTGTGAAAAAGGGACTAATCAAACATGATTTTAAGGACAAAAATTACGAAGAATGTAACTAGCTAAGGACTCTATGCTAAAGATTGGATCTAAAATTGGATGTCTTTTCTTGTGGAGTCCCCCCTCTTTTAATAGGATAAAGAGGGGTAGAAATCCTGAAAGGAGAGGAGAAAGAAGTGGAAGAGAGGCTGATGTATGTATTACTCAAGATAATAATTTTTTTCTTCAGTAGGCAATAGAGAAAATCATTGATTGTCTTCTTTTGACCCTTCCAATTTTGACTCTTTTCTCTACAGATTCCCACTTCTAAAGTTTCATACAAATTTCGACGGATAACAAGGTTTAAAGTGTGCCCAAAAATACATTTTACCTATAGGCCTTTGAATTCTCTTTCCAATGCATATTTTAATAATAAATTCTGCCTTAGGATGTGAGAGTTATGCTAATTTTGGTGCAGGATATATTTAAATCAGGCACTGTGCAAAAACGAACATGCATGTTCACCGGTTGATTAGACAGTTAAATGACTTCCAGAGCCACCAAAAAATATGTTTTTCCTATAGAAATTAAAATTACCATTTCAAAACATATCTAAATTTTAATTTTGAAATTTCTATGTGGGAGTTATGACTGTTTTGGTGTGAGATATATCAAACTTTACGAAAAATCTGAAAGGTCGCCTATCTTTCATATTTTCTTATCTTGATTTAAATGCTTCAATAATTCCTAAAAATTGAGAGAAATATCATAAGAATTCAAAAAAAGAACATCAAGAGGATGAAAGTGCAATTGATTTCCGAATGAAACTAAAATTACCAAAAAGTCTTAATTAATTATCCTAAATAATGCCAAAATAAATGATGATTATACATTCATCAAGTCCTATTGATTGTCCAGTCAGTCAAATGGATATTCCAGTTGATCTATTGGTGTACCAGTCGGTTGAATGGACACTCCAGTCAGACAATTGTCAGCCAGTGTTGTTTAAGTCAATTACCTTAATATTTTAGTAACCAAGTTAAACCTTATGCATGAGTAAACTCCTATTCCAGATGCATGTTATGCATGTGACCTTATAGGTCCCAATTACTTTGGCAGTGAATGTTCATAACTAGATTATGACATCACAAGCAATGAGTGATATCTAACAACACATCATTGATACCCATGTAATTGAAAAGTTAGAAGAAAAAAAAATTCAACCTACTTATGTGATCAGTGTCGTAGTGATCATATAGTTCCTTTATCATTGATATGCAGATTTAATGTGAGTATATGGAATCAGGATCCCTTTAATACTCAATCTTTATTTATTGAAGTAGAGTAGACTGTCGAGATACACATGTGCTTAATATCAAATATTGACTCGCATGAGCAACCATGCATTTCTCAATCTTGCTTATCAAGTGTCTAGTATATCATCTCCGGTAAGAGGGACAACTCTCATCTACATCATGCATTGTCAATTCCAATATGTCACAACGTACTCGAGCACCGCCGTTATAGCGACCCTTATTCAGGGTCACGTTGGATGGTGTGGGAGTTTATCGAATGACATGTGATGAGTGTAGTGACTTCATATTTAATAACTAAAATCACCACTATCACTTTGGGAGTTGATTATGACTACCATTTAATGGTTCTATATATCACTCTCATAGTAGTTCTGTTTGGTACATTGTTCTCCAATATTTACCTATGTGCTTGTCTTGATATCATATATCATGACTAATGAGATTGTGTCATCAGCCAACACACATTCTAGTCTTATGTATCATTACAATCATCATATGACTGACTCTCTAGACATGGATATCAATAGTTTAATGTATGTCATATTGTGTACATGACCAGGCCTAGCATTTTTGATTGGACTATTGAGATATCAAAGTAATCTTGGTCTAATGCATTAGGAGGTTGTCAAAAGAATCATGAAATATCTAAAAGTTACACTGCACCAAAAACTAGTATTTCAAACAGAATTACTTGAGGCAATAAGTTACTCGGATGCAAACTTTGGAGGTGACAAAGATGATGGGAAATCACATCAGGAAACATGTTCTTTTTTGTGGTATAATCATATTCTAGAGAAGTAAAAAATAAAGGTGTGGTTAGATACACACTGGAAGTTGAGTATATTACTTGTAGCTTAGTGACTACCCATACGGTATGGATTCGAAGATTTTTCATTGATATGAATCTTAAATGTAAAGATGATCCAGTTCAAATGTATTGTGACACCAATTAGTATGATAAATAGTGGTACAAGTAGTTATAAATAAAGAAACGTTGAAGTACAATACCATTATATTTATGATATTGTACAACAAGGCAATCCCCAAAAGTGATATAATTGTTGATTCACTAACAAAAGGAAATACGAAAAATATTTTAATTTAATGTGATTGGATAAATTGAAACTCCTTTGTATTTGAGGGTGTTGAAAGATCCTTACAACATCAAGCTACCTACATAAGGAAGATTGCAAATCACTGTAAACAAGTATGGCAGACCAACACAAGAAATGACAGCTTGGATAGAATTGGCAAGTGGACCCGTCCGTATGATAAACAAATCAAAATGAAGTTGATGTGGCGATTAGGGGGAAAATGGGGTATTGTGATGTAGTTTATAGGGATGAGCACGGTGAGTGGATGTTTGGGAGATGTTGCAATGTTGAGGTGAACGATACTTTAGAAGGAGAGATTATTGCCATTCTCGAGGCAATAGAGATAGCTAATGGAAAATCCCTCACCAAGATACACATTGAATATGATTGTAAGAACGTGATTATGATCAAAACAGGTCAGGTGGACAGATATCTAAGATTTGCAAAACAAATCATCAGGATAAGGAGCTTATGGAAGAGAAATCGGTTCATCTCCCACATTGTGATAGATAAGAATAAAGTAGCAGATAAATTGGCTAAACACCATAAAAAAAACCAAGATGTTACTCAATACGTGAGACCTCCTGAAAAATAAGTCAGCTGATTCTAAATTATTGTAATGGCAGTAGTACTGCCACATTTCCTTATGTTTATGAATATCGTCAATGTATTCCTTTTAATTCTCAGCTCGTAAGAGGAGGACGAGATGAATAGAACTCCTCCTGACTTCCCCTTAAAAAAATCACACTTTAAATAAACTTCTGTGGACCTCATAAATAGTGGGACAATACATATAAAAGAAAAGGAATAGTATTTCATTTGACAAAAGTGCATTGGATACTTCAAACGAATAGTGTAAGGAGAGTTATTTGATCCTTTCGACCAAGCGGAAGATGTTGACATATGGTCAAACGACAAATAAATGTTTCCTAATTAATAGCCAACATAGGCCAACTGAGCCAATCCTCAGGATATGAGGATTCACGTAACCAAAATAGTTGAAACACTTTAGGGACAGAGTGGGTTCCTTGGGGAGTACCTCATCTATATAACCGTGAGTTCTCGACTCATACTAGACACACCAAAAGTGGAATCGAAACAACCCACAAAAATTCAAAAATACTAGATGTCCCCTCTCGACAACCCAAGAAACAATATCATTATCTCTTCTTCAGCATACCACCTAACGACTGCAAGTCAAAAATAGTTGTTTCATTGAACTTTCTGGGATAAATTTACTGCATCTTTTTAAACATACAAGGAGATCTTTCATTATAAATATTACAAGGACCATGAACCATACACCTAATGATAATTATTTTCCAAAGACTCTTCATGATTATCAATATCTCAATCAAAACAATGTGTCTACATGTTTGATAGTCTTAAATCTATTATCACAATCAAGAGTTTTGTTTATCACAATCAAGAGTGACTAACAAATGCATGTGTGGCAGCCCTCATATTTGGAACATTATAATTGAAATATATGATTAAAAAAATCATTGATCATATTATATAAATAAAATGATGATTGTAAATATGTATACCTAAAATTAGTCCTCCAAATGGTTGATTTAATGATGTCATCTCTTAGTTATTTTTTCTTGATATTAAAGATTCGACACATAGTTATTTTTTCTTATTTTACATACAATGTCAGGTTGATTTTTACTTGATATTTTGCCAAAATGTTCAATGTACTCATGTATTAGACCATTTTGTATTACATGTGAATCTAATGAAAAGGTAAGGAAGACCAGCCCATGCACATAAAGTTCTGGTGTCATGAAATTTTTTCTCGTGTATCGTACTTATCTAAATGATGATGGTAAAATTATACATTTTCGTATATTCTTTGTATTTTTAATTCCAAAGAAACATGGAATCTTTGATATTAGCAAATGTATGTACTCAAAGATTATCTTGATTATTTCTATGCCATGATAAATGATACTACCGCTTCTAAGTAATGCAGTGTTTCTTTCAACATCATGATCATGTAATCGCTATATTAACACATTTTTTTACAATTACCTTCAATTTGATTACATTTAATATCATGTCTTCATCCGTCCTCCCATAAGGAAAAAGTGATGGATATTTTAATGACATATAAATTGGGTAGTTTTTACTGATTCTTTTGAGTGTGTTTTCTTGCCCAATCCCAAATTAAAAAAAATCTTAACCTCCAGTTTTACATGATCCAGCATGTTTCCAGTTATCCGTAAATATCCTTCGAAGTTACAATACGCTGTGAATACAAACTAACCCCAAATCCACATAGGGATAAGATTTTCTTTCTTTCATTTGTTGATAATTACTTCACTTTTCATAATTATAACATGCTTATCTGGGCTGTATCAGAACACCATAACCGCGTGGTCAGGTGCAGAAGCACCATAACCTCACGCCCCTCACGTTCTCTCGGGGTTTTACTGCTGGTTGCTGTAACCAGCGGGATCTCAACAAAAAGCTGTCAAACACCAAACATTTATAGTGGATGCAATATAAAACGTATGATTATATTTGATGTTGTTTTTGAATCATCTAATTACATCCTACAACACCGTACCAAACTATCCCTCAGCGTATTTTTAAACTCACTGCGTTTGGTTGGACAGAAAGTAACTTCAGGTGAAATGTCAATAAATTTGATCTCTCTGGACATTTTCAGTTCACGATCTTGATTGCCCAACTTCTTCATTAAATTTCTATGTAGAGTCCTGGATTTACAATATAATCATGGCATGCCCCTTCAAAGAATTAGAAGTTTTAAAATATTACATTAAATTTGAAAATTCGTATGGACCCAAGTCGCTTCCATCTTCTTTTACAATCGCTCGCATTGGAGACTTACAGAATATGGAACGACAGTACACATCCTTATTTCATTGTTTTCCAACACATGAACCACTAGGCATTGTGGATAGACATATTTCAGGATTGGATAGAATTCATAGAGCAAAACTAGATTTCTTCTTCGTATTAACAAATGCCTTTTTTTTATTAAATATTCATTCAATAAAAAGAGAAATAGAAAATCGTAACTGCAAGATTTGATGAGGAGTACATAGATAGAGAAAGGTTCTTGTTGGCACAGGGAAGTACTTAGAACTTTTTGTCAAAATGTAAAGATAAGAAAAATTCTAGCCATAATTAGTTATCTACCCGCAGGTATACCCGGAGCAATAAAAAAGCATATTTTAATGCATCCTAGAGATATTCTACATGTAGCCTTTTTTGTATTATTGTCCATACAAAGGTCATGCAAAGTGCATGCAAAATATAGTTATTGTATTTATTATCCAACGAATTGCACATGTGATATCTCAATCCACCACAACTACACGAAAAATATTTAGATTTAAATTTTTATTTGTTTCTAGTTCCTTCAATGTTTCTTTTTCAAAAAGCTTTGTTGCATCTCCATTTTCCCCCAGTCCAGATCCTTTTCAAATATGCATGTATTGTACGTACATTCACGGGTACTTTTTATTTGTAATTTATTTCATATGTTACGAAGTGTAAAGCTCATACAAAGAGCAGATAATGTATGCACTTCCTTACAGATTTTACTTGTGATATCTAATTCCATCAAATTAGTACTTGTACAGACATATAACACTAATTGCCTCTCTACTTCTTCTCACTCCATATTCTTTCACAAATTTGTAAGTATTGTAAATTTATCAACTGTACTGAATTTTCTTATCTATATTGTTTCTAATTATTAAACATTTTTTTCAAGTCTGAATGAAAGTTCACTCTCCCGTTCAAGTGATTGTTCTTGATGATCGGAGGTTATCTTAAACTTTGTTGGCGTACAGTACCAACACAGATACAAGACGTATAGTATAATACATGAATCATTTGTGGAGAGTAATTATCCTAATTCAATACAGTACATGATACTTTTCTAGAGCCTAGGGTAATGGGCCCAGGTGTTACACTCCCCACAAGTTGGGACATGTCATATTCATTCTAAAGCATAGACCTCCAAAGCCTTAAACCTATAAACAAAATAGTGATACGATGGGATAGAATGCAATAGAAACAAAGACAGGGAACGAGTTAGTTATTCTTAACTCCTAATGGCCAAAGAGAGCCCTTTCATTCAATTCTTAATTAAAAAATTAAGAGTTAATCAAATCTCCCCAAGTAGGATTTGAACCTATGACCAATCGGTTAACAGCCGACCGCTCTAACACTGAGCTACTGAGGAATAACGGGACATTTGATCTCATAGAGTTCAACTCTCATTCTCAACCCATGAACAATATGAGTCTGAAACTTCCTTTGTAACTCTCGGAACTTCTTCGTAATGGCACCAAGATTGGATTTTGCTTCCATGACCTGTCTCTAGTGTATGTCCTTATGGGTAACGAGGTCCCATATTGTTATGTAAAGTAAATCCTCATTTTGTCCTAGAATGCCTTATGTTGAGGCCCCCATGTTTCCTTTATGCAATAATCTTCAGCCATGCAGTGGTGCTCAATTTCTTTTGCTCATCATTAGTACCCAAGTTGAAGTTCCTAATGACTTGATCAATCCCTTCACATGTGGCCATTGGAAGTTGTGTTAGTTGCGTGTGGTAAGTAGGCACAAAGTTTAGGACCAACCTCACCAATGATACCCACCCAACAAAGGAGAGAGTATGGTTCGCGCAAGAGTTGATTTTGTTGTCAATTGCATTTAGATTTGATAGGTAAATCCCTATGTTTTCCCTGATATGTAGGATTGGCATGACCAAGTGCCTTCCCAGATTAGGGGGTTGTTCAATTCCCATTCTTCTACTAACCTGCCTTTGCACAATACTTGGTGTGTTTTTAGAGAATAACATTACAAACTTCTCTTCAGATAAGGTATGTCCTGATACATTCCCAAACATTTCAAGACATGCCATAATAGTTCTTTCTTGATGTATCGATGCATCCTCAAACAATATTATGTTATTTTCAAAGAAGATGTGACCTCTTCCTATGATATCCAAAGGTATCCACTCGCCTACAACCTCTTCTATGGCAAAAGATTGGCTCAACTGCTTGAGGTACATTATGAAAATATAGGGGGAGAGGGGTTCACCTTGACGTACCCCTATAGAAGCTGTAACATCCCTGACCTGGGTTATAAGCTAACCCTAGGTGTTTTGCCTAAATATGTAATTAAAACCTGGTGATTATCTTTTGACATGTAATTAAGTTCCTCAGGAACATATACTTTCAATTTTGTCCTTTTTAATCAAAGTTGTAGTATTATTTTGGTAATGCAGGGGCTTATGTGCAAATTACCCAGTTAAGGGGATAACTTGCAAATTTCACAAGTTAAGATGTTACTCTGATGATGAGACATCATATGAGTGAATATGATGAGACATGACGGATTTCCCAAACTTGGGCATCTAGATGCAGCTTGTGGAATAATCCTTATGCTTAAAAACCCTAATTTGGAGTAAAATGCAGTTTACCCAATTTGAGGGGTGCAACTTGTAAAATACACCATCTAGAACATCTTTTATGACTCTTGTCATCATTTAGAGTAGAAATGGTGAAAGGTACACATCAATGGATAATCAGATAAGAAAAATGACATTTGTACATAAAATTCACTAAGTTTGAGTAAGGAAACCTTTCATGTATGTACCCTAGTTGAAAGTTGGCTTTCTTTACCCCTAGATCTTGAGATTTCATGAGCTTTGCATAAGTTTAGATGAGGATTGGACGTGCCTTATAAATAAGGAGGGACTTGTATGAGAGTTACATGCTTTAGAGGTCCTTATGGTGAAAATCAGCCTAAACTATATAAACACCTTTCTTTCCAAACCAAGAAAACGTTTTCCTTCACTTCCTCACTTCTCATCTTTCTCAACCGACCAAGGCCAAGCTCTGGAGCTCAGGGAAATGACCAACCTGTTCTAAGGTAAGAGGACACCACCTTCTAGCTTGGATTCATGGAGGAAATCATGTTAAAAGGATGGATTGCTAGTTTTCTCACTTAGCTTTCTCGTTCTAGCCATCTTTTCCCAACCTTTCTTTGGAGAATCGACCTTGGCCGACCTATGGAGCTCAAGACACCATTAAATACTTGAAGCTTGGAAGCTTGGAGCTCAAGGAACGACCTTAAGGCGGGTTTTATAACTCTAACCCTTAGCCTTGTTATGCATATCTTTTTTCTTGTTTTCTATGATTAGTTCTTCTTCTACCTCCCTTCTTCCTTGCTCTTTTGCAAGCAAAACGGTGTAGGAACCGACCTGAACAGAGGTTGAGGATGATGGGCGTGGATTCCTATGTCACTTTATGAAACGACCTTGAACCCTTTTGGTCCAAACGGGTGCAACTCGTTTAAGGTCAAACGGGTTCAACCTGTTTGATCTCAAGCGATCCTGCAAGCTCATTTGGATCAAAACGACCCCAAGACCATTTCATAGGGTTGACCAAGCGTGGACCGTTTGGGTTTTCTGTTCAAAATTATGTAGGCTAATGACCCATCAAATTTGAGGGGTTAACTCCAAAGGAATCGTAGGTTGAAGGCCAATCAATTAGGGAATAGAATTGAATTAAGTACTGATTTTCTAAACTAATTAACTTGAACTTTTGGGCAAACGGGTTCCAACCCGTTTGAGTGAGTTGACCAAGCATTGACCGTTTGGGATACATGTTCATAATATATTGAATTTCATTCCTACAAAAATTGTAATCTAATTCCTAACCAATTAAGAGTTGAGGACACTTCAATAACCTAACCCTAATCGGGTGAAAATTGCTGTTTTCAATATAGATCTTGTTGAGTTTTGGGTTGAAGGACCCAAACGGGTTCCAACCCATTTGGGGGATCATCCAAACGATCTCACACTCGTTTCGTGACACCCCAAGATCGTTTGGAGGTCTAGGGTTAAAGGAATGTGATGTTTTGAGGGTCCAATTACAAGATGTTGATAAATTGATGAAAAGTGCTGATTTTTAATTTAGTTAGGGCACAACCCTTATCAAATCATTTTGGTTTTTGGTCAAACTTTGGGCAAACAGTCTCAAGATCGTTTGGAGGTCATCCAAACGACCTCAAGACCGTTTGAGTCAAGTTTGGGCCCAATTGGAGGTCAATTGATAGGTTCAACTCTGATTTGAATCATATTGTTGAACATTGATGATTAGCCGATTAGAAACCCTAATTGAGTTAGATTTAACCCTAATTGGCTTTCAATTGAGGGTCAATTTGGTGTCCAGTTGATTGAGGCTCATCCTAATTGACTCAATTTGTATATGGTTAACATGGCTTGGGCCAATTGAAAGCTTCAACATAAGAAATCCTTTTCAAGCATAATCTTTGAGTCACCTTTTATGTTCATGCGGTTTGAACCCAAGTAGACTCACACTCGTTTGAGTCCAAACGGGTTCACACCCGTTTAAGCTCAAACGGGTTCACACTCGTTTAGGCTCAAACGGGTCCACACTCGTTTGGAGTTAAATGGGTCCACACCGGTTTAAGATTAAGTGGGTCCACACTCGTTTAAGGTTCAAATGGATTCAAGGTCTTTTGAGATTAAACAAGTTCAATGTCGTTCAAGAATCAAATGGGTTGAAGGTTGAAGGTTAAACCCTAAAACAATTGGAGACCTTCAAGGTTGATTATACTTAAATCACTTGAAGGTGTAAATGGTTCAATGATGATCTAATCTAAACCCTAATGGTAACCTAAGATGTTAAGGGACTAAGGGGCTAATGAATTGACCCATGATGATGGTCAATGGGTAAATTACCAAAATGCCCCTAAAAGGTTCAATTGAGTGATACCTTGTTTTAATCAAACCCTAATCACATGATAGTGATGAATCTTAATCTTATCTGAGGTCTTTAATGATGATGTTTCTCATACATGAGTATGTTATGAGATCATTTCACCATGAGGTGAATAGTAAACCCTAATACTAGGGTGATGACATGTAATGTGAATAGTAAACCCTAATTGATGAAAACCAGGGAAACCTAGCTCTTGTATGAGTAGGGAGATACAACTTCTTTAAATGAGTTATTTAGTGTTATCAGTTGATTTAACCATGCAGATTCCATTATGAGGATGATCATATCCAGGTATGGATGATGATACTATATTCATTGAAAGCATGTTGTTAGCTTTATGAATAGTGATATATCCTGATGCCTTGTTAATAGCATCTTATGAGATTGATAGGCTGTGAGAGCCATGAATACCATCAAGGTCATTCTTTAAGAGATGACTTGTGATGAGAATATTGAGAAATGACAATTGATGAGAGTTAGGCTTGTTACATTTAGTATTCTTCCTTCATAGCTGCTATGCTAATGATTAATGTTTGAAAACATGTATGATGATAAAAGAATACTGAAATGTACCTAACTAATCAAGTATAATCATACCATGTAGAGCCCTGATCATAGATCCATCATTGTCAGGAGTTAAATGATGGTGAAACAGGTTTTCCTAAGGGAATTCCTGGAGCACATACGTTTGAATATGTGGGGTAATATGGATGTGAATTTCCTTACATCCTAGTGTAGGAATTGATGTAGATGTATCTTTATTCTATCAATCCTTCACTATGTGTTCATGACGGGGTGATGTAACACTAATCTCTCGAGGAAATTTTTTATACCGCATCGATGAGAGATAAACAAGAAATCTTTCGATGGTGAAGAGAGTACAGAATGCCACTGTGACTCTAATAGCGAAGTACCAGAATACCCTGGTAAGCTACTGTAACAGAGACACTAGATGTCCTGCATGTTGATCTTCATACTGACCGAGGAAGATGAGGTCATAAGAATCCGGCACTTTTGATGACCTATGTATGATACCGATGCGACTTAATAGTGATCGGTTGGAGTATGAGCGGTATACCTCATCTCCGCAGGGCATAATGATGTTTGTAAAACATAATCAACCGCGTAGCATATCTGCTTAGGTTGAACCACGAAAAACATTGGTTGATGATACATTACTTAGTATACATGGTCTTCATATTCCTTAAATGTTGTTGTTCTAATTGATAACAATATGCTGTTGATTACCTTAGAACTTTTATTGCCTATGTTATTCTTGGTTGCTATAATAAAGCTTCTGGCAGAGAGTTATAACTCTCGCTGGGACAATTATTTAAAATTGTCTCACCCCGTAGATTTCAACTTTTTAGGTGGTCGTCGAGGACGAAGGAATCAATCTTCAGGTGACCAATATCAGCAGTAGCACCTTCAGCAGCAGCAGCACCAGGAGCAGCAATGAATCTCAGGTGAAGATACTGACTGCTGAGTCATGTAGTTAGATGGTCTTATGTCGTCTCTGTACTCTCAGGTCCTTGGAGTCTTTTGGTCTGAGATTTTGGGTTTTAAATCTTGAGATTTTGTATCTGACTGTATATAATCACTCATGAAGTGATCTAACAGAGATGTAATCCGTTTACCTTGTTTCTTATAAAAGGAGTTTCATGATTTCAAGATCTTGTTTCAAAAAGTTTTAATTTCCCGTGATTTTTGTCTTCCGCTGTTAAACGAATCGCTTCCGCTAAGTTTATATCGTGGTTTTGTAGATCGGAGCCCACAATTAAGTGGTATCAGAGCTCTAGGTTCGCTGAGTCTACAGAGACATAGGACTTAGGATGTCGAGTCTATCCTTAGTATTTCTTTCTTATCTAATAGAGTCTTCTGCTCCTCAGGAGAAGAAGATAATTAAGGATGTCTGAGCAACACGAAGAGTACGTGACAGAAAGTAGTGTTGCTGCACCCCAAGGAGGTGCAAGGAACCCGGAGATAGAACAACCTGTACCTGAGCCACCCAGAGAACCACCTCAGTTTGACCCAGCTGACATGGGAAACCCAGCTGTTCAAACTATGTTTGGGCAGTTTATGACTGCTATGACACACATCACCGACAGGATGCCTATGCCTGCACCTAGGGCACCTACCCAGCCTGAAGGACAAGGTATCGGTAAGACGTTCGAGTGACTTCGTCGTGTCAGAGCAACCAAATACTTTGGAACAGATGATCCTGCAGATGCCGATCTGTGGTTAATAGAGTTGGAGAAAGCTTTTAGAATCCTCAACATCCCTGAAGCTCAAAAGGTTAGACATGTTGTCTATCTTCTCAAGGGAAGTGCTGGTCACTGGTGGACCATGGAAGAGCAGAAGAGGCCTGGAGTGGAGATCTCGTGGGAAGATTTTTGTCGGGAATTTATCAATAGATATTTTCCAAAGACCTTCCTAGACGAGAAGATCTCTCAGTTTGAGAGATTGAGGCAACGCATGATGAACATTAGTGAGTATGAAGCTAAGTTTATGGAGTTATTGTGGTTTTGTCCGCACATGGCTGCCACAGAAGAAGAAAGAATCAGAAGGTTTGAGAAGGGTTTAAACGCCGACTTGACTACTCCTGTGTCTACCCTAGAGAATCGGGAGAGGTTTGCTACCTTCGTTGAGTCAGTCCGAAGGATAGAGAAATCCGTAGTCGAGAAGAGACAAACCCATAATAGATATCCGCAGTTCCAGGTTTCTTCATCTAGAGACTTTAAGAAACCTAGATTCTCTGCACCTACACCTCTACCACCCAGAACTAGTGCTCAGACACAGTGGACACCGAGTAGAGGCAGGGGACGAAGCCTACCACTACAAGAGACTCACAGTTCAGCATCAATGTCAGTTACAGGACCACTTAGACCACAACAACTGGAGAAGAGCTGTTACAACTGTGGGAAGGTGGGACATTTGATGAAGGACTGCCAATCTAGGCCTGTCAGTGTGACACAGCCTCCGAGACAGAGTCAACAGGGATCACAGAGAAGACAATCTCAAGGAGCAGCTCGAGGACATGGACAAGCTTCTCAAGCTGGATCATCAGCACCACCTCAACACCAGGTGACAGCGAGGTTCTTTGCTATGAACCCACCACATGCAGTGGTCAATCCACAGGTAGTGGCAGGTCAGATGGAACTTTTATATTCTGATATGTCTAAATCCTATGTTGTATCTGTTTTGATTGACCAGGGTGCTACACACTCCTTTGTCACTCAGAGAGTGATTCGTAGCTGCAATTTGACAATTAGTAATAGGGCAGATAGCTTGTTTTTGGAGACTTCGTTGAGTGGGTCTGCCATTTTGTAGGAGGTATGCTCTCCCTGCATCCTCTTCTTTTCTAATCATCGCATTCAAGTGGACCTTATACCACTTGATATGCAAGGATTTGATATAATCCTCAGGATGGATACCTTAGAAAGGTATCGAGTTGTCTTGGATTGTGAATCCAAACAGGCTGTGTTTGCTAATGATAGCAGCACATGGATCTTTCAAGGTGAGAGAAAGATTCAGCCCACCTGTCTTGTATCAGCTATGGTTGCTAACAAGCTGATGAGGCAAGGATGTTATGCATTCCTGGCACATGTAGTAGATGTTACCAAAGAAGGTCCCAACCCTGCTGAAGTTCCTATAGTCAGGGAATTCAAGGACGTGTTTCCTGAAGAACTTCCAGGTATACCACCGCCTCGGGAAATTGATTTTGAAATCAATTTGATCCCAGATACAAAACCTATAGCCCAGACACCGTATAGGATGGCGCCAGCTGAGATGGTAGAACTCAAGAAACAACTTCAAGAGTTGCTTGAGAAAGGTTTTATCCGACCGAGCACTTCACCGTGGGGTGCTCCACTTTTGTTTGTTAAAAATAAAGATGGGTCAATGCGGTTGTGCATTGATTATAGACAACTCAATAAAGTAACAATAAAGAATAAGTACCCGTTGCCGAGGATTGATGATCTTTTTGACCAGTTGCGTGGTGCAATAGTCTTCTCAAAGATAGACTTGAGGTCTGGATATCATCAACTCCATATTAAGGATAGTGACATATCAAAGTCTGCCTTTAGGACACGATATGGTCACTATGAGTTCACGGTTATGTCGTTTGGACTAACCAATGCACCGGCTGCATTCATGGAACTCATGAATAGAGTTTTTCGACCTTTCCTTGATCAGTGTGTTGTCATTTTCATAGATGACATTCTGATTTATAGTAAGGATGCTCAGCAGCATGAACAACATCTCCGACAGGCTCTAACTCTGCTAAGAAAACATAAGCTATATGCTAAGTTTAGCAAGTGTGAGTTCTGGTTGCCGGAAGTATCTTTTCTTAGACATGTGATATTTGCCTCGGGTATTCGTGTTGACCCTACAAAGGTAGAATCTGTTCTACAGTGGGAACAACCGAAGACACCAACGGAGATTCGAAGTTTCTTGCGATTAGCTGGTTATTATCGAAGGTTTATTAAGAATTTCAGTTCTATAGCCTTACCCTTAACCAAGTTAACCCGGAAGGATATTCCTTTTACCTGGAGTGATAAGTGTCAACAGTCTTTTCAGCTGTTGAAGAAGAGGTTGACAAGTGCACCTGTGCTTGTGTTACCTGAGCAAGGAAAAGGATACATAGTTTTCTGTGATGCCTCCAAGAATGGATTCAGATGCGTGTTGATGCAGGATAAGCAAGTGATTTCTTTTGCTTCACGACAGCTTAAGAAACATGAAGAGAATTATCCGACACACGATCTGGAGTTAGCTGTTGTGGTTCATGCCCTGAAGATCTGGAGACATTATCTCTACGGAGAGACATTCCAGATTTTCACAGATCACAAAAATCTTAAGTATATCTTCTCTCAGCATGAGCTTAACATGAGGCAACATCGCTGGATGGAGTTAATTAAGGATTATGATTGTACAATAGATTACTATCCAGGAAAGGCCAATGTAGTTGCAGATGCCTTGAGTAGGAAATCAGCAACATCATCCTCTGATAGGGCACAATTAAACTCTTTAGTATGCCCTAGGAGAGATATGCTTATCTCCTTAAGGCAAGACAATGTACAGATGAAGGTGTCATGGATTGCCGGGTTGTTGGCTGAGATGCATATCAAACCCACCCTAAGAGAACAGATTAGGGAGACACAGCAAGTTGATGTTGCAGTTCAACAGATTAGATCAGAGTATGGAAATGAGAAGCAAGATGGATTCTATGACTCAGATGATCATGTAGCATGTTATCATGGGAGGATGATAGTGCCGGATATGGATAACCTGAGGAAGTTAGTCCTGGAAGAAGCTCATTCTTCAATGTATGCTATGCATCCAGGAAGCACCAAGATGTATCGAAACTTGAAAGATTTGTATTGGTGGCCTGGAATGAAGAAGGATTTTGCAGAGTTTGTGATGAGGTGTCTTGTGTGTCAGCAAGTTAAAGCTGAACACCAAAAGCCTGCAGGAATAATGCAACCTTTACCCATACCACAGTGGAAGTGGGACCATGTGACCATGGACTTTGTTGTTGGCCTACCCAGGACAAGCAAAGGACATGATTCCATTTGGGTAGTTGTTGATAGGTTGACTAAGACAGCACATTTCTTACCTATCAAAACAACCGTTTCTACTGAAAGGTTATCACAGTTGTATGTTCAAGAGATAGTGCATTTGCACGGAGTTCCTGTCACCATAGTTTCTGACAGAGGTCCCCAGTTTACAAGTCGCTTTTGGGAGCAGCTACATAGAGCCTTAGGCACCAAGCTAAGGTTTAGTACGGCTTTTCATCCACAAACTGATGGACAGTCGGAAAGAACCATACAGACCTTGGAAGACCTGTTGAGAGCATGTGTTCTCCAGTTTACCGGAAGTTGGGATCTACACCTAAGCTTGATAGAGTTTGCCTATAACAATAGCTATCAGCATAGTATTGATATGGCACCTTATGAAGCCTTGTATGGTAGACTTTGTAGATCCCCTTTGTGTTGGTATGAGACTGGTGAACATCAGTTGTTAGGTCCTGATCTTGTGCAGCAAACTACAGAGAAGATCAAAGTTATACAATAACAGCTTAAGACTGCACAGGATAGACAGAAGTCGTATGCTGATAAGCGTCATAGACCGTTAGAGTTCCAGTTTGGAGACAGAGTGTACCTCAAGGTCTCGCCTTGGAAAGGAGTCCTTCGCTTTGGAAGGAAAGGAAAGTTAGCACCTAGATTTATGGGACCTTATCCAATCATTGAACGAGTTGGAAAGGTAGCCTATAGACTAGAGTTACCACCAGAGTTGCAGAGGTTACACCCTGTGTTTCACATTTCTATGCTGAGGAAATGTCACCCCGACACTGAGTCAGTTCTACAACCTATGGAGGTAGAATTGAATGATGACATATCTTACGAGGAAGGGCCAGTGTCAATCCTTGATAGCAGAACTAAAAAGTTAAAGAAGAAAGATATAAGCCTTGTGAAAGTCCTCTGGAATCACCGTGGTGTCGAAGAAGCCACTTGGGAACTAGAGGATGAGATGAGAAGGAAATACCCTACTCTTTTCTCCTAATACGTTTTGTCGATTTCGGGGACGAAATCCTTGTAAGGGGTGGATAATTTGTAACATCCCTGACCTGGGTTATAAGCTAACCCTAGGTGTTTTGCCTAAATATGTAATTAAAACCTGGTGATGATCTTTTGACATGTAATTAAGTTCCTCAGGAACATATACTTTCAATTTTGTCCTTTTTAATCAAAGTTGTAGTATTATTTTGGTAATGCAGGGGCTTATGTGCAAATTACCCAGTTAAGGGGTTAACTTGCAAATTTCACAAGTTAAGATGTTCCTCTGATGATGAGACATCATATGAGTGAATATGATGAGACATGATGGATTTCCCAAGCTTGGGCATCTAGATGCAGCTTGTGGAATAATCCTTATGCTTAAAAACCCTAATTTGGAGTAAAATGCAATTTACCCAATTTGAGGGGTGCAACTTGTAAAATACACCATCTAGAACATCTTTTATGACTCTTGTCATCATTTAGAGTAGAAATGGTGAAAGGGACACATCAATGAATAATCAGATAAGAAAAATGACCTTTGTACATAAAATTCACTAAGTTTGAGTAAGGAAACCTTTCATGTATGTACCCTAGTTGAAAGTTGGCTTTCTTTACCCCTAGATCTTGAGATTTCATGAGCTTTGCATACGTTTAGATGAGTATTGGACGTTCCTTAGAAATAAGGAGGGACTTGGATGAGAGTTACATGCTTTAGAGGTCCTTATGGTGAAAATCAGCCTAAACTATATAAGCACCTTTCTTTCCAAACCAAGCAAACGTTTTCCTTCACTTCCTCACTTATCATATTTCTCAACCGACCAAGGCCAAGATCTGGAGCTCAGGGAAACGACCAACCTGTTCTAAGGTAAGAGGACACCACCTTCTAGCTTGGATTCATGGAGGAAATCATGTTAAAAGGATGGATTGCTAGTTTTCTCACTTAGCTTTCTCGTTCTAGCCATCTTTTCCCAACCTTTCTTTGGAGAATCGACCTTGGCCAACCTGTGGAGCTCAAGAAACCATTAAAGACTTGAAGCTTGGAAGCTTGGAGCTCAAGGAACGACCTTAAGGTGGGTTTTATAACTCTAACCCTTAGCCTTGTTATGCATATCTGTGTTCTTGTTTTCTATGATTAGTTCTTCTTCTACCTCCCTTCTTCCTTGCTCTTTTGCAAGCAAAACGGTGGAGGAACCGACCTGAACAGAGGTTGAGGATGATGGGTGTGGATTCCTATGTCACTTTATGAAATGACCTTGAACCCTTTTGGTCCAAACGGGTGCAACTCATTTAAGGTCAAACGGGTTCAACCCGTTTGATCTCAAACGATCCTGCAAGATAGTTTGGATCAAAACGACCCCAAGACCATTTCATAGGGTTGACCAAGCGTGGACCGTTTGGGTTTTCTGTTCAAAATTATGTAGGCTAATGACCCATCAAATTTGAGGGGTTAACTCCAAAGGAATCTTAGGTTGAAGGCCAATCAATTAGGCAATAGAATTGAATTAAGTACTGATTTTCCAAACTAATTAACTTGAACTTTTGGGCAAACGAGTTCCAACCCATTTGAGTGAGTTGACCAAGCATTGACCGTTTGGGATACCTGTTCATAATATATTGAATTTCATTCCTACAAAGAATTGTAATCTAATTCCTAACCAATTAAGAGTTGAGGACACTTCAATAACCTAACCCTAATCGGGTGAAAATTGCTGTTTTCAATATAGATCTTGTTGAGTTTTGGGTTGAAGGACCCGAACGGGTTCCAACCCATTTGGGGGATCATCCAAACGATCTCACACTCGTTTAGTGACACCCCAAGATCGTTTGGAGGTCTAGGGTTAAAGGAATTTGATGGTTTGAGGGTCCAATTACAAGATGTTGATAAATTGATGAAAAGTGCTGATTTTTAATTTAGTTAGGGCTCAACCCTTATCAAATCATTTTGGTTTTTGGTCAAACTTTGGGAAAACGGTCTCAAGATCGTGTGGAGGTCATCCAAACGACCTCAAGACAGTTTGAGCCAAGTTTGGGCCCAATTGGAGGTCAATTGATAGGTTCAACTCTGATTTGAATCATATTGTTGAACATTGATGATTAGACGATTAGAAACCCTAATTGAGTTAGATTTAACCCTAATTGGCTTTCAATTGAGGGTCAATTTGGTGTCCAGTTGATTGAGGCTCATCCTAATTGACTCAATTTGTATATGGTTAACATGGCTTGGGCCAATTGAAAGCTTCAACATAAGAAATCCTTTTCAAGCATAATCTTTGAGTCACCTTTTATGTTCATGCGGTTTGAACCCAAGTAGACTCACACTCGTTTGAGTCCAAACGGGTTCACACCCGTTTAAGCTCAAACGGGTTCACACTCATTTAGGCTCAAACGGGTCAACACTCGTTTGGACTTAAATGGGTCCACACCCATTTAAGATTAAGTGGGTCCACACTCGTTTAAGGTTCAAATGGATTCAAGGTCTTTTGAGATTAAACAAGTTCAATGTCGTTCAAGAATCAAATGGGTTGAAGGTTGAAGGTTAAACCCTAAAACAATTGGAGACCTTCAAGGTTGATTATACTTAAATCACTTGAAGGTGTAAATGGTTCAATGATGGTCTAATCTAAACCCTAATGGTAACCTAAGATGTTTAGGGACTAAGGGGCTAATGAATTGACCCATGATGATGGTCAATGGGTAAATTACCAAAATGCCCCTAAAAGGTTCAATTGAGTGATACCTTGTTTTAATCAAACCCTAATCACATGATAGTGATGAATCTTAATCTTATCTGAGGTCTTTAATGATGATGTTTCTCATACATGAGTATGTTATGAGATCATTTCACCATGAGGTGAATAGTAAACCCTAATACTAGGGTGATGACATGTAATGTGAATAGTAAACCCTAATTGATGAAAACTAGGGAAACCTAGCTCTTGTATGAGTAGGGAGATACAACTTATTTAAATGAGTTATTTACTGTTATCAGTTGATTTAACCATGCAGGTTCCTTTATGAGGATGATCATATCCAGGTATGGATGATGATACTATATTCATTGAAAGCATGTTGTTAACTTTATGAATAGTGATATATCTTGATGCCTTGTTAATAGCATCTTATGAGATTGATAGGCTGTGAGAGCCATGAATACCATCAAGGTCATGCTTTAAGAGATGACTTGTGATGAGAATATTGAGAAATGACAATTGATGAGAGTTAGGCTTGTTACATTTAGTATTCTTCCTTCATAGCTGCTATGCTAATGATTAATGTTTGAAAACATGTATGATGATAAAAGAATATTGAAATGTACCTAACTAATCAAGTATAATCATAACATGTAGAGCCCTGATCATAGATCCATCATTGTCAGGAGTTAAATGATGGTGAAACAGGTTTACCTAAGGGAATTCCTGGAGCACATACTTTTGAATATGTGGGGTAATATGGATGTGAATTTCCTTACATCCTAGCGTAGGAATTGATGTAGATGTATCTTTATTCTATCAATCCTTCACTATGTGTTCATGACGGGGTGATGTAACACTAATCTCCTGAGGAAATCTTTTATACCGCATCGATGAGAGATAAACAAGAAATCTTTCCATGGCGAAGAGAGTACAGAATGCCACTGTGACTCTAATAGCGAAGTACCAGAATACCCTGGTAAGATACTATAACAGAGACACTAGATGTCCTGCATGTTGATCCTCATACCGACTGAGGAAGATGAGGTCATAAGAATTCGGCTCTTTTGATGACCTATGTATGATACCGATGCGACTTAATAGTGATCGGTTGGAGTATGAGCGGTATACCTCATCTCCGCAGGGCATAATGATGTTTGTAAAACATAATCAACAGCGTAGCATATCTGCTTAGGTTGAACCATGAAATACATTGGTTGATGATACATTACTTAGTATACATGTTCTTCATATTCCTTAAATGTTGTTGTTCTAATTGATAACAATTTGCTGCTGATTACCTTAGAACTTTTATTGCCTATGTTATTCTTGGTTGCTATAATAAAGCTTCTGGCGGAGAGTTATAACTCTCGCTGGGACAATTATTTAAAATTGTCTCACCCCGTAGATTTCAACTTTTTAGGTGGTCGTCGAGGACGAAGGAATCAATCTTCAGGTGACCAATATCAGCAGTAGCAGCTTCAGCAGCAGCAACACCAGGAGCAGAAGTGAATCTCAGGTGGAGATACTGACTGCTGAGTCATGTAGTTAGATGGTCTTATGTCGTCTCTGTACTCTCAGGTCCTTGGAGTCTTTTGGTCTGAGATTTTGGGTTTTAAATCTTGAGATTTTGTATCTGACTGTATATAATCACTCATGAAGTGATCTAACAGAGATGTAATCTGTTTACCTTGTTTCTTATAAAAGGAGTTTCATGATTTCAAGATCTTGTTTCAAAAAGTTTTAATTTCCCGTGATTTTTGTCTTCCGCTGTTAAACGAATCGCTTCCGCTAAGTTTATATCGTGGTTTTTGAGATCGGAGCCCACAGAAGCTTTAAAAGAAACACCACAAGTAATGAAGATCTCACCAGAGGCAATAGTTTCCATGATGAGGCTTGTTGGTGGTATTTTATGTTATTTATTTTCACTTGTATTAGCCAATTGGGTTGAGTCTTCTTAGGCCCATTAGTGTTAGTCTGTATTATGTTATATTGTGTATTTGATACATCATGCCTTGAGACTAGGCTATATGTATGAATATGTATATGACACTCTCTATAACCATGATCTCTTCACATGGTATCAATAGCATCTGCCTAATTTCCAAAACAAAGCCTTTTTTCTTTTTCAAAAGCATCCTTTGTTTCTTTCCCTCTACGCCGTTGCACCCCCACCGCCCGCCTGCACCTTCCCTCCCTTGTACCCATAGTTTTTGGTCACCACCAGTCACTGCCGCTTGCCACATGACACGTGCGGTAAGCCTCCACTGCTGGCCGCTAGGCATGCGGTGGCAGCTATGCATTAGCACATCACTGATACCACTGCTTGTTGGTCAGTTGACAAGTATGATAGCCTCTTTCCTGTTGTCTTGTCGAGGAGGATCCCTATCACTGCTTTCCTTATCTTCGATAAGGGAGTCATATGTGAAGGTCCCCCTTGGAGTTGCACTCATTTACCCTTGATTGGGTGTTCTTTGGCGTAGAAACCTTTGTGAAAATTTTATTGGTACTCCTCCCCGTCTTTGTCACCCACCAGATCTGACTGATGGTGTGTTGATGTTGACACACTAGGAAACCATTTCTACAAATAAGATTGTAAACCTTATGCTTTCCTTTTTGTCTCTTTCCTCTCCATGCATTTTCCCAATCTACATGAGTGAGTGTCAATAATTGTTAAGTATTTATTATCTCCTTCCTATCACTATACATCTTTCTTGTAATAGTACTTCAAGTCGTGCTTCTTTTTTTACTTTCTCCTTTCATTGTGCATCTTAGCAGTGACTTCTCATATACATCGTTGTTCTAACCAGTGTGGTACTATGATATCCTTCTGCACCACTATTCTATCTGTGTGATATATTGATATCTTTCTCCACTGACGTCTTATAGATGTGAAATTTTCATTTGTATGAGGTTGATGGCAAAGATTCAATTCAGATCATTGTCTAAAGTCACAATGCTCCTATCTCCATAATCAAGTTGAATGGAGAAAATTACCTACTCTGGACGAGTTATGTTCAAACCAGCATGGAGTCCATAGAAAAGGTTATATTCATTGACAACCCTACTAAGGAACATGAAAATATACAGAGGGACAAGATTTTCTTTTTTTCATTTGTTGATAATTACTTCACTTTTCATAATTATAACATGCTTATCTGGGCTGTATCAGAACATGTTGAGCTAAAGGCATGTTTGGTTGAACCGTAAACAGTAAACGGAAACATGCGTTGCAACTCAGGCCTGTTTGGTAGGAAGTTGTTGCAGTTCCTTACATTTAAATGACTGTTTTTGGGTTTTAAGTTTTATTTGGTAGGGTACTTTGCGGTGTAGTTGGCTGAATTTAAACTGCACCACATCATCAGCCCCAAAATCACAAGTTTTGACGTGGTCGGGTGCAGAAGCACCATAACCTCACACATCTCACATTCTCCCGGGCTT
Source organism: Alisma plantago-aquatica (assembly GCA_963693085.1). Lineage (NCBI taxonomy): Eukaryota > Viridiplantae > Streptophyta > Magnoliopsida > Alismatales > Alismataceae > Alisma > Alisma plantago-aquatica. The sequence goes on from OY856411.1 coordinate 899,677,393, forward strand.
TTATAGCTGTAACCAGCGGGATCTCAGCAAAAAGTTGTCAGACACAAAACATTTACAAAAGAACTCATTGAATTTCTTCAGTACCGTAACAAACGAAATGGATGCAATATAAAACGTATGATTATATTTGATGTGTTTTTGAATCATCTAATTACATCCTACAACACCGTACCAAACTAGCCCTCAACGTGTTTTTAAACTCACTGTGTTTGGTTGGACAGAAAGTAACTTCACACTGCGGGAACCAATTGTACGTAAATAGTTAGACCATGTACAAAAATCCTGAAAACAGACTGCGCCCTTTTTAGACGTAGTTCGTTCCCACATTCTCTGCATCTTGCAGCGGTGAAGCTCCGCCTCCGCTCTATCTACTCATCTCATCACCTTGCTCATAACTTCTGCTGCAAAGCTTGAAATCGTGGCTGAGTGACAATAGATTTTTGTGCGGTATGTTCACCACAGGTAGTAAGAGTGTAGTCTGGTTGGAGCTACATCCAATCAAACCAAAGATTTGTAGTTCAATAACTTATTTTTGATTTCATGTTTTAAAATTTTTATGTTTGCAGAATAAGTCTGGTACTACAGATTTAAAGTCGCAGAACAACTGATACAACCGGTTTGTCTCAACTCTCAAGACCTAATAAGAGTGTAGAACGCTTAAGGGTAAGAAACATTCAGATAACGATTAACCTAGACTTATAAACTGATCGAATACGGATCAGATACCACTATATCAGAATCAAAAAAAAATCTGATCCGATAATATCCAAATTCGATCCGACAAATAATATAAGAATTCAAATAAATACTCGATCCGAACTAAAAAATATAAATGTATTGTTATTAATATATTATGTATAGAAAACATTGAAATCACTATGTAAAATATCTATATTTTTATTTTTAATATATAAATAATTTATTTGATAATACATGTATATATTTGTCAGATTTCAAATTTTTTCGAAACACATATAGCTATATCCAAAATACTATCCCATTTGATATTCTAAATCCAATCCGAAGTCAGATTTTTTTTCAAAATTTCAACCTTGCCGGATATCCATTTACAATGAACCTAATACAGATCGGTTAAGTACATGGACAAAGCACCAAATCCCAAAGACACTACCACTAAAGAGAAGATATGTCCAATGCCATACAGAAAGCAGATCACAAAGACTGATGCTCACGCCTAGAAAAACAGGATACGACGCGAAACGTTCCCACGGCCACGGACCATTCACTCAGCTGCGGGAACCTCAGCCGGAGATCTGGATGGACTTGACATTGGGCTTCTTCACCTCTTCCTTGGGCACAGTGACAGTGAGCACGCCGTTCTCCATGGACGCCGTCACGCGCTCCATCTTGGCGTTCTCCGGCAGCTTGAACCTGCGGAGGAACTTGCCGCTGCTGCGCTCCACTCTGTGCCAGCGGTCGCCTTTCTCTTCTTTGTCCTTAGTCCTCTCGCCGGTGATCTGAAGCACGCCGCCGTCTTCCACCTCCACCCTCACTTCCTCCTTCTTTAGCCCAGGCAGGTCGGCCTTGAAGACATGGGCCTGAGGAGTCTCCTTCCAGTCGATGCGGGTAGCTGCGAACTGCGAGGTCTCCGCGGCTGTGTCTGAAGAAGGGCGGCTGAGGGTTCCGGAAAAGAAGGGAATGTCCTGGACGGGTCCCAGTGGTGGAGGGAGAAGGGGTCGAAGATGTTGCTGCGGCGGCCACCGAAGAATGGAGTGAGAGACATTGTCGATGGAAAGGGTTTCGGGGAGGAATATGAGAGATCGAGGAACGTAAATTAATGAGAGAGATAGAGGGAGAAGAAGAAGAAGGTGATCTTTGCGTCGGCAGAATAGCGGAACTGAGATCCTTCTTTACAAGGAAGAAAAGGGATGGCAGTCGGGGAACGGATCGGACGACTGGAAATTCTCGAGGTTTCTAGACAACGGAAGACACTAGAACAGTATAGAAGGAACTCCCAGCTTCTACAGACTACCATCTACCATTCGGCTCGTTGCTTCTCCAGCAATACGGGACCAGCAGGCTAGGCGGATTTGTTCATTTGTACTATTTTGGGTGGTTGATACATGACCTACTTCAGGTGAAATGTCAATAAATTTAATCTGTCTGGACATTTTCAGTTCACAATCTTGATTGCCCAACTTCTTCGTTAAATTTCTATGTAGAGTCCTGGATTTACAATATAATCATGGCATGCCCCTTCAAAGAATTAGAAGTTTTAAAATATTACATTAAATTTGAAAATTCGTATGGACCCAAGTCGCTTCCATCTTCTTTTACAATCGCTCGTATTGGAGACTTACGGAATATGGAACGGCAGTACAAATCCTTATTTCATTGTTTTCCAACGCATGAACCACTAGGCATTGTGGATAGACATATTTCAAGATTGGATAGAATTCATAGAACAAAACCAACTTTCTTCTTCGTATTAACAAATGCCTTTTTTTTAATTAAATATTCATTCAATAAAAAGAGAAATAGAAAATCATAACTGCAAGATTTGACGAGGAGTACATAGAGAGAGAAAGGTTCTTGTAGGCACAGGGAAGTACTTGGAACTTTTTGTCAAGGTAAGAAAAATTCTAGCCATAATCAGTTATCTAACCACAGGTATACCCACAGCAATAAAAAAAGTGCATTTTAATGCATCCTAGAGATATTCTACCTGTAGCCTTTTCTGTATTATTGTCCATACAAAGGTCATGCAAAGCGCATGTAAAGTATAGTTATTGTATTTATTACCCAACAAATTGCACCTGTGATATCTCAATCCACCACAATTACATATAAAATATTTAGATTTAAATTTTATTTGTTTCTAGTTCCTTCAATGTTTCTTTTTCAAAAATCTTTGTTGCATCCCCATTTTTCCCCAGTCCAGAATCATTTTCAAATATGCACGTATTGTACGTATATTTACTGGTACTTTTTATTTGTAATTTATTTAATATGTTGTGAAGTGTAAAACTCGTATGAAGTGCAGATAATGTATGCACTCCCTCACAGATTTTACTTGTGATATCTAATTCCATCAAATTAGTACTTGTACAGACATATAACACTAATTGCCTTTCTAATTCTTCTCACTCAATATTCTTTCACAAATCTGTAAGTATTGTACATTTATCAGCTGTACTGGATTTTCTTATCTATATTGTTTCTAATTGTTAAATTTTTTTTTAGTCTGAATGAAAGTTCACTCTCCCGTTCAAGTGATTGTTCCTGATGATCGAAGGTTATCTTAAACTTTGTTGGCATACAATACCAACACACATACAAGATGTATAGCACAATACATGAATCATTCGTGCAGAGTAATTATCCTAATTCAATACAGTACATGATGTACAATACTATACGTATAGTATGAGACGTACAACAATATCATTTGTCAAAATTGCGTAGGAAAAGTACATTTGTATTGTATATGATGTACAGTATTAATCGTACAGTACGAGATGTACAACAATAAAATCATTTTCTAAATTGTGTAGAAGTACATTACTAACAAACACATTGTACAAGAAATATAGTACTAAACACACACAATACCTCTATAAACCACATATAGTACCTCAGAAAATTATGTACTAAAGAATGTCGATATGTACATCCAGTACCTACATAAACTATTTCACATTTTACTAAAAGACATACACATACTACTCACCTATTTTTCAAATACAGTTGATACACACATTACAATACCTCATACATTTCATATGTTTCATTTTACACATCAATATAGTGGATGATGTATAATAAATGATGTACAGTACTAGACATATAGTACGAAAGGTGAGAGAGAAGGGAAAAGGTGGAGGAAGACAAAACCGGATACAATACTTGAGCAGGATAGGCGACATCACCAAGAGGGACCACTTCACTGCAACATGCTCTGACCAGCCCGTCAGCAACCTCACCTGGCACAAGTGTTGTACTTGTGTTGAGATATTTTTTTGGTTGAGAGAATTATGGGTGGAGGAGTATGCAGAGGTGTTTGGTGATGAAGAATGCAACTGGGTGTTGAACACGGCGTGAAAGACTATCAGCTATAGCTCCCGTAGGAGCAAGCATGGAAGTGCGCTCCGGTTGGATTGGTGAGAGCTGTGAATCGAACGTATTGTACTAGTGTGGGAACACTAATGGAGTGGAATGGGACTGGAGAGAGAAGTCATAAGAGAGAAACCAAATCAGGAAAAATTAGTCTGGAGAGAGGAGTGGCGAGAGAACTTCGAGACTCTTCAACTTCTGCATGGAATTAATCCGTGTAGAGTTAATTCATATAAGAGGAAACAACTAGCTCCAGGCTTTTGTGGACTCCCGATGCACGAGTGGGTGGTCAGGTATAGACCTAACTATGTGTAGCGTTAATCAAAGATAACAGTCGGAGGGTGCACTCCAAATAATAAATCAAAAGTGTAAGCAAAAGCAAACACCATGATACTTCCCCAACTCAAATGAAAGGGTCCCTTGGTAGTGAGAATCCTCATTTAAGGTATATCCACGCAAGTATCCTCCATGGAGTTCCTGAAGAACTGAACCTGCGTCAATTGTGAGTGAAAAAAATTGAGTGAAATGAATCAGAAATAAAATCATAAATACCCAAAATCTACTACTATAATCTATGATAGAAATGACAAATTCTTTCCATCTACACAGATCAAAGGACACAACAAACAAGTATGGTCTATTTATTATAAGCATTACGATAAATAGATCCATGAAAAATGTTTTCGTGAGTCCATAAGCATATATAAAAATAATTGTTTGGTTTGAAAGAAGTGTGACTAATTCTATGTGGTAAAGGGACAAGCAAAGAACATAAGACAATAATATTTTTAGTTTGCATCGCACATGAAGCACATGTAAGGGGCTATGAAAACTCTAAAATGATAATGGGTAGAAATAAGGAAGAAATTGTGGCCAATCAACCAAATGAGTATATGAAGTATAGAAGGACATTTAATACTTCAGAACTTATTATCAAATAGGGTTTTAATACCTATACAAGTGAAGAATTTGTACGCTATTTAGACATAATAAAAGTTACCCTATACGACAATGATGCTCCACATCACCAAAGCATATACAAGTCATTAGACTTCCCACTTACACGACAAATCCTTACATTTGATTGTATTCTACTAAGGCATTTTAAGCATTGGATAAGACTTAGGTATTTGTTGGGAGCACTACATCTTCTCATCTATCAACAAGCAATCCAAGCGATTGTTGAACTTGATGATGATCTTCATTGGTTCCTCCAAAGTCACTTTCATGTTGTTATGTATGGCCTTCACTTCTGTGGGCTCTGATCTCCAAAACACAAGATAAACATAGCAGAAGCGATTCGATTAATCAGTGGAATACAAAAATCACGAGAAATTAAAACTTTTCGAAAACGAGATCTTAAAAACCTAAAACTCCTTTTATAAAAGTAAGATGAACTGTTTACATCTCTGATAAATCACTTCTCGAGTGATTATATACGTCATGATACAAAATCTCAAGATTTCAAAATTCTCAGATCAACAAACTCCTAGGACCTGAGTGTACAGAGACGACATAAGACTATTCTGACTACAAGACTAGACAGCACAGTGTTTCCACCTGAAGTCACTGCTGCTCCTGAATTTGCTGATGTTGTTGCTGTCCACCTGCAGATCGGTGCCTTCGACCTCGACGTCCACCTAAAGATAGAAATCTACGGGGTGAGACAATTTTAAATAATTGTCCCAGCGAGAGTTATAACTCTCCTCCAGAAACTTTGTTAGAAGCAATCAAAGGAATATCATGAGCAAGTAATTTAGGTTACTCACAGTAGGCTTGATAACAAAAACTCATCTTTAATTAAGGAATATGAAGAACATGTATACTAATACTTGAACAGGATATTAAAAGCAAGAAATGTAATATCAATCAATGTTCCTCGTAGTTCAACCTAAGCAGTTATGCTACGCGGTTGATTATGTTTTACAAACATCATTATGCCCTGCGGAGATGAGGTATACCGCTCATGCTCCAACTGATCACTAGTAAGTCGCATCGGTATCATACTAGGTCATCGAAAGAGCCGGATTCTCATGACCTTCAACTACCTCAGTCAGAATGAGGATAAACATGCAGGACATCTAGTGTCCTTGCTAATATAGCTTACCAGGGTATTCTGGTACTTCGCTATTAGAGTCACAGTGGCATTCTGCACTCTCTTCGCCATCGAAAGATTTCATGTTTATCTCTCATCGATGCGGTATAAAAGATTCCCTTGGAAGAATAGTGTTACTTCATCCCGGTATAAACATATAGTGAAGGGTTGATGGATTAAGATACATCAACATCAACTCCTACACTAGGATGTAAGGATATACACATCCATATTCCCCCACATACTCTAAAGTATGTGATCCAGGAGTTCCCTTAGGAAAACCTGTTTCACCATCATTTAAATTCTGACAATGATGGATCTATGGTCAGGGCTCTACATGGTATGATTAAACTTGATTATTAGGTACATTTCAGTATTCTTTTAGCATCATACATGTTTTCAAACATTAATCATTAGCATAGCAGCTATGAAAGTAGAATACTAAATGTATCAAGTCTAACTCACATCAATTATTATTTCTCAATCGTTCAATCACAAGTCATTTGACAAGCATGACCTTGATGATATTCATGGCTCTTACAGCCTATCATTCTCATAAGATACCACTTACTAGGCATCAACATATGTCATTATTCATAAAGCTAATAACATGCTTCCAATGAATATGAAATCATAATCCTTACCTGGATATGATCAACATCATGTATAGAAACCTACATGGTTAATTCAACTGATAATAGTAAGCAGTTCATATCAAGAGTTGTACCCTTATATTCTTACAAGGGTTAGATTCCCTGATTTTCATCAATTAGGGTTTACTATTCACAATATATGTCATCACCCTGGAATTAGGGTTTACTATTCACCTCATGGTGAATTAATCTCATTACATCACCATGCATGAGAAACATCATCATTAAAGCCCTCAGCTAAGATCAAGATTCACCAATTACCATAATTAGGGTTTCCATGATCTCTCATAAGTGGATCATACCCTAATCATGCACATTCATGTATATTGAAGGTATTTTACTTGAGTTTCCATCATAAATGGTACTTTCTCTCTCCTCTCACTAGTAGATGATGACTACACCACTTAGATTAGGTTAGGTTAAGTCCCCTTTGATCTACATAAACCAAATCACCACTATCATGTTATTAGAGTTTACATAAAACAAGGTATCCTTTAATTGAACCCATTTAGGCTGAAACGAGTTGAACCCATTTGAGGTGAAACAAGTTGAACCCATTTGAGGTGAAACGAGTTGAACCCGTTTGGATTGAAACGAGTGTAACCCATTTCAGTTGAAATGAGTGTGACCCATTTGGGTTGAAACGAGTGTGACCCATTTGGGTTGAAATGAGTGTAACCCATTTGGATTGAAACGAGTGTGACCCATTTCAGTTGAAACGAGTGTGAACCCGTTTGTATTGAAATGAGTGTGACCCATTTCAGTTGAAACGAGTGTGAACCCGTTTGCATTGAAATGAGTGTAACCCATTTCAGTTGAAACGAGTGTGACCCATTTGGGTTGAAACGAGTGTGACCCATTTGGGTTGAAACGAGTTGAACCCATTTGAGGTGAAACGAGTTGAACCCATTTGAGGTGAAACGAGTTGAACCCATTTGAGGTGAAACGAGTTGAACCCATTTGAGGTGAAACGAGTTGAACCCATTTGAGGTGAAACGAGTGTGAACTTACTTGGGTCCAAACCGCATGAACATAAAAGGTGACACATAGGTTATGTTTGAATAGGGTTTCCTATGTTGAAGCCTTTAATTGGCCAAAGCCATGTTAACCACTTACGGATTGAGTCAATTAGGATGAGCCTCAATCAATTGGACTCCAAATTGACCCTTAATTTAAAGCCAATTAGGTTTAAGTCTAACTCAATTAGGGTTTCCAATCGGCTAATCATCAATTCTCAACAATGTGAAACAAATTGTAATTGAACCCATCAATTGAACTCCAATTGGGCCCAAACTTGGCCCAAACGGTCTTGAGATCGTTTGGATGACCTCCAAATGGTCTTGAGACCGTTTGCCCAAAGTTTGACCAAAATCTAAGTTGATTTGATTAGGATTGAACCCTAATTAGGTCTAAAATCAGCACTTTTATCAATTCTTCAACCTATTGAAATTGGACCTACAATTGATCAATTTTCCTTAACCCTAGACCTCCAAACGGTCTTGGGGTGTCACTAAACGAGTGTGAGACCGTTTGGGTGAACCCCAAACGGGTTTGAACCCGTTTGGTTCCTCCAACCCAAAACTCAACAAGATCTATAATTAAAATCAGCAATTTCAACCCGATTAGGGTTAGGGTGTTGAAGTGCCTTCAACTCTCAATTGGTTAGGAATTAGATTATAATTCTTTGTAGGAAAGAAATTCAATACATTATGAACAGACCCTCAAATGGTCATACCTTGGTCAACCCTATGAAACGGTATTGGGGTCGTTTTGATCCAAACGATCTTGCAGGATCGTTTGAGATCAAACGGGTTGAACCCGTTTGACCTTAAACGAGTTGCACCCATTTGGACCAAAAGGGTCCAAGGTCGTTTCATAAAGTGACCTAGGAATCCACGCCCATCATCCTCAACCTCTGTTCAGGTCGGTTCCACCACCGTTTTTCTTGCAAAAGAGCAAGCAAGAAGGGAGGTAGAAGAAGAACTAATCATAAAAACAAGAACAAAGATATGCATAACAAAGCTAAGAGTTAGAGTTATAAAACCCGCCTCAAACGTGGTTCCTAGAGCTTTCAAGCTTCCAAGCTTCGAAACTTTAATGGTGGCTTGAGCTCCACAGGTCATCCAAGGTTGTTTCTTCAAGAAAGGTTGGGAAGGATCGGCTAGAAAGAGAAAGCTAAGTAAATTAACCATGAAACCAACCTTATACTAGGATTTTCCCCCATGAATTCAAGCTAGAAGATGGTGCTTTCTTACCTTAGAACAGGTTGGTAGTTTCCCTGAGCTCCAGAGCTTTGCCTTGGCCGGTTGAGAAAGATAAGAAGTGAGGAAGTGAAGGGAAACGTTTGCTTGGTTTGGAAAGAAAGGTGCTTATATAGGTTAGGCTGATTTTCACCATAAGGACCTCTAAAGCATGTAATTCTCATCCACGTCCCTCCTTATTTCTAAGGCACGTTCAAGCTATCAAAACTTAATAAAAGCCCATAAAAAATCAAGATCTAAGGGTAAAGAAAACCAATATGCACACTAAGGTGTGTGTGTGTGTGTATATATATATATATATATATATATATATATATATATATATATATATATATATATATATATATATATATATATATATATATATATATATATATATATATATATATATATATATATATATATATATATGAAGGGTCTTCTTACTCATACTAGGTGTTTTCACTACAAAGATCATCCTTCTTATCTAATTATTTAATAGAAGAGCCCTTCTCATCTTTTCTTCTCTAAATGATGTCAAGAGTCATAAAAGATATTCTAGAAAGTGTATATTACAAGTTGCACCCCACATTTTGGGTAAATTGCACTTTACACCAAAATTAGGGTTTAAGCACAAGGATTGCTCCACAAGCTGCACCTTGGTGCCCAAACTTGGGAAATCCATCATACCTCATCATATTCCTTCATATGATGTCTCTTTATTAGAGGAACATCTTAACCTGTGTAATTTGCAAGTTAACCCCTCTAATTGGGTAATTTGCACATAGGTCCCTGTATTACCAAACAATACTACAATCATTGTTTAAAAAGGACAGAAATGAAAATGTATGTTCCTTAGGAACTTAATTACATGCCAAAAGATAATCACAAGGATTTAATTACATATCTTAGGCAAAACACCTAGGGTTAATTCATAACCCAGGTCATGGATGTTACAACTTCCACCTATAAGACATCCATGCTCTCTGCCTTTTTTTTGACTCCTTGTAAGGAACCATTATCTTCCCTTAGTACAAAGTTAGTTGCAGCCACATTGGACCGCTTGAGCACAACACCATCAACACTAAGCTTGAGGATGCCTTCTCACTGCATGTCTTCCAAATCAACTGAGATAGCAAACCAAGAAGGTCTGTTGATAATACTATGAGATTACTTCATGTTTTATGTAAACCACTGTCTAAGGGACTGGCTATTCTTCAATGTCACCATGTGTTGTCGGTTCAATTTATCCAAGAGTTCTATTGAAAATTTGTAATCCTTCAACGAAGGAAGAGTACTCTCATCTTGCAGTCCACCTCTGGGATAGAATGTAGAAGTGGTCAGTCCACACACCGTACAGGTTGTATTAGTCATGATTCCTTCATGAAGAGTCTTTTATAAAAATATTTTCACATGTGGTGGTACTTTGAGTTTCCATACTACTGAACCAACACATGTCCATGGGTCTTCAGACCTCTTTGATGAAATTTTTGCAAACTACATTGATTGATAATTATCCATCTGACGATCATTTAAATTGCCATATGTCAGACACAACATGCGGATGGGGTGGTATCATGCCCAAGATTTGCTTTGGTGACATGTCATGAAATTGGTATTGGATAAAGTCAGTGTCCCAAGATTTCACTGGCCATTGAAGACACCAAAATGATCATGTAATTTTTCAGGGATTGGTCTACCTCCTCTTAGTTTGGGTGGTAGTGTGCCTTGGATCCATGCATTTGTCTCCATACAAGTTGATTCACCATTAAGGATGACTCTCCATGTAACATCCCAGGATTTGAGGCCTCGGATAAAATGATCTTATAAGGAATGATTGGACTACCCATATCACTAAGGTGCGGCTCCTTTTCCGGGAGCCCATTAATAAAGAACTCCATAGTTAAGCGTGCTCAGCTTGGATTAGTACTAGGATGGGTGACCAGTAGGGAAGTTGATCTTGGCTTGCACGTGAGTGAGATTAAAGCGTGTAATTAAGGCTAGTGGTGATCAGTGGGGCCAGTCGTCATTCCTAAAACTCTACTAGAGCCTAGGGCAGTGGGCCCGAGCATTAAAAATTGTATCAGAGCCATAACCCCTCTAGTAGGTGGGGCCCACATGGGCATGTGGCATTCCAGTCTTGAGTCGTGCGGTCCAAGCATGTAGGAAAGGGCTATCCATGGTTGACGTAGCCACCCTTGTGCTAGTATTCTGTGATCGGGAGTTGGGTGTCCATGGTCCATAATGGGTTTGTACTGAAATGGGGTGATATTATGAGGTCATATAGTTGAGCATTGACGAGGATGTCAAAAGTCTAAATGGAGAGATTGTAACATCCCAAGATTTGAGGCCTTGAATAAAATGATCTTATAAGGAATGATTGGACTACCCATATCACCAAGGTGCACCTCCTTTTCTGGGTGTCCATTACTAAAGAACTACATAGTTAAGAATGCTCAGCTTGGAGTAGTACTAGGATGGGTGACCAGTCGGGAAGTTGATCTGGGCTTGTGTGTGAGTGAGATTAAAGCGCGCAGTTAAGGCTAGTGGTGGTCTGTGGGGCCAGTCATCATTATTGAAACATTACTAGAGCCTAGGGTAGTGGGCCCAGGCGTTACACTCCCCACAAGTTGGGACATGTCATATTCATTCTAAAGTATAGACCTCCAAAGCCTTGAACCTATAAACAACATAGTGATACGACGGGATAGAATGACATAGAAACAAAGATAGGGAACGGGTTGCTTATTCTTAACTCCTAATGGCCAAAGTGAGCCCTTTCATTCAATTCTTAATTAAAAAATTAAGAATTAATCAAATCTCTCTAAGTAGGATTCGAACCTATGACCAATCGGTTAACAGTCGACCGCTCTACCACTGAGCTACTGAGGAACAATGGGAGATTCGATCTCATAGAGTTCAACTCCCATTCTCAACCCATGAACAATATGAGTCTGAAACTTCCTTCATAACTCTCAGAACTTCTTCGTAATGACATCAAAATTGGATTTTGCCTCCATGACCCGTCTCCAGTGTATGTCCTTATGGGTAACGAGGTCCCATATTGATATGTAAAGTAAATCCTCATTTTTTCCTAGAATGCCTTATGTTGAGGCCCCCATGTTTCCTTTATGCAATAATCTTCAACCATGCAGTGGTGCTCAATTTCTTTTGCTCATCATTAGTACCCAAGTTGAAGTTCCTAATGACTTGATCAATCCCTTCACATATGGCTATTGGAAGTTGTGTTACTTGCATGTGGTAAGTAGGCACAAAGTTTAGGACCAACCTCACCAATGATACCCACCCAACAAAGGAGAGAGTACTCAAGAGTTGGCGAGAGAACTTCAGGATTCATCAACTTCTGCATGGAATTAATACGTATAGAGTTAATTCGTATAAGAGGAAACAACTAGCTCCAGGCTTTTGTGGACTCCCGATGCACGGGTGGGTGGTGGGGTATAGACCGAACTATGTGTAGCGTTAATCAAAGATAACGGGTGGAGGGTGCACTCCAAATAATAAATCAAAAGTGTAAGCAAAAGTGAACACCATGATACTTCCCCAACTCAAATGAAAGGATCCCTTGGTAGTGAGAATCCTCATTTAAGGTATATCTACGCAAGTATCCTCCATGGAGTTCCTAAAGAACTGAACCTGCATCAATTGTGAGTGACAAAAATTGAGTGAAATGAATCAGAAATAAAATCATAAATACCCAAAAGCCACTACTATAATCTATGATAGAAATGACAAATTATTTCCATTTACACAGATCAAAGGACACAACAAACAGGTATGGTCTATTTATTATAAGCATTATGTTAAATAGATCCATGAAAAATGTTTTCGTGAGTCCATAAGCATATATGAAAATAATTTTGTGGTTTGAAAGAACTGTGACTAATTCTATGTGGTAAAGGGACAAGCAAAGAACATAAGACAATAATATTTTTAGTTTGCATCGCACATGAAGCATAGCTAAGGGGCTATGAAAACCCTAAAATGATAATGGGTAGAAATAAGGAAGAAATTGTGGCCAATCAACCAAATCAGTATATGAAGTATAGAAGGACATTTAATACTTCAGAACTTATTATCAAATAGGGTTTTAACACCTATACAAGTGAAGAATTTGTACGCTATTTAGACATAATAAAAGTTACCCTATACGACAATGATGCTCCGCATCACCAAAGCATATACAAGTCATTAGACTTCCCACTTACACGACAAATCCTTACATTTGATTTTATTCTACTAAGGCATTTTAAGCATTGGATAAGACTTACATATTTGTTGGGAGCACTACATCTTCTCATCTATCAACAAGCAATCCAAGCGACTGTTGAACTTGATGATGATCTTCATTGGTTCCTCCAAAGTCACTTTCACGCTGTTATATATGGCCATCACTTGCACCTACAAGACATCCATGCTCTCTGCCTTTTTTTTGACTCCTTGTAAGGAACCATTATCATCCCTTAGTACAAAGTTAGTTGCAGCCACATTGGACTGCTTGAGCACAACACCATCAACACTAAGCTTGAGGATGCCTTGAGGAGATTTTTGCCAAATGTAATCAAATCCAACAGTCCTTGTTCCGGTATTGCAGTTTGAGAAGGCAGTCTCACATACTCATATATGTATAGCCACCTGTCGAGTAGTTGTCAAGTGAGGAATATCATTAGAGTTGAGGATGTGATCACCGCATGTCATCCAAATCAACTGAGATAGCAAACCAAGAAGGTTTTGATGATAATACTGTGAGATTGCTTCATGTTTTATGTAAACCACTGGCTAAGGGACTGGCTATTCTTCAATGTCACCATGTGTTGTCGGTCCAATTTATCCCAGAGTTCTATTGAAAATTTGTAATCGTTCAATGAAGGAAGAGTACTCTCATCTTGTAGTCCACCTCTGGGACACAATGTAGAAGTGGTCAGTCCACACGTCGTACAAGTTGTATTAGTCATGATTTCTTCATGAAGCACCTTTTATAAAAATATTTTCACATGTGGTGGTACTTTGAGTTTCCATACTCTGAACCAACACCTGTCTAGGGGTCTTCAGACCTCTTTGATGAGATTTTTGCAAACTACATTGATTGATAATTATCCATCCGACGATCATTTAAATTGTCATATGTCAGACACAACATGCAGATGGGGTGGTATCATGCCCAAGATTTGCTTTGGTGACGTCATGAAACTGGTATTGGATAAAGTCAGTGTCCCAAGATTTCATTGGCCATTGAAGACACCAAAATGATCATGTAATTTGTCAGGGATTGGTCTACATCCTCTTAGTTTGGGTGGTAGTGTACCTTGGATCCATGTATTTGTCTCCATACAAGTTGATTCACCATTAAGGATGACTCTCCCTGTAGCATCCCAAGATTTGAGGCCTCTGATAAAATGATCTTATAAGGAATGATTGGACTACCCATATCACCACGGTGCACCTCCTTTTCCGAGAGCCCATTACTAAAGAACTCCATAGTTAAGCGTGCTCAGCTTAGAGTAGTACTAGGATGGGTGACCAGTAGGGAAGTTGATCTTGGCTTGTGTGTGAGTAAGATTAAAGTATGCAATTAAGGCTAGTGGCGGTCTGTGGGGCCAATCGTCATTGTTAAAACTTTACTAGAGCCTAGGGTAGTGGGCTCGGGCGTTACACTCCCCACAAGTTGGGACATGTCATATTCATTCTAAAGTATAGAACTCCAAAGCCTTGAACCTATAAACAACACAGTGGTACGACGTGATAGAATGCAATAGGAACAAAGACAGGGAACGGGTTACTTATTCTTAATTCCTAATGGCCAAAGAGAGCCCTTTCATTCAATTCTTAATTAAAAAATTAAGAATTAATCAAATCTCCCCAAGTAGGATTCGAACCTATGACCAATCAGTTAACATCCGACCACTCTACCACTGAGCTACTGAGGAACAATGGGAGATTTGATCTCATAGAGTTCAACTCCCGTTCTCAACCCATGAACAATATGAGTCCGAAACTTCCTTCGTAACTCCCGGAACTTCTTCGTAATGGCACCAAGATTGGATTTTGCTTCCATGACCCGTCTCCAGTGTATGTCCTTATGGGTAACGAGGTCCCATATTGTTCTGTAAAGTAAATCCTCATTTTGTCCTAGAATGCCTTATGTTGAGGCCCCCATGTTTCCTTTATGCAATAATCTTCAACCATGCAGTGGTGCTCAATTTCTTTTGCTCATCATTAGTACCCAAGTTGAAGTTCCTAATGACTTGATCAATCCCTTCACATATGGCTATTGGAAGTTGTGTTACTTGCATGTGGTAAGTAGGCACACAGTTTAGGACCAACCTCTCCAATGATACCCACCCAACAAAGGAGAGAGTATGGTTCACTCAAGAGTTGATTTTGTTGTCAATTGCATTTAGAGTTGATAGGTAAATCCCTATGTTTTCCCTGATATGTAGGATTGGCATGACCAAGTGCCTTCCCATATTAGGGGGTTGTTCAATTCCCATTCTTCTACTAACCTGCCTTTGCACAATACTTGGTGTGTTTTTAGAGAATAACATTGCAAACTTCTCTTCAGATAAGGTATGTCCTGATACACTCCCAAACATTTCAAGACACATCATAATAGTTCTTTCTTGATGTATCGATGCATCCTCAAACAATATTATGTTATTTTCAAAGAAGATGTGACCTCTTCCTATGATAGATAAAGGTATCCACTCGCCTACAACCTCTTCAATGGCAAAAGATTGGCTCAACTGCTTGAGGTACATTATGAAAATATAGGGGGAGAGGGGTTCACCTTGACGTACCCCTATAGAAGCTTTAAAAGAAACACCATAAGTAATGAAGATGTCACCAGAGGCAATAGTTTCCATGATGAGGCTTGTTGGTGGTATTTTATGTTATTTATTTTCACTTGTATTAGCTAATTGGGTTGACTGTCCTTAGGCCCATTAGTGTTAGTTTGTATTATGTTATATTGTGAATTTGATACATCATATATTGAGACAAGGCTATATGTATGAATATGTATATGACACTCTCTGTAACCATGATCTCTTCACATGGTATCAAGAGCATCCGCGTAATTTCCAAAACAAAACCCTTTTTTCTTTTTCAAAAGCGTCCTTTGTTTCTTTCCCTCCACGTCGTTGCACCCCCACCGCCCGCCTGTCCCTCCCTCGTACCCATAGTTTTTTGTCACCACCAGTCACTGCCACTTGCCACATGACACGTGTGGTATGCCTCCACTGTTGGCCGCTAGGCATGCAGGTGGCGGCTATGCATTAGCACATCACCGATACCACTGCTTGTGGGTCAGTTGACAAGTATGATAGCCTCTTTCCTGTTGTCTTGTCGAGGAGGATCCCTATCACTGCTTTCCTTATCTTCGATAAGGGAGTTATATGTGAAGGTCCCCCTTGGAGTTGCACTCATTTACCCTTTATTGGGTGTTCTTTGGCGTAGAAACCTCTGTGAAAATTTTATTGGTATTCCTCCCTGTCTTTGTCACCCACCAGATCTGACTGATGGTGTGTTGATGTTGACACCGTAGGAAACCATTTCTAAAAATAAGATTGTAAACCTTATGCTTTCCTTTTTGTCTCTTTCCTCTCCATGCATTTTCCCAATCTACATGAGTGAGTGTCAATAATTGTTAAGTATTTATTATCTCCCTCCTATCACTATACATCTTTCTTGTAATAGTACTTCAAGTCGTGCTTCTTTTTTGACTTTCTCCTTTCATTGTGCATCTTACCAGTGACTTCTCATATACATCATTGTTCTAACCAGTGTGCTACTATGATATCCTTCTCCACCACTATTCTATCTGTGTGATATATTGATATCTTTCTCCACTGACGTCCTATATATGTGAATTTTTCATTTGTATGAGGTTGATGGCAAAGATTCAATTCAGATCATTGTCTAAAGTCACAATGCTCCTATCTCCATAATCAAGTTGAATGGAGAAAATTACCTACTCTGGATGAGTTATGTTCAAACCATCATGGAGTCCATAGAAAATGTTATATTCATTGACAACGCTACTAAGGAACATGAAAATATACAGAGGGACATAATTTTCTTTTTTTCATTTGTTGATAATTACTTCACTTTTCATAATTATAACATGCTTATCCGGGCTGTATCAGAACATGTTGAGCTAAGGGCATGTTTGGTTGAACTGTAAACAGAAACATGAACCATAAACGGAAACATGTGTTGCAACTCAGGCCTGTTTGGTAGGAAGTTGTTGCAGTTCCTTACATTTAAATGACTGTTTTTGGGTTTTAAGTTTTATTTGGTAGGGTTTTTTGTGGTGTAGTTGGCTGAATTTAAACTGCATGCGACCTCATCATCAGCCCCAAAATCACAAGCTTTGTACCACGCCTGAAACCGACGTGTTTGGGTGCAGAAGCACCATAACCTCACACATCTCACGTTCTCTCGGGCTTTAGAGCTGTAACCAGCGGGATCTCAGCAAAAAGCTGTCAGACACCAAACATTTACAGAAGAACTCATTGAATTTCTTCAGCACAGTAACAAACAAAATGGATGCAATATAAAACGTATGATTATATTTGATGTGGTTTTTGAATCATCTAATTACATCCTACAACACCGTACCAATCTAGCCCTCAGTGTGTTTTTATACTCACTGCGTTTGGTTGGATAGAAAGTAACTTCACACCGCAGGAACCAATTATACGTAAATAGTTAGACCATGTACAAAAATCCTAAAAACAGACTGCGCCCTTTTTAGACGCAGTTCGTTCCCACATTCTCTGCATCTTGCAACGGTGAAGCTCTGCCTCCGCTCTATCTACTCATCTCATCACCTTGCTCATAACTTCTGCTGTAAAGCTTGAAATCGTGGCTGAGTGACAATAGATTTTTGTGTGGTATGTTTACCACAGGTAGTAAGAACCTGAAACAACTCACAACCAAACGTGTAGTCTGGTTGGAGCTACATCCAACCAAACCAAAGAAAAATATAATTCTTGCTTCTTGTATACCCGTTGGTCCTGGTGCACACAAATCATTGCCCAACCTCCTGACATTCTTATATCCATGGTCACATCAAGAAAAATATAATTCTTGCTCTGAGGTTCTAATCCATAGATCAGTGGGTCTTGTCTATATGGATTATAATGGATAAGAAAATAGATAGAATGAAATCACTTATGCAACTAAAACCCGACATCTTGGGATTCCTATAACAAAATAATTTTACCTATCTAAAATCAAGTATAGATCAAAGGATGAAACATCACAAAAACTTGTCAGGAATCCATACACTTCATTCGATTGGGTCCCTGGGAGTTGGTTCTCCTACATGAATATATTCATCATTTAATAAAAAAGAAATAGATTGAGAATAATTTATTCACTAAGAAAATAGAGTTGATACAACGAACATGGAAATGAGAAATGGGGTTAGTCTCCATACTGTGAAAAAGGGACTACTCAAACATGATTTTAAGGACAAAAATTACGAAGAATGTAACTAGCTAAGGACTCTATGCTAAAGATTGGATCTAAAATTGGATGTCTTTTCTTGTGGAGTCCCCCCTCTTTTAATAGGATAAAGAGGGGTAGAAATCCTGAAAGGAGAGGAGAAAGAAGTGGAAGAGAGGCTGATGTATGTATTACTCAAGATAATAATTTTTTTCTTTAGTAGGCAATAGAGAAAATCATTGATTGTCTTCTTTTGACCCTTCCAATTTTGACTCTTTTCTCTACAGATTCCCACTTCTAAAGTTTCATACAAATTTCGACGGATAACAAGGTTTAAAGTGTGCCCAAAAATACATTTTACCTATAGGCCTTTGAATTCTCTTTCCAATGCATATTTTAATAATAAATTCTGCCTTAGGATGTGAGAGTTATGCTAATTTTGGTGCAGGATATATTTAAATCAGGCACTGTGCAAAAACGAACATGCATGTTCACCGGTTGATTAGACAGTTAAATGACTTCCAGAGCCACCGAAAAATATGTTTTTCCTATAGAAATTAAAATTACCATTTCAAAACATATCTAAATTTTAATTTTGAAATTTCTATGTGGGAGTTATGACTGTTTTGGTGTGAGATATATCAAACTTTACGAAAAATTTGAAAGGTCGCCTATCTTTCATATTTTCTTATCTTTATTTAAATGCTTCAATAATTCCTAAAAATTGAGAGAAATATCATAAGAATTCAAAAAAAAGAACATCAAGAGGATGAAAGTGCAATTGATTTCCGAATGAAACTAAAATTACCAAAAAGTCTTAATTAATTATCCTAAATAATGCCAAAATAAATGATGATTATACATTCATCAAGTCCTATTGATTGTCCAGTTAGTCAAATGGATATTCCAGTTGATCGATTGGTGTACGAGTCGGTCGAATGGACACTCCAGTCAGACAATTGTCAGCCAGTGTTGTTTAAGTCAATTACCTTAACATTTTAGTAACCAAGTTAAACCTTATGCATGAGTAAACTCCTATTCCAGATGCATGTTATGCATGTGACCTTATAGGTCCCAATTACTTTGGCAGTGAATGTTCATAACTAGATTATGACATCACAAGCAATGAGTGATATCTAACAACACATCATTGATACCCATGTAATTGAAAAGTTAGAAGAAAAAAAATTCAACCTACTTATGTGATCAGTGTCGTAGTGATCATATAGTTCCTTTATCATTGATATGCAGATTTAATGTGAGTATATGGAATCAGGATCCCTTTAATACTCAATCTTTATTTATTGAAGTAGAGTAGACTGTCGAGATACACATGTGCTTAATATCAAATATTGACTCGCATGAGCAACCATGCATTTCTCAATCTTTCTTATCAAGTGTCTAGTATATCATCTCCGGTAAGAGGGACAACTCTCATCTACATCATGCATTGTCAATTCCAATATGTCACAATGTGCTCGAGCACCGCCGTTATAGCAACCCTTGTTCAGGGTCACGTTGGATGGTGTGGGAGTTTATCGAATGACATGTGATGAGTGTAGTGACTTCATATTTAAGAACTAAAATCACCACTATCACTTTGGGAGTTGATTATGACTACCATTTAATGGTTCTATATATCACTCTCAAGGTAGTTCTGTTTGGTACATTGTTCTCCAATATTTACCTATGTGCTTGTCTTGATATCATATATCATGACTAATGAGATTGTGTCATCAGCCAACACACATTCTAGTCTTATGTATCATTACAATCATCATATGACTGACTCTCTAGACATGGATATCAATAGTTTAATGTATGTCATATTGTGTACATGACCAGGCCTAGCATTTTCGGTTGGACTATTGAGATATCAAAGTAATCTTGGTCTAATGCATTAGGAGGTTGTCAAAAGAATCATGAAATATCTAAAAGTTACACTGCACCAAAAACTAGTATTTCAAACAGAATTACTTGAGGCAATAAGTTACTCGGATGCAAACTTTGGAGGTGACAAAGATGATGGGAAATCACATCAGGAAACATGTTCTTTTTTGTGGTATAATCATATTCTAGAGAAGTAAAAAATAAAGGTGTGGTTAGATACACACTGGAAGTTGAGTATATTACTTGTAGCTTAGTGACTACCCATACGGTATGGATTCGAATATTTTTCATTGATATGAATCTTAAATGTAAAGATGATCCAGTTCAAATGTATTGTGACACCAATTAGTATGATAAATAGTGGTACAAGTAGTTATAAATAAAGAAACGTTGAAGTACAATACCATTATATTTATGATATTGTACAACAAGGCAATCCCAAAAAGTGATATAATTGTTGATTCACTAACAAAAGGAAATACGAAAAATATTTTAATTTAACGTGATTGGATAAATTGAAACTCCTTTGTATTTGAGGGTGTTGAAAGATCCTTACAACATCAAGCTACCTACATAAGGAAGATTGCAAATCACTGTAAACAAGTATGGCAGACCAACACAAGAAATGACAGCTTGGATAGAATTGGCAAGTGGACCCGTCCGTATGATAAACAAATCAAAATGAAGTTGATGTGGCGATTAGGGGGAAAATGGGGTATTGTGATGTAGTTGATAGGGATGAGCACGGTGAGTGGATGTTTGGGAGATGTTGCAATGTTGAGGTGAACGATACTTTAGAAGGAGAGATTATTGCCATTCTCGAGGCAATAGAGATAGCTAATGGAAAATCCCTCACCAAGATACACATTGAATATGATTGTAAGAACGTGATTATGATCAAAACAGGTGAGGTGGACAGATATCTAAGATTTGCAAAACAAATCATCAGGATAAGGAGCTTATGGAAGAGAAATCGGTTCATCTCCCACATTGTGATAGATAAGAATAAAGTAGCAGATAAATTGGCTAAACACCATAAAAAAAACCAAGATGTTACTCAATACGTGAGACCTCCTGAAAAATAAGTCAGCTGATTCTAAATTATTGTAATGGCAGTAGTACTGCCACATTTCCTTATGTTTATGAATATCGTCAATGTATTCCTTTTAATTCTCAGCTCGTAAGAGAAGGACAAGATGAATAGAACTCCTCCTGACTTCCCCTTAAAAAAATCACACTTTAAATAAACTTCTGTGGACCTCATAAATAGTGGGACAATACATATAAAAGAAAAGGAATAGTATTTCATTTGACAAAAGTGCATTGGATACTTCAAACGAATAGTGTAAGGAGAGTTATTTGATCCTTTCGACCAAGCGGAAGATGTTGACATATGGTCAAATGACAAATAAATGTTTCCTAATTAATAGCCAACATAGGGCAACTGAGTCAATCCTCAGGATATGAGGATTCACGTAACCAAAATAGTTGAAACACTTTAGGGACAGAGTGGGTTCCTTGGGGAGTACCTCATCTATATAACCGTGAGTTCTCGACTCATACTAGACACACCAAAAGTGGAATCGAAACAACCCACAGAAATTCTAAAATACTAGATGTCCCCTCTCGACAACCTAAGAAACAATATCATTATCTCTTCTTCGGCATACCACCTAACGACTGCAAGTCAAAAATAGTTGTTTCATTGAACTTTCTGGGATAAATTTACTGCATCTTTTTAAACATACAAGGAGATCTTTCATTATAAATATTACAAGGACCATGAACCATACACCTAATGATAATTATTTTCCAAAGACTCTTCATGATTATCAATATCTCAATCAAAACAATGTGTCTACATGTTTGATAGTCTTAAATCTATTATCACAATCAAGAGTTTTGTTTATCACAATCAAGAGTGACTAACAAATGCATGTGTGGCAGCCCTCATATTTGGAACATTATAATTGAAAGATATGATTAAAAAAATCATTGATCATATTATATAAATAAAATGATGATTGTAAATATGTATACCTAAAATTAGTCCTCCAAATGGTTGATTTAATGATGTCATCTCTTAGTTATTTTTTCTTGATATTAAAGATTCTACACATAGTTATTTTTTCTTGTTTTACATACAATGTCAGGTTGATTTTTACTTGATATTTTGCCAAAATGTTCAATGTACTCATGTATTAGACCATTTTGTATTACATGTGAATCTAATGAAAAGGTAAGGAAGACCAGCCCATGCACATAAAGTTCTGGTGTCATGAAATTTTTTCTCGTGTATCGTACTTCTCTAAATGATGATGGTAAAATTATACATTTTTGTATATTCTTTGTATTTTTAATTCCAAAGAAACATGGAATCTTTGATATTAGCAAATGTATGTACTCAAAGATTATCTTGATTATTTCTATGCCATGATAAATGATACTACCGCTTCTAAGTAATGCAGTGTTTCTTTCAACATCATGATCATGTAATCGCTATATTAACACATTTTTTTACAATTACCTTCAATTTGATTACATTTAATATCATGTCTTCATCCGTCCTCCCATAAGGAAAAAGTGATGGATATTTTAATGACATATAAATTGGGTAGTTTTTACTGATTCTTTTGAGTGTGTTTTCTTGCCCAATCCCAAATTAAAAAAATCTTAACCTCCAGTACTACATGATCCAGCATGTTTCCAGTTATCCGTAAATATCCTTCGAAGTTACAATACGTCGTGAATACAAACTAACCCCAAATCCACATAGGGATAAGATTTTCTTTCTTTCATTTGTTGATAATTACTTCACTTTTCATAATTATAACATGCTTATCCGGGCTGTATCAGAACACCATAACCGCGTGGTCAGGTGCAGAAGCACCATAACCTCACGCCCCTCACGTTCTCTCGGGGTTTTACTGCTGGTTGCTGTAACCAGCGGGATCTCAACAAAAAGCTGTCAGACACCAAACATTTATAGTGGATGCAATATAAAATGTATGATTATATTTGATGTGGTTTTTGAATCATCTAATTACATCCTACAACACCGTACCAAACTATCCCTCAGCGTATTTTTAAACTCACTGCATTTTGTTGGACAGAAAGTAACTTCAGGTGAAATGTCAATAAATTTGATCTCTCTGGACATTTTCAGTTCACGATCTTGATTGCCCAACTTCTTCGTTAAATTTCTATGTAGAGTCCTGGATTTACAATATAATCATGGCATGCCCCTTCAAAGAATTAGAAGTTTTAAAATATTACATTAAATTTGAAAATTCGTATGGACCCAAGTCGCTTCCATCTTCTTTTACAATCGCTCGCATTGGAGACTTACAAAATATGGAACGACAGTACACATCCTTATTTCATTGTTTTCCAACACATGAACCACTAGGCATTGTGGATGGACATATTTCAAGATTGGATAGAATTCATAGAGCAAAACCAGATTTCTTCTTTGTATTAACAAATGCCTTTTTTTATTAAATATTCATTCAATAAAAAGAGAAATAGAAAATCGTAACTGCAAGATTTGATGAGGAGTACATAGACAGAGAAAGGTTCTTGTTGGCACAGGGAAGTACTTAGAACTTTTTGTCAAAATGTAAAGATAAGAAAAATTCTAGCCATAATTAGTTATCTACCCGCAGGTATACCCGGAGCAATAAAAAAAGCATATTTAAATGCATCCTAGAGATATTCTACATGTAGCCTTTTTTGTATTATTGTCCATACAAAGGTCATGCAAAGTGCATGCAAAGTATAGTTATTGTATTTATTATCCAACGAATTGCACATGTGATATCTCAATCCACCACAACTACACGAAAAATATTTAGATTTAAATTTTTATTTGTTTCTAGTTCCTTCAATGTTTCTTTTTCAAAAAGCTTTGTTGCATCTCCATTTTCCCCTAGTCCAGATCCTTTTCAAATATGCATGTATTGTACGTACATTCACGGGTACTTTTTATTTGTAATTTATTTCATATGTTACGAAGTGTAAAGCTCATACAAAGAGCAGATAATGTATGCACTCCCTTACAGATTTTACTTGTGATATCTAATTCCATCAAATTAGTACTTGTACAGACATATAACACTAATTGCCTCTCTACTTCTTCTCACTCCATATTCTTTCACAAATTTGTAAGTATTGTAAATTTATCAACTGTACTGAATTTTCTTATCTATATTGTTTCTAATTATTAAACATTTTTTTCAAGTCTGAATGAAAGTTCACTCTCCCGTTCAAGTGATTGTTCTTGATGATCGGAGGTTATCTTAAACTTTGTTGGCGTACAGTACCAACACAGATACAAGACGTATAGTATAATACATGAATCATTTGTGGAGAGTAATTATCCTAATTCAATACAGTACATGATACTTTTCTAGAGCCTAGGGTAATGGGCCCAGGTGTTACACTCCCCACAAGTTGGGACATGTCATATTCATTCTAAAGCATAGACCTCCAAAGCCTTAAACCTATAAACAAAACAGTGATACGATGGGATAGAATGCAATAGAAACAAAGACAGGGAACGAGTTAGTTATTCTTAACTCCTAATGGCCAAAGAGAGCCCTTTCATTCAATTCTTAATTAAAAAATTAAGAGTTAATCAAATCTCCCCAAGTAGGATTTGAACCTATGACCAATCGGTTAACAGCCGACCGCTCTAACACTGAGCTACTGAGGAATAACGGGACATTTGATCTCATAGAGTTCAACTCTCATTCTCAACCCATGAACAATATGAGTCCGAAACTTCCTTTGTAACTCTCGGAACTTCTTCGTAATGGCACCAAGATTGGATTTTGCTTCCATGACCTGTCTCTAGTGTATGTCCTTATGGGTAACGAGGTCCCATATTGTTATGTAAAGTAAATCCTCATTTTGTCCTAGAATGCCTTATGTTGAGGCCCCCATGTTTCCTTTATGCAATAATCTTCAGCCATGCAGTGGTGCTCAATTTCTTTTGCTCATCATTAGTACCCAAGTTGAAGTTCCTAATGACTTGATCAATCCCTTCACATGTGGCCATTGGAAGTTGTGTTAGTTGCATGTGGTAAGTAGGCACAAAGTTTAGGACCAACCTCACCAATGATACCCATCCAACAAAGGAGAGAGTATGGTTCGCGCAAGAGTTGATTTTGTTGTCAATTGCATTTAGAGTTGATAGGTAAATCCCTATGTTTTCCCTGATATGTAGGATTGGCATGACCAAGTGCCTTCCCAGATTAGGGGGTTGTTCAGTTCCCATTCTTCTACTAACCTGCCTTTGCACAATACTTGGTGTGTTTTTAGAGAATAACATTACAAACTTCTCTTCAGATAAGGTATGTCCTGATACATTCCCAAACATTTCAAGACACGCCATAATAGTTCTTTCTTGATGTATCGATGCATCCTCAAACAATATTATGTTATTTTCAAAGAAGATGTGACCTCTTCCTATGATAGCCAAAGGTATCCACTCGCCTACAACCTCTTCAATGGCAAACGATTGGCTCAACTGCTTGAGGTACATTATGAAAATATAGGGGGAGAGGGGTTCACCTTGACGTACCCCTATAGAAGTTGTAACATCCCTGACCTGGGTTATAAGCTAACCCTAGGTGTTTTGCCTAAATATGTAATTAAAACCTGGTGATTATCTTTTGACATGTAATTAAGTTCCTCAGGAACATATACTTTCAATTTTGTCCTTTTTAATCAAAGTTGTAGTATTATTTTGGTAATGTAGGGGCTTATGTGCAAATTACCCAGTTAAGGGGATAACTTGCAAATTTCACATATTAAGATGTTCCTCTGATGATTAGACATCATATGAGTGAATATGATGAGACATGACGGATTTCCCAAGCTTGGGCATCTAGATGCAGCTTGTGGAATAATCCTTATGCTTAAAAACCCTAATTTGGAGTAAAATGCAGTTTACCCAATTTGAGGGGTGCAACTTGTAAAATACACCATCTAGAACATCTTTTATGACTCTTGTCATCATTTAGAGTAGAAATGGTGAAAGGTACACATCAATGAATAATCAGATAAGAAAAATGACATTTGTACATAAAATTCACTAAGTTTGAGTAAGGAAACCTTTCATGTATGTACCCTAGTTGAAAGTTGGCTTTCTTTACCCCTAGATCTTGAGATTTCATGAGATTTGCATAAGTTTAGATGAGGATTGGACGTGCCTTATAAATAAGGAGGGACTTGAATGAGAGTTACATGCTTTAGAGGTCCTTATGGTGAAAATCAGCCTAAACTATATAAACACCTTTCTTTCCAAACCAAGCAAACGTTTTCCTTCACTTCCTCACTTCTCATCTTTCTCAACCGACCAAGGCCAAGCTCTGGAGCTTAGGGAAATGACCAACCTGTTCTAAGGTAAAAGGACACCACCTTCTAGCTTGGATTCATGGAGGAAATCATGTTAAAAGGATGGATTGCTAGTTTTCTCACTTAGCTTTCTCGTTCTAGCCATCTTTTCCCAACCTTTCTTTGGAGAATCGACCTTGGCCGACCTATGGAGCTCAAGACACCATTAAAGACTTGAAGCTTGGAAGCTTGGATCTCAAGGAACGACCTTAAGGCGGGTTTTATAACTCTAACCCTTAGCCTTGTTATGCATATCTTTGTTCTTGTTTTCTATGATTAGTTCTTCTTCTACCTCCCTTCTTCCTTGCTCTTTTGCAAGCAAAACGGTGTAGGAACCGACCTGAACAGAGGTTGAGGATGATGGGCGTGGATTCCTATGTCACTTAGTGAAACGACCTTGAACCCTTTTGGTCCAAACGGGTGCAACTCGTTTAAGGTCAAACGGGTTCAACCCGTTTGATCTCAAACGATCCTGCAAGATCATTTGGATCAAAACGACCCCAAGACCATTTCATAGGGTTGACCAAGCGTGGACCGTTTGGGTTTTCTGTTCAAAATTATGTAGGCTAATGACCCATCAAATTTGAGGGGTTAACTCCAAAGGAATCGTAGGTTGAAGGCCAATCAATTAGGGAATAGAATTGAATTAAGTACTGATTTTCTAAACTAATTAACTTGAACTTTTGGGCAAACGGGTTCCAACCCGTTTGAGTGAGTTGACCAAGCATTGACCGTTTGGGATACATGTTCATAATATATTGAATTTCATTCCTACAAAGAATTGTAATCTAATTCCTAACCAATTAAGAGTTCAGGACACTTCAATAACCTAACCCTAATCGGGTGAAAATTGATGTTTTCAATATAGATCTTGTTGAGTTTTGGGTTGAAGGACCCAACGGGTTCCAACCCATTTGGGGGATCATCCAAACGATCTCACACTCGTTTAGTGACACCCCAAGATCGTTTGGAGGTCTAGGGTTAAAGGAATGTGATGGTTTGAGGGTCCAATTACAAGATGTTGATAAATTGATGAAAAGTGCTGATTTTTAATTTAGTTAGGGCACAACCCGTATCAAATCATTTTGGTTTTTGGTCAAACTTTGGGCAAACAGTCTCAAGATCGTTTGGAGGTCATCCAAACGACCTCAAGACCGTTTGAGTCAAGTTTGGGCCCAATTGGAGGTCAATTGATAGGTTCAACTCTGATTTGAATCATATTGTTGAACATTGATGATTAGCCGATTAGAAACCCTAATTGAGTTAGATTTAACCCTAATTGGCTTTCAATTGAGGGTCAATTTGGTGTCCAGTTGATTGAGGCTCATCCTAATTGACTCAATTTGTATATGGTTAACATGGCTTGGGCCAATTGAAAGCTTCAACATAAGAAATCCTTTTCAAGCATAATCTTTGAGTCACCTTTTATGTTCATGCAGTTTGAACCCAAGTAGACTAACACTCGTTTGAGTCCAAACGGGTTCACACCCGTTTAAGCTCAAACGGGTTCACACTCGTTTAGGCTCAAACGGGTCCACACTCGTTTGGAGTTAAATGGGTCCACACCCGTTTAAGATTAAGTGGGTCCACACTCGTTTAAGGTTCAAATGGATTCAAGGTCTTTTGAGATTAAACAAGTTCAATGTCGTTCAAGAATCAAATGGGTTGAAGGTTGAAGGTTAAACCCTAAAACAATTGGAGACCTTCAAGGTTGATTATACTTAAATCACTTGAAGGTGTAAATGGTTCAATGATGATCTAATCTAAACCCTAATGGTAACCTAAGATGTTAAGGGACTAAGGGGATAATGAATTGACCCATGATGATGGTCAATGGGTAAATTACCAAAATGCCCCTAAAAGGTTCAATTGAGTGATACCTTGTTTTAATCAAACCCTAATCACATGATAGTGATGAATCTTAATCTTATCTGAGGTCTTTAATGATGATGTTTCTCATACATGAGTATGTTATGAGATCATTTCACCATGAGGTGAATAGTAAACCCTAATACTAGGGTGATGACATGTAATGTGAATAGTAAACCCTAATTGATGAAAACCAGGGAAACCTAGCTCTTGTATGAGTAGGGAGATACAACTTCTTTAAATGAGTTATTTACTGTTATCAGTTGATTTAACCATGCAGATTCCATTATGAGGATGATCATATCCAGGTATGGATGATGATACTATATTCATTGAAAGCATGTTGTTAGCTTTATGAATAGTGATATATCATGATGCCTTGTTAATAGCATCTTATGAGATTGATAGGCTGTGAGAGCCATGAATACCATCAAGGTCATGGTTTAAGAGATGACTTGTGATGAGAATATTGAGAAATGACAATTGATGAGAGTTAGGCTTGTTACATTTAGTATTCTTCCTTCATAGCTGCTATGCTAATGATTAATGTTTGAAAACATGTATGATGATAAAAGAATACTGAAATGTACCTAACTAATCAAGTATAATCATACCATGTAGAGCCCTGATCATAGATCCATCATTGTCAGGAGTTAAATGATGGTGAAACAGGTTTTCCTAAGGGAATTCCTGGAGCACATACTTTTGAATATGTGGGGTAATATGGATGTGAATTTCCTTACATCCTAGTGTAGGAATTGATGTAGATGTATCTTTATTCTATCAATCCTTCACTATGTGTTCATGACGGGGTGATGTAACACTAATCTCCCGAGGAAATTTTTTATACCGCATCGATGAGAGATAAACAAGAAATCTTTCGATGGCGAAGAGAGTACAGAATGCCACTGTGACTCTAATAGCGAAGTACCAGAATACCCTGGTAAGCTACTGTAACAGAGACACTAGATGTCCTGCATGTTGATCCTCATACTGACTGAGGAAGATGAGGTCATAAGAATCTGGCTCTTTTGATGACCTATGTATGATACCGATGCGACTTAATAGTGATCGGTTGGAGTATGAGCGGTATACCTCATCTCCACAGGGCATAATGATGTTTGTAAAACATAATCAACCGTGTAGCATATCTGCTTAGGTTGAACCACGAAATACATTGGTTGATGATACATTACTTAGTATACATGTTCTTCATATTCCTTAAATGTTGTTGTTCTAATTGATAACAATCTGCTACTGATTACCTTAGAACTTTTATTGCCTATGTTATTCTTGGTTGCTATAATAAAGCTTCTGGCGGAGAGTTATAACTCTCGTTGGGACAATTATTTAAAATTGTCTCACCCCGTAGATTTCAACATTTTAGGTGGTCGTCGAGGACGAAGGAATCAATCTTCAGGTGACCAATATCAGTAGTAGCACCTTCAGCAGCAGCAGCACCAGGAGCAGCAGTGAATCTCAGGTGAAGATACTGACTGCTGAGTCATGTAGTTAGATGGTCTTATGTCGTCTCTGTACTCTCAGGTCCTTGGAGTCTTTTGGTCTGAGATTTTGGGTTTTAAATCTTGAGATTTTGTATCTGACTGTATATAATCACTCATGAAGTGATCTAATAGAGATGTAATCCGTTTACCTTGTTTCTTATAAAAGGAGTTTCATGATTTCAAGATCTTGTTTCAAAAAGTTTTAATTTCCCGTGATTTTTGTCTTCCGCTGTTAAACGAATCGCTTCCGCTAAGTTTATATCGTGGTTTTGTAGATCGGAGCCCACAATTAAGTGGTATCAGAGCTCTAGGTTCGCTGAGTCTACAGAGACATAGGACTTAGGATGTCGAGTCTATCCTTAGTATTTCTTTCTTATCTAATAGAGTCTTCTGCTCCTCAGGAGAAGAAGATAATTAAGGATGTCTGAGCAACACGAAGAGTACGTGGCAGAAAGTAGTGTTGCTGCACCCCAAGGAGGTGCAAGGAACCCGGAGATAGAACAACCTGTACCTGAGCCACCCAGAGAACCACCTCAGTTTGACCCAGCTGACATGGGAAACCCAGCTGTTCAAACTATGTTTGGGCAGTTTATGACTGCTATGACACACATCACCGACAGGATGCCTATGCCTGCACCTAGGGCACCTGCCCAGCCTGAAGGACAAGGTATCGGTAAGATGTTCGAGTGACTTCGTCGTGTCAGAGCAACCAAATACTTTGGAACAGATGATCCTGCAGATGCCGATCTGTGGTTAATAGAGTTGGAGAAAGCTTTTAGAATCCTCAACATCCCTGAAGCTCAGAAGGTTAGACATGCTGTCTATCTTCTCAATGGAAGTGCTGGTCACTGGTGGACCATGGAAGAGCAGAAGAGGCCTGGAGTGGAGATCTCGTGGGAAGATTTTTGTCGGGAATTTATCAATAGATATTTTCCAAAGACCTTCCTAGACGAGAAGATCTCTCAGTTTGAGAGATTGAGGCAAGGCATGATGAACATTAGCGAGTATGAAGCTAAGTTTATGGAGTTATTGCGGTTTTGTCCGCACATGGCTGCCACAGAAGAAGAAAGAATCAGAAGGTTTGAGAAGGGTTTAAACGCCGACTTGACTACTCCTGTGTCTGCCCTAGAGAATCGGGAGAGGTTTGCTACCTTCGTTGAGTCAGTCCGAAGGATAGAGAAATCCGTAGTCGAGAAGAGACAAACCCATAATAGATATCTGCAGTTCCAGGGTTCTTCATCTAGAGACTTTAAGAAACCTAGATTCTCTGCACCTACACCTCTACCACCCAGAACTAGTGCTCAGACACAGTGGACACTGAGTAGAGGCAGGGGACGAAGCCTACCACTACAAGAGACTCACAGTTCAACATCAATGTCAGTTACAGGACCACTCAGACCACAACAACTGGAGAAGAGCTGTTACAACTGTGGGAAGGTGGGACATTTGATGAAGGACTGCCAATCTAGGCCTGTCAGTGTGACACAGCCTCCGAGACAGAGTCAACAGGGATCACAGAGAAGGCAATCTCAAGGAGCAGCTCGAGGACATGGACAAGCTTCTCAAGCTGGATCATCAGCACCACCTCAACACCAGGCGACAGCGAGGTTCTTTGCTATGAACCCACCAGATGCAGTGGTCAATCCACAGGTAGTGGCAGGTCAGATGGAACTTTTATATTCTGATATGTCTAAATCCTGTGTTGTATCTGTTTTGATTGACCCGGGTGCTACGCACTCCTTTGTCACTCAGAGAGTGATTCGTAGCTGCAATATGACAATTAGTCATAGGGCAGATAGCTTGTTTTTGGAGACTCCGTTGAGTGGGTCTGCCATTTTGCAGGAGGTATGCTCTCCCTGCATCCTCTTCTTTTCTGATCATCGCATTCAAGTGGACCTTATACCACTTGATATGCAAGGATTTGATATAATCCTCAGGATGGATACCTTAGAAAGGTATCGAGTTGTCTTGGATTGTGAATCCAAACAGGCTGTGTTTGCTAATGATCGCAGCACATGGATCTTTCAAGGTGAGAGAAAGATTCTGCCCACCTATCTTGTATCAGCTATGGTTGCTAACAAGCTGATGAGGCAAGGATGTTATGCATTCCTGGCACATGTAGTAGATGTTACCAAAGAAGGTCCCAACCCTGCTGAAGTTCCTATAGTCAGGGAATTCAAGGACGTGTTTCCTGAAGAACTTCCAGGTATACCACCGCCTCGGGAAATTGATTTTGAAATCAATTTGATCCCAGATACAAAACCTATAGCCCAGACACCGTATAGGATGGTGCCAGCTGAGATGGCAGAACTCAAGAAACAACTTCAAGAGTTGCTTGAGAAAGGTTTTATCCGACCGAGCACTTCACCGTGGGGTGCTCCACTTTTGTTTGTTAAAAATAAAGATGGGTCAATGCGGTTGTGCATTGATTATAGACAACTCAATAAAGTAACAATAAAGAATAAGTACCCGTTGCCGAGGATTGATGATCTTTTTGACCAGTTGCGTGGTGCAACAGTCTTCTCAAAGATAGACTTGAGGTCTGGATATCATCAACTCCGTATTAAGGATAGTGACATATCAAAGTCTGCCTTTAGGACACGATATGGTCACTATGAGTTCACAGTTATGTCGTTTGGACTAACCAATGCACCGGCTGCATTCATGGAACTCATGAATAGAGTTTTTCGACCTTTTCTTGATCAGTGTGTTGTCGTTTTCATAGATGACATTCTGATTTATAGTAAGGATGCTCAGCAGCATGAACAACATCTCCGACAGGCTCTAACTCTTCTAAGAAAACATAAGCTATATGCTAAGTTTAGCAAGTGTGAGTTCTGGTTGCCGGAAGTATCTTTTCTTGGACATGTGATATCTGCCTCGGGTATTCGTGTTGACCCTACAAAGGTAGAATCTGTTCTACAGTGGGAACAACTGAAGACACCAACGGAGATTCGAAGTTTCTTGGGATTAGCTGGTTATTATCGAAGGTTTATTAAGAATTTCAGTTCTATAGCCTTACCCTTAACCAAGTTAACCCGGAAGGATATTCCTTTTACCTGGAGTGATAAGTGTCAACAGTCTTTTCAGCTGTTGAAGAAGAGGCTGACAAGTGCACCTGTGCTTGTGTTACCTGAGCAAGGAAAAGGATACATAGTTTTCTGTGATGCCTCCAAGAATGGACTCAGATGCGTGTTGATGCAGGATAAGCAAGTGATTTCTTTTGCTTCACGACAGCTTAAGAAACACGAAGAGAATTATCCGACACACGATCTGGAGTTAGCTGATGTGGTTCATGCCCTGAAGATCTGGAGACATTATCTCTACGGAGAGACATTCCAGATTTTCACAGATCACAAAAATCTTAAGTATATCTTCTCTCAGCATGAGCTTAACATGAGGCAACATCGCTGGATGGAGTTAATTAAGGATTATGATTGTACAATAGATTACTATCCAGGAAAGGCCAATGTAGTTGCAGATGCCTTGAGTAGGAAATCAGCAACATCATCCTCTGATAGGGCACAATTAAACTCTTTAGTATGCCCTAGGAGAGATATGCTTATCTCCTTAAGGCAAGACAATGTACAGATGAAGGTGTCATGGATTGCCGGGTTGTTGGCTGAGATGCATATCAAACCCACCCTAAGAGAACAGATTAGGGAGACACAACAAGTTGATGTTGCAGTTCAACAGATTAGATCAGAGTATGGAAATGAGAAGCAAGATGGATTCTATGACTCAGATGATCATGTAGCATGTTATCATGGGAGGATGATAGTGCCGGATATGGATAACCTGAGGAAGTTAGTCCTGGAAGAAGCTCATTCTTCAATGTATGCTATGCATCCAGGAAGCACTAAGATGTATCGAAACTTGAAAGATTTGTATTGGTGGCCTGGAATGAAGAAGGATGTTGCAGAGTTTGTGATGAGGTGTCTTGTGTGTCAGCAAGTTAAAGCTGAACACCAAAAGCCTGCAGGAATAATGCAACCTTTACCCATACCACAGTGGAAGTGGGACCATGTGACCATGGACTTTGTTGTTGGCCTACCCAGGACAAGCAAAGGACATGATTCCATTTGGGTAGTTGTTGATAGGTTGACTAAGACAGCACATTTCTTACCTATCAAAACAACCTTTTCTACTGAAAGGTTATCACAGTTGTATGTTCAAGAGATAGTGTGTTTGCACGGAGTTCCTGTCACCATAGTTTCTGACAGAGGTCCCCAGTTTACAAGTCACTTTTGGGAGCAGCTACATAGAGCCTTAGGCACCAAGCTAAGGTTTAGTACGGCTTTTCATCCACAAACTGATGGACAGTCGGAAAGAACCATACAGACCTTGGAAGACCTGTTGAGAGCATGTGTTCTCCAGTTTACCGGAAGTTGGGATCTACACCTAAGCTTGATAGAGTTTGCCTATAACAATAGCTATCAGCATAGTATTGATATGGCACCTTATGAAGCCTTGTATGGTAGACTTTGTAGATTCCCTTTGTGTTGGTATGAGACTGGTGAACATCAGTTGTTAGGTCCTGATCTTGTGCAGCAAACTACAGAGAAGATCAAAGTTATACAATAACAGCTTAAGACTGCACAGGATAGACAGAAGTCGTATGCTGATAAGCGCCGTAGACCGTTAGAGTTCTAGTTTGGAGACAGAGTGTACCTCAAGGTCTCGCCTTGGAAAGGAGTCCTTCACTTTGGAAGGAAAGGAAAGTTAGCACCTAGATTTATGGGACCTTATCCAATCATTGAACGGGTTGGAAAGGTAGCCTATAGACTAGAGTTACCACCAGAGTTGCAGAGGTTACACCCTGTGTTTCACATTTCTATGCTGAGGAAATGTCACCCCGACACTGAGTCAGTTCTACAACCTATGGAGGTAGAATTGAATGATGACATATCTTACGAGGAAGGGCCAGTGTCAATCCTTGATAGCAGAACCAAAAAGTTAAAGAAGAAAGATATAAGCCTTGTGAAAGTCCTCTGGAATCACCGTGGTGTCGAAGAAGCCACTTGGGAACTAGAGGATGAGATGAGAAGGAAATACCCTACTCTTTTCTCCTAATACGTTTTGTCGATTTCGGGGACGAAATCCTTGTAAGGGGTGGATAATTTGTAACATCCCTGACCTGGGTTATAAGCTAACCCTAGGTGTTTTGCCTAAATATGTAATTAAAACCTGGTGATGATCTTTTGACATGTAATTAAGTTCCTCAGGAACATATACTTTCAATTTTGTCCTTTTTAATCAAAGTTGTAGTATTATTTTGGTAATGCAGGGGCTTATGTGCAAATTACCCAGTTAAGGGGTTAACTTGCAAATTTCACAAGTTAAGATGTTCCTCTGATGATGAGACATCATATGAGTGAATATGATGAGACATGATGGATTTCCCAAGCTTGGGCATCTAGATGCAGCTTGTGGAATAATCCTTATGCTTAAAAATCCTAATTTGGAGTAAAATGCAATTTACCCAATTTGAGGGGTGCAACTTGTAAAATACACCATCTAGAACATCTTTTATGACTCTTGTCATCATTTAGAGTAGAAATGGTGAAAGGGACACATCAATGAATAATCAGATAAGAAAAATGACCTTTGTACATAAAATTCACTAAGTTTGAGTAAGGAAACCTTTCATGTATGTACCCTAGTTGAAAGTTGGCTTTCTTTACCCCTAGATCTTGAGATTTCATGAGCTTTGCATAAGTTTAGATGAGGATTGGACGTTCCTTAGAAATAAGGAGGGACTTGGATGAGAGTTACATGCTTTAGAGGTCCTTATGGTGAAAATCAGCCTAAACTATATAAGCACCTTTCTTTCCAAACCAAGCAAACGTTTTCCTTCACTTCCTCACTTATCATATTTCTCAACCGACCAAGGCCAAGATCTGGAGCTCAGGGAAACGACCAACCTGTTCTAAGGTAAGAGGACACCACCTTCTAGCTTGGATTCATGGAGGAAATCATGTTAAAAGGATGGATTGCTAGTTTTCTCACTTAGCTTTCTCGTTCTAGCCATCTTTTCCCAACATTTCTTTGGAGAATCGACCTTGGCCAACCTGTGGAGCTCAAGACACCATTAAAGACTTGAAGCTTGGAATCTTGGAGCTCAAGGAACGACCTTAAGGTGGGTTTTATAACTCTAACCCTTAGCCTTGTTATGCATATCTTTGTTCTTGTTTTCTATGATTAGTTCTTCTTCTACCTCCCTTCTTCCTTGCTCTTTTGCAAGCAAAACGGTGGAGGAACCGACCTGAACAGAGGTTGAGGATGATGGGTGTGGATTCCTATGTCACTTTATGAAACAACCTTGAACCCTTTTGGTCCAAACGGGTGCAACTCATTTAAGGTCAAACGGGTTCAACCCGTTTGATCTCAAACGATCCTGCAAGATCGTTTGGATCAAAACGACCCCAAGACCGTTTCATAGGGTTGACCAAGCGTGGACCGTTTGGGTTTTCTGTTCAAAATTATGTAGGCTAATGACCCATCAAATTTGAGGGGTTAACTCCAAAGGAATCTTAGGTTGAAGGCCAATCAATTAGGCAATAGAATTGAATTAAGTACTGATTTTCCAAACTAATTAACTTGAACTTTTGGGCAAACGAGTTCCAACCCGTTTGAGTGAGTTGACCAAGCATTGACCGTTTGGGATACCTGTTCATAATATATTTAATTTCATTCCTACAAAGAATTGTAATCTAATTCCTAACCAATTAAGAGTTGAGGACACTTCAATAACCTAACCCTAATCGGGTGAAAATTGTTGTTTTCAATATAGATCTTGTTGAGTTTTGGGTTGAAGGACCCAAAAGGGTTCCAACCCATTTGGGGGATCATCCAAACGATCTAACACTCGTTTAGTGACACCCCAAGATCGTTTGGAGGTCTAGGGTTAAAGGAATTTGATGGTTTGAGGGTCCAATTACAAGATGTTGATAAATTGATGAAAAGTGCTGATTTTTAATTTAGTTAGGGCTCAACCCTTATCAAATCATTTTGGTTTTTGGTAAAACTTTGGGAAAACGGTCTCAAGATCGTGTGGAGGTCATCCAAACGACCTCAAGACAGTTTGAGCCAAGTTTGGGCCCAATTGGAGGTCAATTGATAGGTTCAACTCTGATTTGAATCATATTGTTGAACATTGATGATTAGCCGATTAGAAACCCTAATTGAGTTAGATTTAACCCTAATTGGCTTTCAATTGAGGGTCAATTTGGTGTCCAGTTGATTGAGGCTCATCCTAATTGACTCAATTTGTATATGGTTAACATGGCTTGGGCCAATTGAAAGCTTCAACATAAGAAATCCTTTTCAAGCATAATCTTTGAGTCACCTTTTATGTTCATGCGGTTTGAACCCAAGTAGACTCACACTCGTTTGAGTCCAAACGGGTTCACACCCGTTTAAGCTCAAACGGGTTCACACTCGTTTAGGCTCAAACGGGTCCACACTCGTTTGGACTTAAATGAGTCCACACCCATTTAAGATTAAGTGGGTCCACACTCGTTTAAGGTTCAAATGGATTCAAGGTCTTTTGAGATTAAACAAGTTCAATGTCGTTCAAGAATCAAATGGGTTGAAGGTTGAAGGTTAAACCCTAAAGCAATTGGAGACCTTCAAGGTTGATTATACTTAAATCACTTGAAGGTGTAAATGGTTCAATGATGGTCTAATCTAAACCCTAATGGTAACCTAAGATGTTAAGGGACTAAGGGGCTAATGAATTGACCCATGATGATGGTCAATGGGTAAATTACCAAAATGCCCCTAAAAGGTTCAATTGAGTGATACCTTGTTTTAATCAAACCCTAATCACATGATAGTGATGAATCTTAATCTTATCTGAGGTCTTTAATGATGATGTTTCTCATACATGAGTATGTTATGAGATCATTTCACCATGAGGTGAATAGTAAACCCTAATACTAGGGTGATGACATGTAATGTGAATAGTAAACCCTAATTGATGAAAACTAGGGAAACCTAGCTCTTGTATGAGTAGGGAGATACAACTTCTTTAAATGAGTTATTTACTGTTATCAGTTGATTTAACCATGCATGTTCCTTTATGAGGATGATCATATCCAGGTATGGATGATGATACTATATTCATTGAAAGCATGTTGTTAACTTTATGAATAGTGATATATCTTGATGCCTTGTTAAATGCATCTTATGAGATTGATAGGCTGTGAGAGCCATGAATACCATCAAGGTCATGCTTTAAGAGATGACTTGTGATGAGAATATTGAGAAATGACAATTGATGAGAGTTAGGCTTGTTACATTTAGTATTCTTCCTTCATAGCTGCTATGCTAATGATTAATGTTTGAAAACATGTATGATGATAAAAGAATACTGAAATGTACCTAACTAATCAAGTATAATCATAACATGTAGAGCCCTGATCATAGATCCATCATTGTCAGGAGTTAAATGATGGTGAAACAGGTTTACCTAAGGGAATTCCTGGAGCACATACTTTTGAATATGTGGGGTAATATGGATGTGAATTTCCTTACATCCTAGCGTAGGAATTGATGTAGATGTATCTTTATTCTATCAATCCTTCACTATGTGTTCATGACGGGGTGATGTAATACTAATCTCCTGAGGAAATCTTTTATACCGCATCGATGAGAGATAAACAAGAAATCTTTCGATGGCGAAGAGAGTACAGAATGCCACTGTGACTCTAATAGCGAAGTACCAGAATACCCTGGTAAGCTACTATAACAGAGACACTAGATGTCCTGCATGTTGATCCTCATACTGACTGAGGAAGATGAGGTCATAAGAATCCAGCTCTTTTGATGACCTATGTATGATACCGATGCGACTTAATAGTGATCGGTTGGAGTATGAGCGGTATACCTCATCTCCGCAGGGCATAATGATGTTTGTAAAACATAATCAACAGTGTAGATATCTGCTTAGGTTGAACCATGAAATACATTGGTTGATGATACATTACTTAGTATACATGTTCTTCATATTCCTTAAATGTTGTTGTTCTAATTGATAACAATCTGCTGCTGATTACCTTAGAACTTTTATTGCCTATGTTATTCTTGGTTGCTATAATAAAGCTTCTGGCGGAGAGTTATAACTCTCGCTGGGACAATTATTTAAAATTGTCTCACCCCGTAGATTTGAACTTTTTAGGTGGTCGTCGAGGACTAAGGAATCAATCTTCAGGTGACCAATATCAGCAGTAGCAGCTTCAGCAGCAGCAACACCAGGAGCAGAAGTGAATCTCAGGTGGAGATACTGACTGCTGAGTCATGTAGTTAGATGGTCTTATGTCGTCTCTGTACTCTCAGGTCCTTGGAGTCTTTTGGTCTGAGATTTTGGGTTTTAAATCTTGAGATTTTGTATCTGACTGTATATAATCACTCATGAAGTGATATAACAGAGATGTAATATGTTTACCTTGTTTCTTATAAAAGGAGTTTCATGATTTCAAGATCTTGTTTCAAAAAGTTTTAATTTCCCGTGATTTTTGTCTTCCGCTGTTAAACGAATCGCTTCCGCTAAATTTATATCGTGGTTTTTGAGATCGGAGCCCACAGAAGCTTTAAAAGAAACACCACAAGTAATGAAGATCTCACCAGAGGCAATAGTTTCCATGATGAGGCTTGTTGGTGGTATTTTATGTTATTTATTTTCACTTGTATTAGCCAATTGGGTTGAGTCTTCTTAGGCCCATTAGTGTTAGTCTGTATTATGTTATATTGTGTATTTGATACATCATGCCTTGAGACTAGGCTATATGTATGAATATGTATATGACACTCTCTATAACAATGATCTCTTCACATGGTATCAAGAGCATCTGCCTAATTTCCAAAACAAAGCCTTTTTTCTTTTTCAAAAGCATCCTTTGTTTCTTTCCCTCTACGCCGTTGCACCCCCACCGCCCGCCTGCACCTTCCCTCCCTCGTACCCATAGTTTTTGGTCACCACCAGTCACTGCCGCTTGCCACATGACACGTGCGGTAAGCCTCCACTGCTGGCCGCTAGGCATGCGGTGGCAGCTATGCATTAGCACATCACTGATACCACTGCTTGTTGGTCAGTTGACAAGTATGATAGCCTCTTTCCTGTTGACTTGTCGAGGAGGATCCCTATCACTGCTTTCCTTATCTTCGATAAGGGAGTCATATGTGAAGGTCCCCCTTGGAGTTGCACTCATTTACCCTTGATTGGGTGTTCTTTGGCGTAGAAACCTTTGTGAAAATTTTATTGGTACTCCTCCCCGTCTTTGTCACCCACCAGATCTGACTGATGGTGTGTTGATGTTGACACACTAGGAAACCATTTCTACAAATAAGATTGTAAACCTTATGCTTTCCTTTTTGTCTCTTTCCTCTCCATGCATTTTCCCAATCTACATGAGTGAGTGTCAATAATTGTTAAGTATTTATTATCTCCTTCCTATCACTATACATCTTTCTTGTAATAGTACTTCAAGTCGTGCTTCTTTTTTTACTTTCTCCTTTCATTGTGCATCTTAGCAGTGACTTCTCATATACATCGTTGTTCTAACCAGTGTGGTACTATGATATCCTTCTGCACCACTATTCTATCTGTGTGATATATTGATATCTTTCTCCACTGACGTCTTATAGATGTGAAATTTTCATTTGTATGAGGTTGATGGCAAAGATTCAATTCAGATCATTGTCTAAAGTCACAATGCTCCTATCTCCATAATCAAGTTGAATGGAGAAAATTACCTACTCTGGACGAGTTATGTTCAAACCAGCATGGAGTCCATAGAAAAGGTTATATTCATTGACAACCCTACTAAGGAACATGAAAATATACAGAGGGACAAGATTTTCTTTTTTTCATTTGTTGATAATTACTTCACTTTTCATAATTATAACATGCTTATCTGGGCTGTATCAGAACATGTTGAGCTAAAGGCATGTTTGGTTGAACCGTAAACAGTAAACGGAAACATGCGTTGCAACTCAGGCCTGTTTGGTAGGAAGTTGTTGCAGTTCCTTACATTTAAATGACTATTTTTGGGTTTTAAGTTTTATTTGGTAGGGTACTTTGCGGTGTAGTTGGCTGAATTTAAACTGCACCACATCATCAGCCCCAAAATCACAAGTTTTGACGTGGTCGGGTGCAGAAGCACCATAACCTCACACATCTCACATTCTCCCGGGCTTTTATAGCTGTAACCAGCGGGATCTCAGCAAAAAG
Source organism: Alisma plantago-aquatica (assembly GCA_963693085.1). Classification (NCBI taxonomy): domain Eukaryota; kingdom Viridiplantae; phylum Streptophyta; class Magnoliopsida; order Alismatales; family Alismataceae; genus Alisma; species Alisma plantago-aquatica. Next base: position 899,718,822 of record OY856411.1, read on the forward strand.
TTGTCAGACACAAAACATTTACAAAAGAACTCGTTGAATTTCTTCAGTACCGTAACAAACGAAATGGATGCAATATAAAACGTATGATTATATTTGATGTGTTTTTGAATCATCTAATTACATCCTACAACACCGTACCAAACTAGCCCTCAGCGTGTTTTTAAACTCACTGCGTTTGGTTGGACAGAAAGTAACTTCACACTGCGGGAACCAATTGTACGTAAATAGTTAGACCATGTACAAAAATCTTGAAAACAGACTGCGCCCTTTTTAGACGTAGTTCGTTCCCACATTCTCTGCATCTTGCAGCGGTGAAGCTCCGCCTCCGCTCTATCTACTCATCTCATCACCTTGCTCATAACTTCTGCTGCAAAGCTTGAAATCGTGGCTGAGTGACAATAGATTTTTGTGCGGTATGTTCACCACAGGTAGTAAGAGTGTAGTCTGGTTGGAGCTACATCCAATCAAACCAAAAATTTGTAGTTCAATAACTTATTTTTGATTTCATGTTTTAAAAATTTTATGTTTGCAGAATAAGTCTGGTACTACAGATTTAAAGCCGCAGAACAACTGATACAACCGGTTTGTCTCAACTCTCAAGACCTAATAAGAGTGTAGAACGCTTAAGGGTAAGAAACATTCAGATAACGATTAACCTAGACTTATAAACTGATCGAATACAGATCAGATACCACTATATCAGAATCAAAAAAAAATCTGATCCGATAATATCCAAATTCGATCCGACAAATAATATCAGAATTCAAATAAATACTCGATCCGAACTAAAAAATATAAATGTATTGTTATTAATATATTATGTATAGAAAACATTGAAATCACTATGTAAAATATCTATATTTTTATTTTTAATATATAAATAATTTATTTGATAATACATGTATATATTTGTCAGATTTCAAATTTTTTCGAAACACATATAGCTATATCCAAAATACTATCCCATTTGATATTCTAAATCCAATCCGAAGTCAGATTTTTTTTCAAAATTTCAACCTTGCCGGATATCCATTTACAATGAACCTAATACAGATCGGTTAAGTACATGGACAAAGCACCAAATCCCAAAGACACTACCACTAAAGAGAAGATATGTCCAATGCCATACAGAAAGCAGATCACAAAGACTGATGCTCACGCCTAGAAAAACAGGATACGATGCGAAACGTTCCCACGGCCACGGACCATTCACTCAGCTGCGGGAACCTCAGCCGGAGATCTGGATGGACTTGACATTGGGCTTCTTCACCTCTTCCTTGGGCACAGTGACAGTGAGCACGCCGTTCTCCATGGACGCCGTCACGCGCTCCATCTTGGCGTTCTCCGGCAGCTTGAACCTGCGGAGGAACTTGCCGCTGCTGCGCTCCACTCTGTGCCAGCGGTCGCCTTTCTCTTCTTTGTCCTTAGTCCTCTCGCCGGTGATCTGAAGCACGCCGCCGTCTTCCACCTCCACCCTCACTTCCTCCTTCTTTAGCCCAGGCAGGTCGGCCTTGAAGACATGGGCCTGAGGAGTCTCCTTCCAGTCGATGCGGGTAGCTGCGAACTGCGAGGTCTCCGCGGCTGTGTCTGAAGAAGGGCAGCTGAGGGTTCCGGAAAAGAAGGGAATGTCCTGGAACGGGTCCCAGTGGTCGAGGGAGAAGGGGTCGAAGATGTTGCTGCGGCGGCCACCGAAGAATGGAGTGAGAGACATTGTCGATGGAAAGGGTTTCGGGGAGGAATATGAGAGATCCTTCTTTACAAGAAAGAAAAGGGATGGCAGTCGGGGAACGGATCGGACGGCTGGAAATTCTCGAGGTTTCTAGACAACGGAAGACACTAGAACAGTATAGAAGGAGCTCCCAGCTTCTACAGACTACCATCTACCATTCGGCTCGTTGCTTCTCCAGCAATACGGGACCAGCAGGCTAGGCGGATTTGTTCATTTGTACTATTTTGGGTGGTTGATACATGACCTACTTCAGGTGAAATGTCAATAAATTTAATCTGTCTGGACATTTTCAGTTCACAATCTTGATTGCCCAACTTCTTCGTTAAATTTCTATGTAGAGTCCTGGATTTACAATATAATCATGGCATGCCCCTTCAAAGAATTAGAAGTTTTAAAATATTACATTAAATTTGAAAATTCGTATGGACCCAAGTCGCTTCCATCTTCTTTTACAATCGCTCGCATTGGAGACTTACGGAATATGGAACGGCAGTACAAATCCTTATTTCATTGTTTTCCAACGCATGAACCACTAGGCATTGTGGATAGACATATTTCAAGATTGGATAGAATTCATAGAACAAAACCAACTTTCTTCTTCGTATTAACAAATGCCTTTTTTTTTATTAAATATTCATTCAATAAAAAGAGAAATAGAAAATCATAACTGTAAGATTTGACGAGGAGTACATAGAGAGAGAAAGGTTCTTGTAGGCACAGGGAAGTACTTGGAACTTTTTGTCAAAATGTAAAGATAAGAAAAATTCTAGCCATAATTAGTTATCTACCCGCAGGTATACCCGGAGCAATAAAAAAAGCACATTTTAATGCATCCTGGAGATATTCTACATGTAGCCTTTTTTTGTATTATTGTCCATACAAAGGTCATGCAAAGTGCATGTAAAGTATAGTTATTGTATTTATTCTCCAACGAATTGTACATGTGATATCTCAATCCACCACAATTACACGAAAAATATTTAGATTTAAATTTTTATTTGTTTCTAGTTTCTTCAATGTTTCTTTTTCAAAAAGCTTTGTTGCATCCCCATTTTTCCCCAGTCCAGAATCCTTTTCAAATATGCATGTATTGTACGTACATTCACGGGTACTTTTTATTTGTAATTTATTTCATATGTTACGAAGTGTAAAGCTCATACGAAGAGAAGATAATGTATGCACTCCCTCACATATTTTACTTGTGATATCTAATTCCATTAAATTAGTACTTGTACAGACATATAACACTAATTGCCTCTCTACTTCTTCTCACTCCATATTCTTTCACAAATTTGTAAGTATTGTACATTTATCAACTGTACTGAATTTTCTTATATATATTGTTTCTAATTGTTAAACATTTTTTTCAAGTCTGAATGAAAGTTCACTCTCCCGTTCAAGTGATTGTTCTTGATGATCGGAGGTTATCTTAAACTTTGTTGGCGTACAATACCAACACACATACAAGACGTATAGTACAATACATGAATCATTTGTGGAGAGTAATTATCCTAATTCAATACAGTACATGATGTATAATACTATACATATAGTATGAGACGTACAACAATAATATCATTTGTCAAAATTGCGTAGGAAAAGTATATTTGTATAGTACATGATGTACAGTACTAATCGTACAGTACGAGACGTACAACAATAAAATCATTTTCTAAATTGTGTAGAAGTACATTACTAACACACATTGTACAAGAAATATAGTACTAAACACATACAATACCTCCATAAACCACATATAGTACCTCAGAACATTATGTATTAAAGAATGTCGATATGTACATACAGCACCTACATAAACTATTTCACATTTTACAAAAAGACATACACATACTACTAACCTATTTTTCAAGTACAGTTGATACACACATTACAATACCTCATATATTTTATATGTTTTATTTTACACATCAATACAGTGGTTGATGTATAATACATGATGTACAATACTAGACATACAGTACGAAAGGTGAGAGAGAAGGGAACAGGTGGAGGAAGATGAAACTGGATACAGTACTTGAGCAGGATAGTCGACATCACCAAGAGGAACCACTTCACTGCAACATGCTCTAACAAGCCCGTCAGCAACCTCACCTGGCGCGAGTATTGTACTTGTGTAGGGATATTTTTGTGGCAGAGAGATTTCTGGGTGGAGGAGTATGCAGAGGTGTTTGGTGATGAAGAATGCAACCGGGCATTGAACACGGCGTGAAAGACTATCGGCTATAGCTCCCGTAGGAGTGAGCATGGCAGTGCGCTATGGTTGGATTGGTTAGAGCTGTGAATCGAACGTATTGTACTAGTGTGGGAACACTAATGGGGTGGAATGGGACTGGAGAGAGAAGTCATAAGAGAGAAACCAAATCAAAAAAATTTGGTCTGGAGAGAGGAGTGGCGAGATAACTTCGGGACTCTTCAACTTCCGCATGGAGTTAATCCGTGTAGAGTTAATTCGTATAAAAGGAAACAACTGGCTCCAGGCTTTTGTGGACTCCCGATACACGGGTGGGTGGTCGGGTATAGACCTAACTATGTGTAGCGTTAATCAAAGATAACGGGCGGAGGGTGCACTCCAAATAATAAATCAGAAGTGTAAGCAAAAGTGAACACCATGATATTTCCCCAACTCAAATGAAAGGGTCCCTTGGTAGTGAGAATCCTCATTTAAGGTATATCTACGCAAGTATCCTCCATGGAGTTCCTGAAGAACTGAACCTGCGTCAATTGTGAGTGACAAAAATTGAGTAAAATGAATCAAAAATAAAATCATAAATACCCAAAAGCTACTACTATAATCTATGATAGAAATGACAAATTCTTTCCATCTACACAGATCAAAGGACACAAAAAACAAGTATGGTCTATTTATTATAAGAATTATGATAAATAGATCCATGAAAAATGTTTTTGTGACTCCATAAGGATATATGAAAATAATTTTGTGGTTTGAAAGAAGTGTGACTAATTCTATGTGGTAAAGGGACAAGAAAAGAACATAAGACAATAATATTTTTAGTTTGCATCGCACATGAAGCATAGGTAAGGGACTATGAAAATCCTAAAATGATAATGGGTAGAAATAAGGAAGAAATTGTGGCCAATCAACCAAATGAGTGTATGAAGTCTAGAAGGACATTTAATACTTCAGAACTTATTATCAAATAGGGTTTTAATACCTATACAAGTGAAGAATTTGTACGCTATTTAGACATAATAAAAGTTACCCTATACGACAACGATGCTCCACATCACCAAGACACTAGAACAGTATAGAAGGAGCTCCCAGTTTCTACAGACTACCATCTACCATTTGGCTTGTTGCTTCTCCAGCAATACGGGACCAACAGGCTAAGCGGATTTGTTCATTTGTACTATTTTGGGTGGTTGATTCATGACCTACTTCAGGTGAAATGTCAATAAATTTGATCTCTCTGGACATTTTCAGTTCACAATCTTGATTGCCCAACTTCTTCGTTAAATTTCTATGTAGAGTCATGGATTTACAATATAATCATGGCATGCCCCTTCAAAGAATTAGAAGTTTTAAAATATTACATTAAATTTGAAAATTCGTATGGGCCCAAGTCGCTTATATCTTCTTTTACAATCGCTTGCATTGGAGACTTACGGAATATGGAACGGAAGTAAAAATCCTTATTTCATTGTTTTCCGATGCATGAACCACTAGGCATTGTGGATAGACATATTTCAAGATTGGATAGAATTCATAGAGCAAAACCAAATCTCTTCTTCGTATTAACAAATGCCTTTTTTTTATTAAATATTCATTCAATAAAAAGAGAAATAGAAAATCATAACTGCAAGATTTGACGTGGAGTACATAGACAGAGAAAGGTTCTTGTAGGCACAGGGAAGTACTTAGAACTTTTTGTCAAGGTAAGAAAAATTCTAGCCATAATCAGTTATCTAACCACAGGTATACCCAGAGCAATAAAAAAAGTGCATTTTAATGCATCCTAGAGATATTCTACCTGTAGCCTTTTCTGTATTATTGTCCATACAAAGGTCATGCAAAGCGCATGTAAAGTATAGTTATTGTATTTATTACCCAACAAATTGCACCTGTGATATCTCAATCCACCACAATTACATGGAAAATATTTAGATTTAAATTTTATTTGTTTCTAGTTCCTTCAATGTTTCTTTTTCAAAAATCTTTGTTGCATCCCCATTTTTCCCCAGTCCAGAATCATTTTCAAATACGCACGTATTGTACGTATATTTACTGGTACTTTTTATTTGTAATTTATTTCATATGTTGTGAAGTGTAAAACTCGTATGAAGTGCAGATAATGTATGCACTCCCTCACAGATTTTACTTGTGATATCTAATTCCATCAAATTAGTACTTGTACAGACATATAACACTAATTGCCTTTCTACTTCTTCTCACTCAATATTCTTTCACAAATCTGTAAGTATTGTACATTTATCAGATGTACTGGATTTTCTTATCTATATTGTTTCTAATTGTTAATTTTTTTTTTAGTCTGAATGAAAGTTCACTCTCCCGTTCAAGTGATTGTTCCTGATGATCGGAGGTTATCTTAAACTTTGTTGGCATACAATACCAACACACATACAAGATGTATAGCACAATACATGAATCATTCGTGCAGAGTAATTATCCTAATTCAATACAGTACATGATGTACAATACTATACGTATAGTATGAGACGTACAACAACAATATCATTTGTCAAAATTGCGTAGGAAAAGTACATTTGTATTGTATATGATGTACAGTATTAATCGTACAGTACGAGATGTACAACAATAAAATCATTTTCTAAATTGTGTAGAAGTACATTACTAACAAACACATTGTACAAGAAATATAGTACTAAACACACACAATACCTCTATAAACCACATATAGTACCTCAGAAAATTATGTACTAAAGAATGTCGATATGTACATCCAGTACCTACATAAACTATTTCACATTTTACTAAAAGACATACACATACTACTCACCTATTTTTCAAGTACAGTTGATACACACATTACAATACCTCATACATTTCATATGTTTCATTTTACACATCAATATAGTGGATTATGTATAATACATGATGTACAGTACTAGACATATAGTACGAAAGGTGAGAGAGAAGGGAAAAGGTGGAGGAAGACAAAACCGGATACAATACTTGAGCAGGATAGGCGACATCACCAAGAGGGACCACTTCACTGCAACACGCTCTGACCAGCCCGTCAGCAACCTCACCTGGCACAAGTGTTGTACTTGTGTTGAGATATTTTTGTGGTTGAGAGAATTATGGGTGGAGGAGTATGCAGAGGTGTTTGGTGATGAAGAATGCAACTGGGTGTTGAACATGGCGTGAAAGACTATCAGCTATAGCTCCCGTAGGAGCAAGCATGGAAGTGCGCTCCGGTTGGATTGGTGAGAGCTGTGAATCGAACGTATTGTACTAGTGTGGGAACACTAATGGAGTGGAATGGGACTGGAGAGAGAAGTCATAAGAGAGAAACCAAATCAGGAAAAATTAGTCTGGAGAGAGGAGTGGCGAGAGAACTTCGAGACTGTTCAACTTCTGCATGGAGTTAATCCGTGTAGAGTTAATTCATATAAGAGGAAACAACTAGCTCCAGGCTTTTGTGGACTCCCGATGCACGAGTGGGTGGTTAGGTATAGACCTAACTATGTGTAGCGTTAATCAAAGATAACAGTCGGAGGGTGCACTCCAAATAATAAATCAAAAGTGTAAGTAAAAGCAAACACCATGATACTTCCCCAACTCAAATGAAAGGGTCCCTTGGTAGTGAGAATCCTCATTTAAGGTATATCCACGCAAGTATCCTCCATGGAGTTCCTGAAGAACTGAACCTGCGTCAATTGTGAGTGAAAAAAATTGAGTGAAATGAATCAGAAATAAAATCATAAATACCCAAAAGCTACTACTATAATCTATGATAGAAATGACAAATTCTTTCCATCTACACAGATCAAAGGACACAACAAACAAGTATGGTCTATTTATTATAAGCATTACGATAAATAGATCCATGAAAAATGTTTTCGTGAGTCCATAAGCATATATAAAAATAATTGTTTGGTTTGAAAGAAGTGTGACTAATTCTATGTGGTAAAGGGACAAGCAAAGAACATAAGACAATAATATTTTTAGTTTGCATCGCACATGAAGCACATGTAAGGGGCTATGAAAACTCTAAAATGATAATGGGTAGAAATAAGGAAGAAATTGTGGCCAATCAACCAAATGAGTATATGAAGTATAGAAGGACATTTAATACTTCAGAACTTATTATCAAATAGGGTTTTAATACCTATACAAGTGAAGAATTTGTACGCTATTCAGACATAATAAAAGTTACCCTATACGACAATGATGCTCCACATCACCAAAGCATATACAAGTCATTAGACTTCCCACTTACACGACAAATCCTTACATTTGATTGTATTCTACTAAGGCATTTTAAGCATTGGATAAGACTTAGGTATTTGTTGGGAGCACTACATCTTCTCATCTATCAACAAGCAATCCAAGCGATTGTTGAACTTGATGATGATCTTCATTGGTTCCTCCAAAGTCACTTTCATGTTGTTATCTATGGCCTTCACTTCTGTGGGCTCTGATCTCCAAAACACAAGATAAACATAGCAGAAGCGATTCGATTAATCAGTGGAATACAAAAATCATGAGAAATTAAAACTTTTCAAAAACGAGATCTTAAAAACCTAAAACTCCTTTTATAAAAGTAAGATGAACTGTTTACATCTCTGATAAATCACTTCTCGAGTGATTATATACGTCATGATACAAAATCTCAAGATTTCAAAATTCTCAGATCAACAAACTCCTAGGACCTGAGTGTACAGAGACGACATAAGACTATTCTGACTACAAGACTAGACAGCACAGTGTTTCCACCTGAAGTCACTGCTGCTCCTGAATTTGCTGATGTTGCTGCTGTCCACCTGCAGATCGGTGCCTTCGACCTCGACGTCCACCTAAAGATAGAAATATACGGGGTGAGACAATTTTAAATAATTGTCCCAGCGAGAGTTATAACTCTCCGCCAGAAACTTTGTTAGAAGCAATCAAAGGAATATCATGAGCAAGTAATTTAGGTTACTCACAGTAGGCTTGATAACAAAAACTCATCTTTAATTAAGGAATATGAAGAACATGTATACTAATACTTGAACAGGATATTAAAAGCAAGAAATGTAATATCAATCAATGTTCCTCGTAGTTCAACCTAAGCAGTTATGCTACACGGTTGATTATGTTTTACAAACATCATTATGCCCTGTGGAGATGAGGTATACCGCTCATGCTCCAACTGATCACTAGTAAGTCGCATCGGTATCATACTAGGTCATCGAAAGAGCCGGATTCTCATTACCTTCAACTACCTCAGTCAGAATGAGGATAAACATGCAGGACATCTAGTGTCCTTGCTAATATAGCTTACCAGGGTATTCTGGTACTTCGCTATTAGAGTCACAGTGGCATTCTGCACTCTCTTTGCCATCGAAAGATTTCATGTTTATCTCTCATCGATGCGGTATAAAAGATTCCCTTGGAAGAATAGTGTTACTTCATCCCGGTATAAACATATAGTGAAGGGTTGATGGATTAAGATACATCAACATCAACTCCTACACTAGGATGTAAGGATATACACATCCATATTCCCCCACATACTCTAAAGTATGTGATCCAGGAGTTCCCTTAGGAAAACCTGTTTCACCATCATTTAAATTCTGACAATGATGGATCTATGGTCAGGGCTCTACATGGTATGATTAAACTTGATTATTAGGTACATTTCAGTATTCTTTTAGCATCATACATGTTTTCAAACATTAATCATTAGCATAGCAGCTATGAAAGTAGAATACTAAATGTATCAAGTCTAACTCACATCAATTATTATTTCTCAATCGTTCAATCACAAGTCATTTGACAAGCATGACCTTGATGATATTCATGGCTCTTACAGCCTATCATTCTCATAAGATGCCACTTACTAGGCCTCAACATATGTCATTATTCATAAAGCTAATAACATGCTTCCAATGAATATGAAATCATAATCCTTACCTGGATATGATCACCATCATGTATAGAAACCTGCATGGTTAATTCAACTGATAATAGTAAGCAGTTCATATCAAGAGTTGTACCCTTATATTCTTACAAGGGTTAGATTCCCTGATTTTCATCAATTAGGGTTTACTATTCACAATATATGTCATCACCCTGGAATTAGGGTTTACTATTCACCTCATGGTGAATTAATCTCATTACATCACCATGCATGAGAAACATCATCATTAAAGCCCTCAGCTAAGATCAAGATTCACCAATTACCATAATTAGGGTTTCCATGACCTCTCATAAGTGGATCATACCCTAATCATGCACATTCATGTATATTGAAGGTATTTTACTTGAGTTTCCATCATAAATGGTACTTTCTCTCTCCTCTCACTAGTAGATGATGACTACACCACTTAGATTAGGTTAGGTTAAGTCCCCTTTGATCTACATAAACCAAATCACCACTATCATGTTATTAGAGTTTACATAAAATAAGGTATCCTTTAATTGAACCCATTTAGGCTGAAACGAGTTGAACCCATTTGAGGTGAAACGAGTTGAACCCATTTGAGGTGAAACGAGTTGAACCCATTTGAGGTGAAACGAGTTGAACCCATTTGAGGTGAATCGAGTTGAACCCATTTGAGGTGAAACGAGTTGAACCCGTTTGGATTGAAACGAGTGTAACCCATTTCAGTTGAAATGAGTGTGACCCATTTGGGTTGAAACGAGTGTGACCCATTTGGGTTGAAACGAGTGTAACCCATTTGGATTGAAACGAGTGTGACCCATTTTAGTTGAAACGAGTGTGAACCCGTTTGTATTGAAACGAGTGTGACCCATTTCAGTTGAAACGAGTGTGAACCCGTTTGCATTGAAATGAGTGTAAACCATTTCAGTTGAAACGAGTGTGACCCATTTGGGTTGAAACGAGTGTGACCCATTTGGGTTGAAATGAGTTGAACCCATTTGAGGTGAAACGAGTTGAACCCATTTGAGGTGAAACGAGTTGAACCCATTTGAGGTGAAACGAGTTGAACCCATTTGAGGTGAAACGAGTGTGAACTTACTTGGGTCCAAACCGCATGAACATAAAAGGTGACACATAGGTTATGTTTGAATAGGGTTTCCTATGTTGAAGCCTTTAATTGGCCAAAGCCATGTTAACCACTTACGGATTGAGTCAATTAGGATGAGCCTCAATCAATTGGACTCCAAATTGACCCTTAATTGAAAGCCAATTAGGTTTAAGTCTAACTCAATTAGGGTTTCCAATCGGCTAATCATCAATTCTCAACAATGTGAAACAAATTGTAATTGAACCCATCAATTGAACTCCAATTGGGCCCAAACTTGGCCCAAACGGTCTTGAGATCGTTTGGATGACCTCCAAACGGTCTTGAGACCGTTTGCCCAAAGTTTGACCAAAATCTAAGTTGATTTGATTAGGATTGAACCCTAATTAGGTCTAAAATCAGCACTTTTATCAATTCTTCAACCTATTGAAATTGGACCTACAATTGATCAATTTTCCTTAACCCTAGACCTCCAAACGGTCTTGGGGTGTCACTAAACGAGTGTGATACCGTTTGGGTGAACCCCAAATGGGTTTGAACCCGTTTGGTTCCTCCAACCCAAAACTCAACAAGATCTATAATTAAAATCAGCAATTTCAACCCGATTAGGGTTAGGGTGTTGAAGTGCCTTCAATACATTATGAACAGACCCTCAAATGGTCATACCTTGGTCAACCCTATGAAACGGTATTGGGGTCGTTTTGATCCAAACGATCTTGCAGGATCGTTTGAGATCAAACGGGTTGAACCCGTTTGACCTTAAACGAGTTGCACCCGTTTGGACCAAAAGGGTCCAAGGTCGTTTCATAAAGTGACCTAGGAATCCACGCCCATCATCCTCAACCTCTGTTCAGGTCGGTTCCACCACCATTTTGCTTGCAAAAGAGCAAGCAAGAAGGGAGGTAGAAGAAGAACTAATCATAAAAACAAGAACAAAGATATGCATAACAAAGCTAAGAGTTAGAGTTATAAAACCCGCCTCAAACGTGGTTCCTAGAGCTTTCAAGCTTCCAAGCTTCGAAACTTTAATGGTGGCTTGAGCTCCACATGTCATCCAAGGTTGTTTCTTCAAGAAAGGTTGGGAAGGATCGGCTAGAAAGAGAAAGCTAAGTAAATTAACCATGAAACCAACCTTATACTAGGATTTCCCCCCATGAATTCAAGCTAGAAGATGGTGCTTTCTTACCTTAGAACAGGTTGGTAGTTTCCCTGAGCTCCAGAGCTTTGCCTTGGCCGGTTGAGAAAGATAAGAAGTGAGGAAGTGAAGGGAAACGTTTGCTTGGTTTGGAAAGAAAGGTGCTTATATAGGTTAGGCTGATTTTCACCATAAGGACCTCTAAAGCATGTAATTCTCATCCACGTCCCTCCTTATTTCTAAGGCACGTTCAAGCTATCAAAACTTAATAAAAGCCCATCAAAAATCAAGATCTAAGGGTAAAGAAAACCAATATGCAAACTAAGGTGTGTGTGTGTGTGTGTGTATATATATATATATATATATATATATATATATATATATATATATATATATATATATATATATATATATATGAAGGGTCTTCTTACTCATACTAGGTGTTTTCACTACAAAGATCATCCTTCTTATCTAATTATTTAATAGAAGAGCCCTTCTCATCTTTTCTTCTCTAAATGATGTCAAGAGTCATAAAAGATATTCTAGAAAGTGTATATTACAAGTTGCACCCCACATTTTGGGTAAATTGCACTTTACACCAAAATTAGGGTTTAAGCACAAGGATTGCTCCACAAGCTGCACCTTGGTGCCCAAACTTGGGAAATCCATCATACCTCATCATATTCCTTCATATGATGTCTCTTTATTAGAGGAACATCTTAACCTGTGTAATTTGAAATTTAACCCCTCTAATTGGGTAATTTGCACATAGGTCCCTGTATTACCAAACAATACTACAATCATTGTTTAAAAAGGACAGAAATGAAAATGTATGTTCCTTAGGAACTTAATTACATGACAAAAGATAATCACAAGGATTTAATTACATATCTTAGGCAAAACACCTAGGGTTAATTCATAACCCAGGTCAGGGATGTTACAACTTCCACCTATAAGACATCCATGCTCTCTGCCTTTTTTTTGACTCCTTGTAAGGAACCATTATCTTCCCTTAGTACAAAGTTAGTTGCAGCCACATTGGACCGCTTGAGCACAACACCATCAACACTAAGCTTGAGGATGCCTTCTCACTGCATGTCTTCCAAATCAACTGAGATAGCAAACCAAGAAGGTCTGTTGATAATACTATGAGATTACTTCATGTTTTATGTAAACCACTGTCTAAGGGACTGGCTATTCTTCAATGTCACCATGTGTTGTCGGTCCAATTTATCCAAGAGTTCTTTTGAAAATTTGTAATCCTTCAACGAAGGAAGAGTACTCTCATCTTGCAGTCCACCTCTGGGATAGAATGTAGAAGTGGTCAGTCCACACACCGTACAGGTTGTATTAGTCATGATTCCTTCATGAAGCGCCTTTTATAAAAATATTTTCACATGTGGTGGTACTTTGAGTTTCCATACTACTGAACCAACACATGTCCATGGGTCTTCAGACCTCTTTGATGAGATTGTTGCAAACTACATTGATTGATAATTATCCATCTGACGATCATTTAAATTGCCATATGTCAGACACAACATGCGGATGGGGTGGTATCATGCCCAAGATTTGCTTTGGTGACATGTCATGAAATTGGTATTGGATAAAGTCAGTGTCCCAAGATTTCACTGGCCATTGAAGACACCAAAATGATCATGTAATTTTTCAGGGATTGGTCTACCTCCTCTTAGTTTGGGTGGTAGTGTGCCTTGGATCCATGCATTTGTCTCCATACAAGTTGATTCACCATTAAGGATGACTCTCCATGTAACATCCCAGGATTTGAGGCCTCGGATAAAATGATCTTATAAGGAATGATTGGACTACCCATATCACTAAGGTGCGGCTCCTTTTCCGGGAGCCCATTAATAAAGAACTCCATAGTTAAGCGTGCTCAGCTTGGATTAGTACTAGGATGGGTGACCAGTAGGGAAGTTGATCTTGGCTTGCACGTGAGTGAGATTAAAGCGTGTAATTAAGGCTAGTGGTGATCAGTGGGGCCAGTCGTCATTCCTAAAACTCTACCAGAGCCTAGGGCAGTGGGCCCGAGCATTACAAATTGTATCAGAGCCATAACCCCTCTAGTAGGTGGGGCCCACATGGGCATGTGGCATTCCAGTCTTGAGTCGTGCGGTCCAGGCATGTAGGAAAGGGCTATCCATGGTTGACGTAGCCACCCTTGTGCTAGTATTCTGTGATCGGGAGCTGGGTGTCCATGGTCCATAATGGGTTTGTACTGAAATGGGGTGATATTATGAGGTCATATAGTTGAGCATTGATGAGGATGTCAAAAGTCTAAATGGAGAGATTGTAACATCCCAAGATTTGAGGCCTTGAATAAAATGATCTTATAAGGAATGATTGGACTACCCATATCACCAAGGTGCACCTCCTTTTCTGGGTGTCTATTACTAAAGAACTACATAGTTAAGAATGCTCAGCTTGGAGTAGTACTAGGATGGGTGACCAGTCGGGAAGTTGATCTGGGCTTGTGTGTGAGTGAGATTAAAGCGCGCAGTTAAGGCTAGTGGTGGTCTGTGGGGCCAGTCATCATTATTGAAACATTACTAGAGCCTAGGGTAGTGGGCCCAGGCGTTACACTCCCCACAAGTTGGGACATGTCATATTCATTCTAAAGTATAGACCTCCAAAGCCTTGAACCTATAAACAACATAGTGATACGACGGGATAGAATGACATAGAAACAAAGATAGGGAACGGGTTGCTTATTCTTAACTCCTAATGGCCAAAGTGAGCCCTTTCATTCAATTCTTAATTAAAAAATTAAGAATTAATCAAATCTCTCCAAGTAGGATTCGAACCTATGACCAATCGGTTAACAGTCGACCGCTCTACCACTGAGCTACTGAGGAACAATGGGAGATTCGATCTCATAGAGTTCAACTCCCATTCTCAACCCATGAACAATATGAGTCTGAAACTTCCTTCATAACTCTCAGAACTTCTTCGTAATGACATCAAAATTGGATTTTGCCTCCATGACCCGTCTCCAGTGTATGTCCTTATGGGTAACGAGGTCCCATATTGATATGTAAAGTAAATCCTCATTTTTTCCTAGAATGCCTTATGTTGAGGCCCCCATGTTTCCTTTATGCAATAATCTTCAGCCATGCAGTGGTGCTCAATTTCTTTTGCTCATCATTAGTACCCAAGTTGAAGTTCCTAATGACTTGATCAATCCCTTCACATATGGCTATTGGAAGTTGTGTTACTTGCATGTGGTAAGTAGGCACAAAGTTTAGGACCAACCTCACCAATGATACCCACCCAACAAAGGAGAGAGTATGGTTCACTCAAGAGTTGGCGAGAGAACTTCAGGATTCATCAACTTCTACATGGAGTTAATACGTATAGAGTTAATTCGTATAAGAGGAAACAACTAGCTCCAGGCTTTTGTGGACTCCCGATGCACGGGTGGGTGGTGGGGTATAGACCGAACTATGTGTAGCGTTAATCAAAGATAACGGGTGGAGGGTGCACTCCAAATAATAAATCAAAAGTGTAAGCAAAAGTGAACACCATGATACTTCCCCAACTCAAATGAAAGGATCCCTTGGTAGTGAGAATCCTCATTTAAGGTATATCTACGCAAGTATCCTCCATGGAGTTCCTAAAGAACTGAACCTGCATCAATTGTGAGTGACAAAAATTGAGTGAAATGAATCAGAAATAAAATCATAAATACCCAAAAGCTACTACTATAATATATGATAGAAATGACAAATTATTTCCATTTACACAGATCAAAGGACACAACAAACAGGTATGGTCTATTTATTATAAGCATTATGTTAAATAGATCCATGAAAAATGTTTTCGTGAGTCCATAAGCATATATGAAAATAATTTTGTGGTTTGAAAGAAGTGTGACTAATTCTATGTGGTAAAGGGACAAGCAAAGAACATAAGACAATAATATTTTTAGTTTGCATCGCACATGAAGCATAGCTAAGGGGCTATGAAAACCCTAAAATGATAATGGGTAGAAATAAGGAAGAAATTGTGGCCAATCAACCAAATCAGTATATGAAGTATAGAAGGACATTTAATACTTCAGAACTTATTATCAAATAGGGTTTTAACACCTATACAAGTGAAGAATTTGTACGCTATTTAGACATAATAAAAGTTACCCTATATGACAATGATGCTCCACATCACTAAAGCATATACAAGTCATTAGACTTCCCACTTACACGACAAATCCTTACATTTGATTTTATTCTACTAAGGCATTTTAAGCATTGGATAAGACTTAGATATTTGTTGGGAGCACTACATCTTCTCATCTATCAACAAGCAATCCAAGCGACTGTTGAACTTGATGATGATCTTCATTGGTTCCTCCAAAGTCACTTTCACGCTGTTATATATGGCCATCACTTGCACCTACAAGACATCCATGCTCTCTGCCTTTTTTTTACTCCTTGTAAGGAACCATTATCATCCCTTAGTACAAAGTTAGTTGCAGCCACATTGGACTGCTTGAGCACAACACCATCAACACTAAGCTTGAGGATGCCTTGAGGAGATTTTTGCCAAATGTAATCAAATCCAACAGTCCTTGTTCCGGTATTGCAGTTTGAGAAGGCAGTCTCACATACTCATATATGTATAGCCACCTGTCGAGTAGTTGTCTAGTGAGGAATATCATTAGAGTTGAGGATGTGATCACTGCATGTCTTCCAAATCAACTGAGATAGCAAACCAAGAAGTTTTTGATGATAATACTGTGAGATTGCTTCATGTTTTATGTAAACCACTGGCTAAGGGACTGGCTATTCTTCAATGTCACCATGTGTTGTCGGTCCAATTTATCCCAGAGTTCTATTGAAAATTTGTAATCGTTCAATGAAGGAAGAGTACTCTCATCTTGTAGTCCACCTCTGGGACACAATGTAGAAGTGGTCAGTCCACACGTCGTACAAGTTGTATTAGTCATGATTCCTTCATGAAGCACCTTTTATAAAAATATTTTCACATGTGGTGGTACTTTGAGTTTCCATACTCTGAACCAACACCTGTCTAGGGGTCTTTAGACCTCTTTGATGAGATTTTTGCAAACTACATTGATTGATAATTATCCATCCGACGATCATTTAAATTGTCATATGTCAGACACAACATGCAGATGGGGTGGTATCATGCCCAAGATTTGCTTTGGTGACGTCATGAAACTGGTATTGGATAAAGTCAGTGTCCCAAGATTTCATTGGCCATTGAAGACACCAAAATGATCATGTAATTTGTCAGGGATTGGTCTACCTCCTCTTAGTTTGGGTGGTAGTGTACCTTGGATCCATGTATTTGTCTCCATACAAGTTGATTCACCATTAAGGATGACTCTCCCTGTAGCATCCCAAGATTTGAGGCCTCTGATAAAATGATCTTATAAGGAATGATTGGACTACCCATATCACCACGGTGCACCTCCTTTTCCGAGAGCCCATTACTAAAGAACTCCATAGTTAAGCGTGCTCAGCTTAGAGTAGTACTAGGATGGGTGACCAGTAGGGAAGTTGATCTTGGCTTGCGTGTGAGTAAGATTAAAGTATGCAATTAAGGCTAGTGGCGGTCTGTGGGGCCAATCGTCATTGTTAAAACTTTACTAGAGCCTAGGGTAGTGGGCCCGGGCGTTACACTCCCCACAAGTTGGGACATGTCATATTCATTCTAAAGTATAGAACTCCAAAGCCTTGAACCTATAAACAACACAGTGGTACGACGTGATAGAATGCAATAGGAACAAAGACAGGGAACGGGTTACTTATTCTTAATTCCTAATGGCCAAAGAGAGCCCTTTCATTCAATTCTTAATTAAAAAATTAAGAATTAATCAAATCTCCCCAAGTAGGATTCGAACCTATGACCAATCAGTTAACATCCGACCACTCTACCACTGAGCTACTGAGGAACAATGGGAGATTTGATCTCATAGAGTTCAACTCCTGTTCTCAACCCATGAACAATATGAGTCCGAAACTTCCTTCGTAACTCCCGGAACTTCTTCGTAATAGCACCAAGATTGGATTTTGCTTCCATGACCCATCTCCAGTGTATGTCCTTATGGGTAACGAGGTCCCATATTGTTCTGTAAAGTAAATCCTCATTTTGTCCTAGAATGCCTTATGTTGAGGCCCCCATGTTTCCTTTATGCAATAATCTTCAACCATGCAGTGGTGCTCAATTTCTTTTGCTCATCATTAGTACCCAAGTTGAAGTTCCTAATGACTTGATCAATCCCTTCACATATGGATATTGGAAGTTGTGTTACTTGCATGTGGTAAGTAGGCACACAGTTTAGGACCAACCTCTCCAATGATACCCACCCAACAAAGGAGAGAGTATGGTTCACTCAAGAGTTGATTTTGTTGTCAATTGCATTTAGAGTTGATAGGTAAATCCCTATGTTTTCCCTGATATGTAGGATTGGCATGACCAAGTGCCTTCCCATATTAGGGGGTTGTTCAATTCCCATTCTTCTACTAACCTGCCTTTGCACAATACTTGGTGTGTTTTTAGAGAATAACATTGCAAACTTCTCTTCAGATAAGGTATGTCCTGATACACTCCCAAACATTTCAAGACACGTCATAATAGTTCTTTCTTGATGTATCGATGCATCCTCAAACAATATTATGTTATTTTCAAAGAAGATGTGACCTCTTCCTATGATAGATAAAGGTATCCACTCGCCTACAACCTCTTCAATGGCAAAAGATTGGCTCAACTGCTTGAGGTACATTATGAAAATATAGGGGGAGAGGGGTTCACCTTGACGTACCCCTATAGAAGCTTTAAAAGAAACACCACAAGTAATGAAGATCTCACCAGAGGCAATAGTTTCCATGATGAGGCTTGTTGGTGGTATTTTATGTTATTTATTTTCACTTGTATTAGCTAATTGGGTTGACTGTCCTTAGACCCATTAGTGTTAGTTTGTATTATGTTATATTGTGAATTTGATACATCATACCTTGAGACAAGGCTATATGTATGAATATGTATATGACACTCTCTGTAACCATGATCTCTTCACATGGTATCAAGAGCATCCGCGTAATTTCCAAAACAAAGCCTTTTTTCTTTTTCAAAAGCGTCCTTTGTTTCTTTCCCTCCACGTCGTTGCACCCCCACCGCCCGCCTGTCCCTCCCTCGTACCCATAGTTTTTTGTCACCACCAGTCACTGCCGCTTGCCACATGACACGTGTGGTAAGCCTCCACTGTTGGCCGCTAGGCATGCAGGTGGCGGCTATGCATTAGCACATCACCGATACCACTGCTTGTGGGTCAGTTGACAAGTATGATAGCCTCTTTCCTGTTGTCTTGTCGAGGAGGATCCCTATCACTGCTTTCCTTATCTTCGATAAGGGAGTTATATGTGAAGGTCCCCCTTGGAGTTGCACTCATTTACCCTTTATTGGGTGTTCTTTGGCGTAGAAACCTATGTGAAAATTTTATTGGTATTCCTCCCTGTCTTTGTCACCCACCAGATCTGACTGATGGTGTGTTGATGTTGACACCGTAGGAAACCATTTCTAAAAATAAGATTGTAAACCTTATGCTTTCCTTTTTGTCTCTTTCCTCTCCATGCATTTTCCCAATCTACATGAGTGAGTGTCAATAATTGTTAAGTATTTATTATCTCCCTCCTATCACTATACATCTTTCTTGTAATAGTACTTCAAGTCGTGCTTCTTTTTTGACTTTCTCCTTTCATTGTGCATCTTACCAGTGACTTCTCATATACATCATTGTTCTAACCAGTGTGCTACTATGATATCCTTCTCCACCACTATTCTATCTATGTGATATATTGATATCTTTCTCCACTGACGTCCTATATATGTGAATTTTTCATTTGTATGAGGTTGATGGCAAAGATTCAATTCAGATCATTGTCTAAAGTCACAATGCTCCTATCTCCATAATCAAGTTGAATGGAGAAAATTACCTACTCTGGATGAGTTTTGTTCAAACCATCATGGAGTCCATAGAAAATGTTATATTCATTGACAACGCTACTAAGGAACATGAAAATATACAGAGGGACAGAATTTTCTTTTTTTCATTTGTTGATAATTACTTCACTTTTCATAATTATAACATGCTTATCCGGGCTGTATCAGAACATGTTGAGCTAAGGGCATGTTTGGTTGAACTGTAAACAGAAACATGAACCGTAAACGGAAACATGTGTTGCAACTCAGGCCTGTTTGGTAGGAAGTTGTTGCAGTTCCTTACATTTAAATGACTGTTTTTGGGTTTTAAGTTTTATTTGGTAGGGTTTTTTGTGGTGTAGTTGGCTGAATTTAAACTGCATGCGACCTCATCATCAGCCCCAAAATCACAAGCTTTGTACCACGCCTGAAACCGACGTGTTTGGGTGCAGAAGCACCATAACCTCACACATCTCACGTTCTCTCGGGCTTTAGAGCTGTAACCAGCGGGATCTCAGCAAAAAGCTGTCATACACCAAACATTTACAGAAGAACTCATTGAATTTCTTCAGCACAGTAACAAACAAAATGGATGCAATATAAAACGTATGATTATATTTGATGTGGTTTTTGAATCATCTAATTGCATCCTACAACACCGTACCAATCTAGCCCTCAGTGTGTTTTTATACTCACTGCGTTTGGTTGGATAGAAAGTAACTTCACACCGCAGGAACCAATTATACGTAAATAGTTAGACCATGTACAAAAATCCTGAAAACAGACTGCGCCCTTTTTAGATGCAGTTCGTTCCCACATTCTCTGCATCTTGCAACGGTGAAGCTCTGCCTCCGCTCTATCTACTCATCTCATCACCTTGCTCATAACTTCTGCTGTAAAGCTTGAAATCGTGGCTGAGTGACAATAGATTTTTGTGTGGTATGTTTACCACAGGTAGTAAGAACCTGAAACAACTCACAACCAAACGTGTAGTCTGGTTGGAGCTACATCCAACCAAACCAAAGAAAAATATAATTCTTGCTTCTTGTATACCCGTTGGTCCTGGTGCACACAAATCATTGCCCAACCTCCTGACATTCTTATATCCATGGTCACATCAAGAAAAATATAATTCTTGCTCTGAGGTTCTAATCCATAGATCAGTGGGTCTTGTCTATATGGATTATAATGGATAAGAAAATAGATAGAATGAAATCACTTATGCAACTAAAACCCGACATCTTGGGATTCCTATAACAAAATAATTTTACCTATCTAAAATCAAGTACAGATCAAAGGATGAAACATCACAAAAACTTGTCAGGAATCCATACACTTCATTCGATTGGGTCCCTGGGAGTTGGTTCTCCTACATGAATATATTCATCATTTAATAAAAAAGAAATAGATTGAGAATAATTTATTCACTAAGAAAATAGAGTTGATACAACGAACATGGAAACGAGAAATGGGGTTAGTCTCCATACTGTGAAAAAGGGACTAATCAAACATGATTTTAAGGACAAAAATTACGAAGAATGTAACTAGCTAAGGACTCTATGCTAAAGATTGGATCTAAAATTGGATGTCTTTTCTTGTGGAGTCCCCCCTCTTTTAATAGGATAAAGAGGGGTAGAAATCCTGAAAGGAGAGGAGAAAGAAGTGGAAGAGAGGCTGATGTATGTATTACTCAAGATAATAATTTTTTTCTTCAGTAGGCAATAGAGAAAATCATTGATTGTCTTCTTTTGACCCTTCCAATTTTGACTCTTTTCTCTACAGATTCCCACTTCTAAAGTTTCATACAAATTTCGACAGATAACAAGGTTTAAAGTGTGCCCAAAAATACATTTTACCTATAGGCCTTTGAATTCTCTTTCCAATGCATATTTTAATAATAAATTCTGCCTTAGGATGTGAGAGTTATGCTAATTTTGGTGCAGGATATATTTAAATCAGGCACTGTGCAAAAACGAACATGCATGTTCACCGGTTGATTAGACAGTTAAATGACTTCCAGAGCCACTGAAAAATATGTTTTTCCTATAGAAATTAAAATTACCATTTCAAAACATATCTAAATTTTAATTTTGAAATTTCTATGTGGGAGTTATGACTGTTTTGGTGTGAGATATATCAAACTTTACGAAAAATCTGAAAGGTCGCCTATCTTTCATATTTTCTTATCTTGATTTAAATGCTTCAATAATTCCTAAAAATTTAGAGAAATATCATAAGAATTCAAAAAAAGAACATCAAGAGGATGAAAGTGCAATTGATTTCCAAATGAAACTAAAATTACCAAAAAGTCTTAATTAATTATCCTAAATAATGCCAAAATAAATGATGATTATACATTCATCAAGTCCTATTGATTGTCCAGTCAGTCAAATGGATATTCCAGTTGATCGATTGGTGTACCAGTCGGTCGAATGGACACTCCAGTCAGACAATTGTCAGCCAGTGTTGTTTAAGTCAATTACCTTAATATTTTAGTAACCAAGTTAAACCTTATGCATGAGTAAACTCCTATTCCAGATGCATGTTATGCATGTGACCTTATAGGTCCCAATTACTTTGGCAGTGAATGTTCATAACTAGATTATGACATCACAAGCAATGAGTGATATCTAACAACACATCATTGATACCCATGTAATTGAAAAGTTAGAAGAAAAAAAAATTCAACCTACTTATGTGATCAGTGTCGTAGTGATCATATAGTTCCTTTATCATTGATATGCAGATTTAATGTGAGTATATGGAATCAGGATCCCTTTAATACTCAATCTTTATTTATTGAAGTAGAGTAGACTGTCGAGATACACATGTGCTTAATATCAAATATTGACTCGCATGAGCAACCATGCATTTCTCAATCTTGCTTATCAAGTGTCTAGTATATCATCTCCGGTAAGAGGGACAACTCTCATCTACATCATGCATTGTCAATTCCAATATGT
Source organism: Alisma plantago-aquatica (assembly GCA_963693085.1). Taxonomy (NCBI): domain Eukaryota; kingdom Viridiplantae; phylum Streptophyta; class Magnoliopsida; order Alismatales; family Alismataceae; genus Alisma; species Alisma plantago-aquatica. Next base: position 899,741,830 of record OY856411.1, read on the forward strand.
CACAACGTACTCGAGCACCGCCGTTATAGCAACCCTTATTCAGGGTCACGTTGGATGGTGTGGGAGTTTATCGAATGACATGTGATGAGTGTAGTGACTTCATATTTAATAACTAAAATCACCACTATCACTTTGGGAGTTGATTATGACTACCATTTAATGGTTCTATATATCACTCTCAAGGTAGTTCTGTTTGGTACATTGTTCTCCAATATTTACCTATGTGCTTGTCTTGATATCATATATCATGACTAATGAGATTGTGTCATCAGCCAACACACATTCTAGTCTTATGTATCATTACAATCATCATATGACTGACTCTCTAGACATGGATATCAATAGTTTAATGTATGTCATATTGTGTACATGACCAGGCCTAGCATTTTTGGTTGGACTATTGAGATATCAAAGTAATCTTGGTCTAATGCATTAGGAGGTTGTCAAAAGAATCATGAAATATCTAAAAGTTACACTGCACCAAAAACTAGTATTTCAAACAGAATTACTTGAGGCAATAAGTTACTCGGATGCAAACTTTGGAGGTGACAAAGATGATGGGAAATCACATCAGGAAACATGTTCTTTTTTGTGGTATAATCATATTCTAGAGAAGTAAAAAATAAAGGTGTGGTTAGATACACACTGGAAGTTGAGTATATTACTTGTAGCTTAGTGACTACCCATACGGTATGGATTCGAAGATTTTTCATTGATATGAATCTTAAATGTAAAGATGATCCAGTTCAAATGTATTGTGACACCAATTAGTATGATAAATAGTGGTACAAGTAGTTATAAATAAAAAAACGTTGAAGTACAATACCATTATATTTATGATATTGTACAACAAGGCAATCCCCATAAGTGATATAATTGTTGATTCACTAACAAAAGGAAATACGAAAAATATTTTAATTTAATGTGATTGGATAAATTGAAACTCCTTTGTATTTGAGGGTGTTGAAAGATCCTTACAACATCAAGCTACCTACATAAGGAAGATTGCAAATCACTGTAAACAAGTATGGCAGACCAACACAAGAAATGACAGCTTGGATAGAATTGGCAAGTGGACCCGTCCGTATGATAAACAAATCAAAATGAAGTTGATGTGGCGATTAGGGGGAAAATGGGGTATTGTGATGTAGTTGATAGGGATGAGCACGGTGAGTGGATGTTTGGGAGATGTTGCAATGTTGAGGTGAACGATACTTTAGAAGGAGAGATTATTGCCATTCTCGAGGCAATAGAGATAGCTAATGGAAAATCCCTCACCAAGATACACATTGAATATGATTGTAAGAACGTGATTATGATCAAAACAGGTGAGGTGGACAGATATCTAAGATTTGCAAAACAAATCATCAGGATAAGGAGCTTATGGAAGAGAAACCGGTTCATCTCCCACATTGTGATAGATAAGAATAACGTAGCAGATAAATTGGCTAAACACCATAAAAAAAACCAAGATGTTACTCAATACGTGAGACCTCCTGAAAAATAAGTCAGCTGATTCTAAATTATTGTAATGGCAGTAGTACTGCCACATTTCCTTATGTTTATGAATATCGTCAATGTATTCCTTTTAATTCTCAGCTCGTAAGAGGAGGACGAGATGAATAGAACTCCTCCTGACTTCCCCTTAAAAAAATCACACTTTAAATAAACTTCTGTGGACCTCATAAATAGTGGGACAATACATATAAAAGAAAAGGAATAGTATTTCATTTGACAAAAGTGCATTGGATACTTCAAACGAATAGTGTAAGGAGAGTTATTTGATCCTTTTGACCAAGCGGAAGATGTTGACATATGGTCAAACGACAAATAAATGTTTCCTAATTAATAGCCAACATAGGCCAACTGAGCCAATCCTCAGGATATGAGGATTCACGTAACCAAAATAGTTGAAACACTTTAGGGACAGAGTGGGTTCCTTGGGGAGTACCTCATCTATATAACCGTGAGTTCTCGACTCATACTAGACACACCAAAAGTGGAATCGAAACAACCCACAAAAATTCTAAAATACTAGATGTCCCCTCTCGACAACCCAAGAAACAATATCATTATCTCTTCTTCGGCATACCACCTAACGACTGCAAGTCAAAAATAGTTGTTTCATTGAACTTTCTGGGATAAATTTACTGCATCTTTTTAAACATACAAGGATATCTTTCATTATAAATATTACAAGGACCATGAACCATACACCTAATGATAATTATTTTCCAAAGACTCTTCATGATTATCAATATCTCAATCAAAACAATGTGTCTACATGTTTGATAGTCTTAAATCTATTATCACAATCAAGAGTTTTGTTTATCACAATCAAGAGTGACTAACAAATGCATGTGTGGAAGCCCTCATATTTGGAACATTATAATTGAAAGATATGATTAAAAAAATCATTGATCATATTATATAAATAAAATGATGATTGTAAATATGTATACCTAAAATTAGTCCTCCAAATGGTTGATTTAATGATGTCATCTCTGAGTTATTTTTTCTTGATATTAAAGATTCTACACATAGTTATTTTTTCTTGTTTTACATACAATGTCAGGTTGATTTTTACTTGATATTTTGCCAAAATGTTCAATGTACTCATGTATTAGACCATTTTGTATTACATGTGAATCTAATGAAAAGGTAAGGAAGACCAGCCCATGCACATAAAGTTCTGGTGTCATGAAATTTTTTCTCGTGTATCGTACTTATCTAAATGATGATGGTAAAATTATACATTTTTGTATATTCTTTGTATTTTTAATTCCAAAGAAACATGGAATCTTTGATATTAGCAAATGTATGTACTCAAAGATTATCTTGATTATTTCTATGCCATGATAAATGATACTACCGCTTCTAAGTAATGCAGTGTTTCTTTCAACATCATGATCATGTAATCGCTATATTAACACATTTTTTTACAATTACCTTCAATTTGATTACATTTAATATCATGTCTTCATCCGTCCTCCCATAAGGAAAAAGTGATGGATATTTTAATGACATATAAATTGGGTAGTTTTTACTGATTCTTTTGAGTGTGTTTTCTTGCCCAATCCCAAATTAAAAAAAATCTTAACCTCCAGTACTACATGATCCAGCATGTTTCCAGTTATCCGTAAATATCCTTCGAAGTTACAATACGCTGTGAATACAAACTAACCCCAAATCCACATAGGGATAAGATTTTCTTTCTTTCATTTGTTGATAATTACTTCACTTTTCATAATTATAACATGCTTATCCGGGCTGTATCAGAACACCATAACCGCGTGGTCAGGTGCAGAAGCACCATAACCTCACGCCCCTCACGTTCTCTCGGGGTTTTTATGCTGGTTGCTGTAACCAGTGGGATCTCAACAAAAAGCTGTCAGACACCAAACATTTATAGTGGATGCAATATAAAACGTATGATTATATTTGATGTGGTTTTTGAATCATCTAATTACATCCTACAACACCGTACCAAACTATCCCTCAGCGTATTTTTAAACTCACTGCGTTTGGTTGGACAGAAAGTAACTTCAGGTGAAATGTCAATAAATTTGATCTCTCTGGACATTTTCAGTTCACGATCTTGATTGCCCAACTTCTTCATTAAATTTCTATGTAGAGTCCTGGATTTACAATATAATCATGGCATGCCCCTTCAAAGAATTAGAAGTTTTAAAATATTACATTAAATTTGAAAATTCGTATGGACCCAAGTCGCTTCCATCTTCTTTTACAATCGCTCGCATTGGAGACTTACGGAATATGGAACGACAGTACACATCCTTATTTCATTGTTTTCCAACACATGAACCACTAGGCATTGTAGATAGACATATTTCAAGATTGGATAGAATTCATAGAGCAAAACCAGATTTCTTCTTCGTATTAACAAATGCCTTTTTTTATTAAATATTCATTCAATAAAAAGAGAAATAGAAAATCGTAACTGCAAGATTTGATGAGGAGTACATAGACAGAGAAAGGTTCTTGTTGGCACAGGGAAGTACTTAGAACTTTTTGTCAAAATGTAAAGATAAGAAAAATTCTAGCCATAATTAGTTATCTACCCGCAGGTATACCCGGAGCAATAAAAAAAGCATATTTTAATGCATCCTAGAGATATTCTACATGTAGCCTTTTTTGTATTATTGTCCATACAAAGGTCATGCAAAGTGCATGTAAAGTATAGTTATTGTATTTATTATCCAACGAATTGCACATGTGATATCTCAATCCACCACAACTACACGAAAAATATTTAGATTTAAATTTTTATTTGTTTCTAGTTCCTTCAATGTTTCTTTTTCAAAAAGCTTTGTTGCATCTCCATTTTCCCCCAGTCCAGATCCTTTTCAAATATGCATGTATTGTACGTACATTAACGGGTACTTTTTATTTGTAATTTATTTCATATGTTACGAAGTGTAAAGCTCATACAAAGAGCAGATAATGTATGCACTTCCTTACATATTTTACTTGTGATATCTAATTCCATCAAATTAGTACTTGTACAGACATATAACACTAATTGCCTCTCTACTTCTTCTCACTCCATATTCTTTCACAAATTTGTAAGTATTGTAAATTTATCAACTGTACTGAATTTTCTTATCTATATTGTTTCTAATTATTAAACATTTATTTCAAGTCTGAATGAAAGTTCACTCTCCCGTTCAAGTGATTGTTCTTGATGATCGGAGGTTATCTTAAACTTTGTTGGCGTACAGTACCAACACAGATACAAGACGTATAGTATAATACATGAATCATTTGTGGAGAGTAATTATCCTAATTCAATACAGTACATGATACTTTTCTAGAGCCTAGGGTAATGGGCCCAGGTGTTACACTCCCCACAAGTTGGGACATGTCATATTCATTCTAAAGCATAGACCTCCAAAGCCTTAAACCTATAAACAAAATAGTGATACGATGGGATAGAATGCAATAGAAACAAAGACAGGGAACGAGTTAGTTATTCTTAACTCCTAATGGCCAAAGAGAGCCCTTTCATTCAATTCTTAATTAAAAAATTAAGAGTTAATCAAATCTCCCCAAGTAGGATTTGAACCTATGACCAATCGGTTAACAGCCGACCGCTCTAACACTGAGCTACTGAGGAATAACGGGACATTTGATCTGATAGAGTTCAACTCTCATTCTCAACCCATGAACAATATGAGTCTGAAACTTCCTTTGTAACTCTCGGAACTTCTTCGTAATGGCACCAAGATTGGATTTTGCTTCCATGACCTGTCTCTAGTGTATGTCCTTATGGGTAACGAGGTCCCATATTGTTATGTAAAGTAAATCCTCATTTTGTCCTAGAATGCCTTATGTTGAGGCCCCCATGTTTCCTTTATGCAATAATCTTCAGCCATGCAGTGGTGCTCAATTTCTTTTGCTCATCATTAGTACCCAAGTTGAAGTTCCTAATGACTTGATCAATCCCTTCACATGTGGCCATTGGAAGTTGTGTTAGTTGCATGTGGTAAGTAGGCACAAAGTTTAGGACCAACCTCACCAATGATACCCACCCAACAAAGGAGAGAGTATGGTTCGCGCAAGAGTTGATTTTGTTGTCAATTGCATTTAGAGTTGATAGGTAAATCCCTATGTTTTCCCTGATATGTAGGATTGGCATGACCAAGTGCCTTCCCAGATTAGGGGGTTGTTCAATTCCCATTCTTCTACTAACCTGCCTTTGCACAATACTTGGTGTGTTTTTAGAGAATAACATTACAAACTTCTCTTCAGATAAGGTATGTCCTGATACATTCCCAAACATTTCAAGACATGCCATAATAGTTCTTTCTTGATGTATCGATGCATCCTCAAACAATATTATGTTATTTTCAAAGAAGATGTGACCTCTTCCTATGATATCCAAAGGTATCCACTCGCCTACAACCTCTTCTATGGCAAAAGATTGGCTCAACTGCTTGAGGTACATTATGAAAATATAGGGGGAGAGGGGTTCACCTTGACGTACCCCTATAGAAGCTGTAACATCCCTGACCTGGGTTATAAGCTAACCCTAGGTGTTTTGCCTAAATATGTAATTAAAACCTGGTGATTATCTTTTTACATGTAATTAAGTTCCTCAGGAACATATACTTTCAATTTTGTCCTTTTTAATCAAAGTTGTAGTATTATTTTGGTAATGCAGGGGCTTATGTGAAAATTACCCAGTTAAGGGGATAAATTGCAAATTTCACAATTTAAGATGTTCCTCTGATGATGAGACATCATATGAGTGAATATGATGAGACATGACGGATTTCCCAAGCTTGGGCATCTAGATGCAGCTTGTGGAATAATCCTTATGCTTGAAAACCCTAATTTGGAGTAAAATGCAGTTTACCCAATTTGAGGGGTGCAACTTGTAAAATAAACCATCTAGAACATCTTTTATGACTCTTGTCATCATTTAGAGTAGAAATGGTGAAAGGTACACATCAATGAATAATCAGATAAGAAAAATGACATTTGTACATAAAATTCACTAAGTTTGAGTAAGGAAACCTTTCATGTATGTACCCTAGTTGAAAGTTGGCTTTCTTTACCCCTAGATCTTGAGATTTCATGAGCTTTGCATAAGTTTAGATGAGGATTGGACGTGCCTTATAAATAAGGAGGGACTTGGATGAGAGTTACATGCTTTAGAGGTCCTTATGGTGAAAATCAGCCTAAACTATATAAACACCTTTCTTTCCAAACCAAGCAAACGTTTTCCTTCACTTCCTCACTTCTCATCTTTCTCAACCGACCAAGGCCAAGCTCTGGAGCTCAAGGAAATGACCAACCTGTTCTAAGGTAAGAGGACACCACCTTCTAGCTTGGATTCATGGAGGAAATCATGTTAAAAGGATGGATTGCTAGTTTTCTCACTTAGCTTTCTCGTTCTAGCCATCTTTTCCCAACCTTTCTTTGGAGAATCGACCTTGGCCGACCTATGGAGCTCAAGACACCATTAAAGACTTGAAGCTTGGAAGCTTGGAGCTCAAGGAACGACCTTAAGGCGGGTTTTATAACTCTAACCCTTAGCCTTGTTATGCATATCTTTGTTCTTGTTTTCTATGATTAGTTCTTCTTCTACCTCCCTTCTTCCTTGCTCTTTTGCAAGCAAAACGGTGTAGGAACCGACCTGAACAGAGGTTGAGGATGATGGGCGTGGATTCCTATGTCACTTTATGAAACTACCTTGAACCCTTTTGGTCCAAACGGGTGCAACTCGTTTAAGGTCAAACGGGTTCAACCCGTTTGATCTCAAACGATCCTGCAAGATCATTTGGATCAAAACGACCCCAAGACCATTTCATAGGGTTGACCAAGCGTGGACCGTTTGGGTTTTCTGTTCAAAATTATGTAGGCTAATGACCCATCAAATTTGAGGGGTTAACTCCAAAGGAATCGTAGGTTGAAGGCCAATCAATTAGGGAATAGAATTGAATTAAGTACTGATTTTCTAAACTAATTAACTTGAACTTTTGGGCAAACGGGTTCCAACCCGTTTGAGTGAGTTGACCAAGCATTGACCGTTTGGGATACATGTTCATAATATATTGAATTTCATTCCTACAAAGAATTGTAATCTAATTCTTAACCAATTAAGAGTTGAGGACACTTCAATAACCTAACCCTAATCGGGTGAAAATTGCTGTTTTCAATATAGATCTTGTTGAGTTTTGGGTTGAAGGACCCAAACGGGTTCCAACCCATTTGGGGGATCATCCAAACGATCTCACACTCGTTTAGTGACACCCCAAGATCGTTTGGAGGTCTAGGGTTAAAGGAATGTGATGGTTTGAGGGTCCAATTACAAGATGTTGATAAATTGATGAAAAGTGCTGATTTTTAATTTAGTTAGGGCTCAACCCTTATCAAATCATTTTGGTTTTTGGTCAAACTTTGGGCAAACAGTCTCAAGATCGCTTGGAGGTCATCCAAACGACCTCAAGACCGTTTGAGTCAAGTTTGGGCCCAATTGGAGGTCAATTGATAGGTTCAACTCTGATTTGAATCATATTGTTGAACATTGAAGATTAGCCGATTAGAAACCCTAATTGAGTTAGATTTAACCCTAATTGGCTTTCAATTGAGGGTCAATTTGGTGTCCAGTTGATTGAGGCTCATCCTAATTGACTCAATTTGTATATGGTTAACATGGCTTGGGCCAATTGAAAGCTTCAACATAAGAAATCCTTTTCAAGCATAATCTTTGAGTCACCTTTTATGTTCATGCGGTTTGAACCCAAGTAGACTCACACTCGTTTGAGTCCAAACGGGTTCACACCCGTTTAAGCTCAAACGGGTTCACACTCGTTTAGGCTCAAACGGGTCCACACTCGTTTGGAGTTAAATGGGTCCACACCGGTTTAAGATTAAGTGGGTCCACACTCGTTTAAGGTTCAAATGGATTCAAGGTCTTTTGAGATTAAACAAGTTCAATGTCGTTCAAGAATCAAATGGGTTGAAGGTTGAAGGTTAAACCCTAAAACAATTGGAGACCTTCAAGGTTGATTATACTTAAATCACTTGAAGGTGTAAATGGTTCAATGATGATCTAATCTAAACCCTAATGGTAACCTAAGATGTTAAGGGACTAAGGGGCTAATGAATTGACCCATGATGATGGTCAATGGGTAAATTACCAAAATGCCCCTAAAAGGTTCAATTGAGTGATACCTTGTTTTAATCAAACCCTAATCACATGATAGTGATGAATCTTAATCTTATCTGAGGTCTTTAATGATGATGTTTCTCATACATGAGTATGTTATGAGATCATTTCACCATGAGGTGAATAGTAAACCCTAATACTAGGGTGATGACATGTAATGTGAATAGTAAACCCTAATTGATGAAAACCAGGGAAACCTAGCTCTTGTATGAGTAGGGAGATACAACTTCTTTAAATGAGTTATTTACTGTTATCGGTTGATTTAACCATGCAGATTCCATTATGAGGATGATCATATCCAGTTATGGATGATGATACTATATTCATTGAAAGCATGTTGTTAGCTTTATGAATAGTGATATATCCTGATGCCTTGTTAATAGCATCTTATGAGATTGATAGCCTGTGAGAGCCATGAATACCATCAAGGTCATGCTTTAAGAGATGACTTGTGATTAGAATATTGAGAAATGACAATTGATGAGAGTTAGGCTTGTTACATTTAGTATTCTTCCTTCATAGCTGCTATGCTAATGATTAATGTTTGAAAACATGTATGATGATAAAAGAATACTGAAATGTACCTAACTAATCAAGTATAATCATACCATGTAGAGCCCTCATCATAGATCCATCATTGTCAGGAGTTAAATGATGGTGAAACAGGTTTTCCTAAGGGAATTCCTGGAGCACATACTTTTGAATATGTGGGGTAATATGGATGTGAATTTCCTTACATCCTAGTGTAGGAATTGATGTAGATGTATCTTTATTCTATCAATCCTTCACTATGTGTTCATGACGGGGTGATGTAACACTAATCTCCCGAGGAAATTTTTTATACCGCATCGATGAGAGATAAACAAGAAATCTTTCGATGGCGAAGAGAGTACAGAATGCCACTGTGACTCTAATAGCGAAGTACCAGAATACCCTGGTAAGCTACTGTAACAGAGACACTAGATGTCCTGCATGTTGATCCTCATACTGACCGAGGAAGATGAGGTCATAAGAATCCGGCTCTTTTGATGACCTATGTATGATACCGATGCGACTTAATAGTGATCGGTTGGAGTATGAGCGGTATACCTCATCTCCGCAGGGCATAATGATGTTTGTAAAACATAATCAACCGCGTAGCATATCTGCTTAGGTTGAACCACGAAATACATTGGTTGATGATACATTACTTAGTATACATGGTCTTCATATTCCTTAAATGTTGTTGTTCTAATTGATAACAATCTGCTGTTGATTACCTTAGAACTTTTATTGCCTATGTTATTCTTGGTTGCTATAATAAAGCTTCTGGCGGAGAGTTATAACTCTCGCTGGGACAATTATTTAAAATTGTCTCACCCCGTAGATTTCAACTTTTTAGGTGGTCGTCGAGGACGAAGGAATCAATCTTCAGGTGACCAATATCAGCAGTAGCACCTTCAGCAGCAGCAGCACCAGGAGCAGCAGTGAATCTCAGGTGAAGATACTGACTGCTGAGTCATGTAGTTAGATGGTCTTATGTCGTCTCTGTACTCTCAGGTCCTTGGAGTCTTTTGGTTTGAGATTTTGGGTTTTAAATCTTGAGATTTTGTATCTAACTGTATATAATCACTCATGAAGTGATCTAACAGAGATGTAATCCGTTTACCTTGTTTCTTAAAAAAGGAGTTTCATGATTTCAAGATCTTGTTTCAAAAAGTTTTAATTTCCCGTGATTTTTGTCTTCCGCTGTTAAACGAATCGCTTCCGCTAAGTTTATATCGTGGTTTTGTAGATCGGAGCCCACAATTAAGTGGTATCAGAGCTCTAGGTTCGCTGAGTCTACAGAGACATAGGACTTAGGATGTCGAGTCTATCCTTAGTATTTCTTTCTTATCTAATAGAGTCTTCTGCTCCTCAGGAGAAGAAGATAATTAAGGATGTCTGAGCAACACGAAGAGTACGTGGCAGAAAGTAGTGTTGCTGCACCCCAAGGAGGTGCAAGGAACCCGGAGATAGAACAACCTGTACCTGAGCCACCCAGAGAACCACCTCAATTTGACCCAGCTGACATGGGAAACCCAGCTGTTCAAACTATGTTTGGGCAGTTTATGACTGCTATGACACACATCACTGACAGGATGCCTATGCCTGCACCTAGGGCACCTGCCCAGCCTGAAGGACAAGGTATCGGTAAGATGTTCGAGTGACTTCGTCGTGTCAGAGCAACCAAATACTTTGGAACAGATGATCCTGCAGATGCCGATCTGTGGTTAATAGAGTTGGAGAAAGCTTTTAGAATCCTCAACATCCCTGAAGCTCAGAAGGTTAGACATGCTGTCTATCTTCTCAAGGGAAGTGCTGGTCACTGGTGGACCATGGAAGAGCAGAAGAGGCCTGGAGTGGAGATCTCGTGGGAAGATTTTTGTCGGGAATTTATCAATAGATATTTTCCAAAGACCTTCCTAGATGAGAAGATCTCTCAGTTTGAGAGTTTGAGGCAACGCATGATGAACATTAGCGAGTATGAAGCTAAGTTTATGGAGTTATTGCGGTTTTGTCCGCACATGGCTGCCACAGAAGAAGAAAGAATCAGAAGGTTTGAGAAGGGTTTAAACGCCGACTTGACTACTCCTGTGTCTGCCCTAGAGAATCGGGAGAGGTTTGCTACCTTCGTTGAGTCAGTCCGAAGGATAGAGAAATCCGTAGTCGAGAAGAGACAAACCCATAATAGATATCCGCAGTTCCAGGGTTCTATATCTAGAGACTTTAAGAAACCTAAATTCTCTGCACCTACACCTCTACCACCCAGAACTAGTGCTCAAGCACAGTGGACACCGAGTAGAGGCAGGGGACGAAGCCTACCACTACAAGAGACTCACAGTTCAGCATCAATGTCAGTTACAGGACCACTCAGACCACAACAACTGGAGAAGAGCTGTTACAACTGTGGGAAGGTGGGACATTTGATGAAGGACTGCCAATCTAGGCCTGTCAGTGTGACACAGCCTCCGAGACAGAGTCAACAGGGATCACAGAGAAGGCAATCTCAAGGAGCAGCTCGAGGACATGGACAAGCTTCTCAAGCTGGATCATCAGCACCACCTCAACACCAGGCGACAGCGAGGTTCTTTGCTATGAACCCACCAGATGCAGTGGTCAATCCACAGGTAGTGGCAGGTCAGATGGAACTTTTATATTCTGATATGTCTAAATCCTGTGTTGTATCTGTTTTGATTGACCCGGGTGCTACACACTCCTTTGTCACTCAGAGAGTGATTCGTAGCTGCAATATGACAATTAGTCATAGGGCAGATAGCTTATTTTTGGAGACTCTGTTGAGTGGGTCTGCCATTTTGCAGGAGGTATGCTCTCCCTGCATCCTCTTCTTTTCTGATCATCGCATTCAAGTGGACCTTATACCACTTGATATGCAAGGATTTGATATAATCCTCAGGATGGATACCTTAGAAAGGTATCGAGTTGTCTTGGATTGTGAATCCAAACAGGCTGTGTTTGCTAATGATAGCAGCACATGGATCTTTCAAGGTGAGAGAAAGATTCTGCCCACCTGTCTTGTATCAGCTATGGTTGCTAACAAGCTGATGAGGCAAGGATGTTATGCATTCCTGGCACATGTAGTAGATGTTACCAAAGAAGGTCCCAACCCTGCTGAAGTTCCTATAGTCAGGGAATTCAAGGACGTGTTTCCTGAAGAACTTCCAGGTATACCACCGCCTCGGGAAATTGATTTTGAAATCAATTTGATCCCAGATACAAAACCTATAGCCCAGACACCGTATAGGATGGCGCCATCTGAGATGGCAGAACTCAAGAAACAACTTCAAGAGTTGCTTGAGAAAGGTTTTATCCGACAGAGCACTTCACCGTGGGGTGCTCCACTTTTGTTTGTTAAAAATAAAGATGGGTCAATGCGGTTGTGCATTGATTATAGACAACTCAATAAAGTAACAATAAAGAATAAGTACCCGTTGCCGAGGATTGATGATCTTTTTGACCAGTTGCGTGGTGCAACAATCTTCTCAAAGATAGACTTGAGGTCTGGATATCATCAACTCCGTATTAAGGATAGTGACATATCAAAGTCTGCCTTTAGGACACGATATGGTCACTATGAGTTCACGGTTATGTCGTTTGGACTAACCAATGCACCGGCTGAATTCATGGAACTCATGAATAGAGTTTTTCAACCTTTCCTTGATCAGTGTGTTGTCGTTTTCATAGATGACATTCTGATTTATAGTAAGGATGCTCAGCAGCATGAACAACATCTCCGACAGGCTCTAACTCTGCTAAGAAAACATAAGCTATATGCTAAGTTTAGCAAGTGTGAGTTCTGGTTGCCGGAAGTATCTTTTCTTGGACATGTGATATCTGCCTCGGGTATTCGTGTTGACCCTACAAAGGTAGAATCTGTTCTACAGTGGGAACAACCGAAGACACCAACGGAGATTCAAAGTTTCTTGGGATTAGCTGGTTATTATCGAAGGTTTATTAAGAATTTCAGTTCTATAGCCTTACCCTTAACCAAGTTAACCCGGAAGGATATTCCTTTTACCTGGAGTGATAAGTGTCAACAGTCTTTTCAGCTGTTGAAGAAGAGGTTGACAAGTGCACCTGTGCTTGTGTTACCTGAGCAAGGAAAAGGATACATAGTTTTCTGTGATGCCTCCAAGAATGGACTCAGATGCGTGTTGATGCAGGATAAGCAAGTGATTTCTTTTGCTTCACGACAGCTTAAGAAACATGAAGAGAATTATCCGACACACGATCTGGAGTTAGCTACTGTGGTTCATGCCCTGAAGATCTGGAGACATTATCTCTACGGAGAGACATTCCAGATTTTCACAGATCACAAAAATCTTAAGTATATCTTCTCTCAGCATGAGCTTAACATGAGGCAACATCACTGGATGGAGTTAATTAAGGATTATGATTGTACAATAGATTACTATCCAGGAAAGGCCAATGTAGTTGCAGATGCCTTGAGTAGGAAATCAGCAACATCATCCTCTGATAGGGCACAATTAAACTCTTTAGTATGCCCTAGGAGAGATATGCTTATCTCCTTAAGGCAAGACAATGTACAGATGAAGGTGTCATGGATTGCCGGGTTGTTGGCTGAGATGCATATCAAACCCACCCTAAGAGAACAGATTAGGGAGACACAGCAAGTTGATGTTGCAGTTCAACAGATTAGATCAGAGTATGGAAATGAGAAGCAAGATGGATTCTATGACTCAGATGATCATGTAGCATGTTATCATGGGAGGATGATAGTGCCGGATATGGATAACCTGAGGAAGTTAGTCCTGGAAGAAGCTCATTCTTCAATGTATGCTATGCATCCAGGAAGCACCAAGATGTATCGAAACTTGAAAGATTTGTATTGGTGGCCTGGAATGAAGAAGGATGTTGCAGAGTTTGTGATGAGGTGTCTTGTGTGTCAGCAAGTTAAAGCTGAACACCAAAAGCCTGCAGGAATAATGCAACCTTTACCCATACCACAGTGGAAGTGGGACCATGTGACCATGGACTTTGTTGTTGGCCTACCCAGGACAAGCAAAGGACATGATTCCATTTGGGTAGTTGTTGATAGGTTGACTAAGACAGCACATTTCTTACCTATCAAAACAACCTTTTCTACTGAAAGGTTATCACAGTTGTATGTTCAAGAGATAGTGCATTTGCACGGAGTTCCTGTCACCATAGTTTCTGACAGAGGTCCCCAGTTTACAAGTCACTTTTGGGAGCAGCTACATAGAGCCTTAGGCACCAAGCTAAGGTTTAGTACAGCTTTTCATCCACAAACTGATGGACAGTCGGAAAGAACCATACAGACCTTGGAAGACCTGTTGAGAGCATGTGTTCTCCAGTTTACCGGAAGTTGGGATCTACACCTAAGCTTGATAGAGTTTGCCTATAACAATAGCTATCAGCATAGTATTGATATGGCACCTTATGAAGCCTTGTATGGTAGACTTTGTAGATCCCCTTTGTGTTGGTATGAGACTGGTGAACATCAGTTGTTAGGTCCTGATCTTGTGCAGCAAACTACAGAGAAGATCAAAGTTATACAATAACAGCTTAAGACTGCACAGGATAGACAGAAGTCGTATGCTGATAAGCGTCGTAGACCGTTAGAGTTCCAGTTTGGAGACAGAGTGTACCTCAAGGTCTCGCCTTGGAAAGGAGTCCTTCGCTTTGGAAGGAAAGGAAAGTTAGCACCTAGATTTATGGGACCTTATCCAATCATTGAACGGGTTGGAAAGGTAGCCTATAGACTAGAGTTACCACCAGAGTTGCAGAGGTTACACCCTGTGTTTCACATTTCTATGCTGAGGAAATGTCACCCCGACACTAAGTCAGTTCTACAACCTATGGAGGTAGAATTGAATGATGACATATCTTACGAGGAAGGGCCAGTGTCAATCCTTGATAGCAGAACTAAAAAGTTAAAGAAGAAAGATATAAGCCTTGTGAAAGTCCTCTGGAATCACCGTGGTGTCGAATAATCCACTTGGGAACTAGAGGATGAGATGAGAAGGAAATACCCTACTCTTTTCTCCTAATACGTTTTGTCGATTTCGGGGACGAAATCCTTGTAAGGGGTGGATAATTTGTAACATCCCTGACCTGGGTTATAAGCTAACCCTAGGTGTTTTGCCTAAATATGTAATTAAAACCTGGTGATGATCTTTTGACATGTAATTAAGTTCCTCAGGAACATATACTTTCAATTTTGTCCTTTTTAATCAAAGTTGTAGTATTATTTTGGTAATGCAGGGGCTTATGTGCAAATTACCCAGTTAAGGGGTTAACTTGCAAATTTCACAAGTTAAGATGTTCCTCTGATGATGAGACATCATATGAGTGAATATGATGAGACATGATGGATTTCCCAAGCTTGGGCATCTAGATGCAGCTTGTGGAATAATCCTTATGCTTAAAAACCCTAATTTGGAGTAAAATGCAATTTACCCAATTTGAGGGGTGCAACTTGTAAAATACACCATCTAGAACATCTTTTATGACTCTTGTCATCATTTAGAGTAGAAATGGTGAAAGGGACACATCAATGAATAATCAGATAAGAAAAATGACCTTTGTACATAAAATTCACTAAGTTTGAGTAAGGAAACCTTTCATGTATGTACCCTAGTTGAAAGTTGGCTTTCTTTACCCCTAGATCTTGAGATTTCATGATCTTTGCATAAGTTTAGATGAGGATTGGACGTTCCTTAGAAATAAGGAGGGACTTGGATGAGAGTTACATGCTTTAGAGGTCCTTATGGTGAAAATCAGCCTAAACTATATAAGCACCTTTCTTTCCAAACCAAGCAAACATTTTCCTTCACTTCCTCACTTATCATATTTCTCAACCGACCAAGGCCAAGATCTGGAGCTCAGGGAAACGACCAACCTGTTCTAAGGTAAGAGGACACCACCTTCTAGCTTGGATTCATGGAGGAAATCATGTTAAAAGGATGGATTGCTAGTTTTCTCACTTAGCTTTCTCGTTCTAGCCATCTTTTCCCAACCTTTCTTTGGAGAATCGACCTTGGCCAACCTGTGGAGCTCAAGAAACCATTAAAGACTTGAAGCTTGGAAGCTTGGAGCTCAAGTAACGACCTTAAGGTGGGTTTTATAACTCTAACCCTTAGCCTTGTTATGCATATCTTTGTTCTTGTTTTCTATGATTAGTTCTTCTTCTACCTCCCTTCTTCCTTGCTCTTTTGCAAGCAAAACGGTGGAGGAACCGACCTGAACAGAGGTTGAGGATGATGGGTGTGGATTCCTATGTCACTTTATGAAACGACCTTGAACCCTTTTGGTCCAAACGGGTGCAACTCATTTAAGGTCAAACGGGTTCAACCCGTTTGATCTCAAACGATCCTGCAAGATCGTTTGGATCAAAATGACCCCAAGACCGTTTCATAGGGTTGACCAAGCGTGGACCGTTTGGGTTTTCTGTTCAAAATTATGTAGGCTAATGACCCATCAAATTTGAGGGGTTAACTCCAAAGGAATCTTAGGTTGAAGGCCAATCAATTAGGCAATAGAATTGAATTAAGTACTGATTTTCCAAACTAATTAACTTGAACTTTTGGGCAAACGAGTTCCAACCCGTTTGAGTGAGTTGACCAAGCATTGACCGTTTGGGATACATGTTCATAATATATTGAATTTCATTCCTACAAAGAATTGTAATCTAATTCCTAACCATTTAAGAGTTGAGGACACTTCAATAACCTAACCCTAATCGGGTGAAAATTGCTGTTTTCAATATAGATCTTGTTGAGTTTTGGGTTGAAGGACCCAAACGGGTTCCAACCCGTTTGGGGGATCATCCAAACGATCTCACACTCGTTTAGTGACACCCCAAGATCGTTTGGAGGTCTAGGGTTAAAGGAATTTGATGGTTTGAGGGTCCAATTACAAGATGTTGATAAATTGATGAAAAGTGCTGATTTTTAATTTAGTTAGGGCTCAACCCTTATCAAATCATTTTGGTTTTTGGTCAAACTTTGGGAAAACGGTCTCAAGATCGTGTGGAGGTCATCCAAACGACCTCAAGACAGTTTGAGCCAAGTTTGGGCCCAATTGGAGGTCAATTGATAGGTTCAACTATGATTTGAATCATATTGTTGAACATTGATGATTAGATGATTAGAAACCCTAATTGAGTTAGATTTAACCCTAATTGGCTTTCAATTGAGGGTCAATTTGGTGTCCAGTTGATTGAGGCTCATCCTAATTGACTCAATTTGTATATGGTTAACATGGCTTGGGCCAATTGAAAGCTTCAACATAAGAAATCCTTTTCAAGCATAATCTTTGAGTCACCTTTTATGTTCATGCGGTTTGAACCCAAGTAGACTCACACTCGTTTGAGTCCAAACGGGTTCACACCCGTTTAAGCTCAAACGGGTTCACACTCGTTTAGGATCAAACGGGTCCACACTCGTTTGGACTTAAATGGGTCCACACCCATTTAAGATTAAGTGGGTCCACACTCGTTTAAGGTTCAAATGGATTCAAGGTCTTTTGAGATTAAACAAGTTCAATGTCGTTCAAGAATCAAATGGGTTGAAGTTTGAAGGTTAAACCCTAAAACAATTGGAGACCTTCAAGGTTGATTATACTTAAATCACTTGAAGGTGTAAATGGTTCAATGATGGTCTAATCTAAACCCTAATGGTAACCTAAGATGTTAAGGGACTAAGGGGCTAATGAATTGACCCATGATGATGGTCAATGGGTAAATTACCAAAATGCCCCTAAAAGGTTCAATTGAGTGATACCTTGTTTTAATCAAACCCTAATCACATGATAGTGATGAATCTTAATCTTATCTGAGGTCTTTAATGATGATGTTTCTCATACATGAGTATGTTATGAGATCATTTCACCATGAGGTGAATAGTAAACCCTAATACTAGGGTGATGACATGTAATGTGAATAGTAAACCCTAATTGATGAAAACTAGGGAAACCTAGCTCTTGTATGAGTAGGGAGATACAACTTCTTTAAATGAGTTATTTACTGTTATCAGTTGATTTAACCATGCAGGTTCCTTTATGAGGATGATCATATCCAGGTATGGATGATGATACTATATTCATTGAAAGCATGTTGTTAACTTTATGAATAGTGATATATCTTGATGCCTTGTTAATAGCATCTTATGAGATTGATAGGCTGTGAGAGCCATGAATACCATCAAGGTCATTCTTTAAGAGATGACTTGTGATGAGAATATTGAGAAATGACAATTGATGAGAGTTAGGCTTGTTACATTTAGTATTCTTCCTTCATAGCTGCTATGCTAATGATTAATGTTTGAAAACATGTATGATGATAAAAGAATATTGAAATGTACCTAACTAATCAAGTATAATCATAACATGTAGAGCCCTGATCATAGATCCATCATTGTCAGGAGTTAAATGATGGTGAAACAGGTTTACCTAAGGGAATTCCTGGAGCACATACTTTTGAATATGTGGGGTAATATGGATGTGAATTTCCTTACATCCTAGCATAGGAATTGATGTAGATGTATCTTTATTCTATCAATCCTTCACTATGTGTTCATGACGGGGTGATGTAACACTAATCTCCTGAGGAAATCTTTTATACCGCATCGATGAGAGATAAACAAGAAATCTTTCGATGGCGAAGAGAGTACAGAATGCCACTGTGACTCTAATAGCGAAGTACCAGAATACCCTGGTAAGATACTATAACAGAGACACTAGATGTCCTGCATGTTGATCCTCATACTGACTGAGGAAGATGAGGTCATAAGAATCCGGCTCTTTTGATGACCTATGTATGATACCGATGCGACTTAATAGTGATCGGTTGGAGTATGAGCGGTATACCTCATCTCCGCAGGGCATAATGATGTTTGTAAAACATAATCAACAGCGTATCATATCTGCTTAGGTTGAACCATGAAATACATTGGTTGATGATACATTACTTAGTATACATGTTCTTCATATTCCTTAAATGTTGTTGTTCTAATTGATAACAATTTGCTGCTGATTACCTTAGAACTTTTATTGCCTATGTTATTCTTGGTTGCTATAATAAAGCTTCTGGCGGAGAGTTATAACTCTCGCTGGGACAATTATTTAAAATTGTCTCACCCCGTAGATTTCAACTTTTTAGGTGGTCGTCGAGGACGAAGGAATCAATCTTCAGGTGACCAATATCAGCAGTAGCAGCTTCAGCAGCAGCAACACCAGGAGCAGAAGTGAATCTCAGGTGGAGATACTGACTGCTGAGTCATGTAGTTAGATGGTCTTATGTCGTCTCTGTACTCTCAGGTCCTTGGAGTCTTTTGGTCTGAGATTTTGGGTTTTAAATCTTGAGATTTTGTATCTGACTGTATATAATCACTCATGAAGTGATCTAACAGAGATGTAATCTGTGTACCTTGTTTCTTATAAAAGGAGTTTCATGATTTCAAGATCTTGTTTCAAAAAGTTTTAATTTCCCGTGATTTTTGTCTTCCGCTGTTAAACGAATCGCTTCCGCTAAGTTTATATCGTGGTTTTTGAGATCGGAGCCCACAGAAGCTTTAAAAGAAACACCACAAGTAATGAAGATCTCACCAGAGGCAATAGTTTCCATGATGAGGCTTGTTGGTGGTATTTTATGTTATTTATTTTCACTTGTATTAGCCAATTGGGTTGAGTCTTCTTAGGCCCATTAGTGTTAGTCTGTATTATGTTATATTGTGTATTTGATACATCATGCCTTGAGACTAGGCTATATGTATGAATATGTATATGACACTCTCTATAACCATGATCTCTTCACATGGTATCAAGAGCATCTGCCTAATTTCCAAAACAAAGCCTTTTTTCTTTTTCAAAAGCATCCTTTGTTTCTTTCCCTCTACGTCGTTGCACCCCCACCGCCCGCCTGCACCTTCCCTCCCTCGTACCCATAGTTTTTGGTCACCACCAGTCACTGCCGCTTGCCACATGACACGTGCGGTAAGCCTCCACTGCTGGCCGCTAGGCATGCGGTGGCAGCTATGCATTAGCACATCACTGATACCACTGCTTGTTGGTCAGTTGACAAGTATGATAGCCTCTTTCCTGTTGTCTTGTCGAGGAGGATCCCTATCACTGCTTTCCTTATCTTCGATAAGGGAGTCATATGTGAAGGTCCCCCTTGGAGTTGCACTCATTTACCCTTGATTGGGTGTTCTTTGGCGTAGAAACCTTTGTGAAAATTTTATTGGTACTCCTCCCCGTCTTTGTCACCCACCAGATCTGACTGATGGTGTGTTGATGTTGACACACTAGGAAACCATTTCTACAAATAAGATTGTAAACCTTATGCTTTCCTTTTTGTCTCTTTCCTCTCCATGCATTTTCCCAATCTACATGAGTGAGTGTCAATAATTGTTAAGTATTTATTATCTCCTTCCTATCACTATACATCTTTCTTGTAATAGTACTTCAAGTCGTGCTTCTTTTTTTACTTTCTCCTTTCATTGTGCATCTTAGCAGTGACTTCTCATATACATCGTTGTTCTAACCAGTGTGGTACTATGATATCCTTCTGCACCACTATTCTATCTGTGTGATATATTGATATCTTTCTCCACTGACATCTTATAGATGTGAAATTTTCATTTGTATGAGGTTGATGGCAAAGATTCAATTCAGATCATTGTCTAAAGTCACAATGCTCCTATCTCCATAATCAAGTTGAATGGAGAAAATTACCTACTCTGGACGAGTTATGTTCAAACCAGCATGGAGTCCATAGAAAAGGTTATATTCATTGACAACCCTACTAAGGAACATGAAAATATACAGAGGGACAAGATTTTCTTTTTTTCATTTGTTGATAATTACTTCACTTTTCATAATTATAACATGCTTATCTGGGCTGTATCAGAACATGTTGAGCTAAAGGCATGTTTGGTTGAACCGTAAACAGTAAACGGAAACATGCGTTGCAACTCAGGCCTGTTTGGTAGGAAGTTGTTGCAGTTCCTTACATTTAAATGACTATTTTTGGGTTTTAAGTTTTATTTGGTAGGGTACTTTGCGGTGTAGTTGGCTGAATTTAAACTGCACCACATCATCAGCCCCAAAATCACAAGTTTTGACGTGGTCGGGTGCAGAAGCACCATAACCTCACACATCTCACATTCTCCCGGGCTTTTATAGCTGTAACCAGCAAAAAGTTGTCAGACACAAAACATTTACAAAAGAACTCATTGAATTTCTTCAGTACCGTAACAAACGAAATGGATGCAGTATAAAACGTATGATTATATTTGATGTGTTTTTGAATCATCTAATTACATCCTACAACACCGTACCAAACTAGCCCTCAGCGTGTTTTTAAACTCACTGTGTTTGGTTGGACAGAAAGTAACTTCACACTGCGGGAACCAATTGTACGTAAATAGTTAGACCATGTACAAAAATCCTGAAAACAGACTGCGCCCTTTTTAGACGTAGTTCGTTCCCACATTCTCTGCATCTTGCAGCGGTGAAGCTCTGCCTCCGCTCTATCTACTCATCTCATCACCTTGCTCATAACTTCTGCTGCAAAGCTTGAAATCGTGGCTGAGTGACAATAGATTTTTGTGCGGTATGTTCACCACAGGTAGTAAGAGTGTAGTCTGGTTGGAGCTACATCCAATCAAACCAAAGATTTGTAGTTCAATAACTTATTTTTGATTTCATGTTTTAAAAATTTTATGTTTGCAGAATAAGTATGGTACTACAGATTTAAAGTCGCAGAACAACTGATACAACCGGTTTGTCTCAACTCTCAAGACCTAATAAGAGTGTAGAACGCTTAAGGGTAAGAAACATTCAGATAACGATTAACCTAGACTTATAAACTGATCGAATACGGATCAGATACCACTATATCAGAATCAAAAAAAAATCTGATCCGATAATATCCAAATTCGATCCGACAAATAATATCAGAATTCAAATAAATACTCGATCCGAACTAAAAAATATAAATGTATTGTTATTAATATATTATGTATAGAAAACATTGAAATCACTATGTAAAATATCTATATTTTTATTTTTAATATATAAATAATTTATTTGATAATACATGTATATATTTGTCAGATTTCAAATTTTTTCGAAACACATATAGCTATATCCAAAATACTATCCCATTTGATATTCTAAATCCAATCCGAAGTCAGATTTTTTTTCAAAATTTCAACCTTGCCGGATATCCATTTACAATGAACCTAATACAGATCGGTTAAGTACATGGACAAAGCACCAAATCCCAAAGACACTACCACTAAAGAGAAGATATGTCCAATGCCATACAGAAAGCAGATCACAAAGACTGATGCTCACGCCTAGAAAAACAGGATACGATGCGAAACGTTCCCACGGCCACGGACCATTCACTCAGCTGCGGGAACCTCAGCCGGAGATCTGGATGGACTTGACATTGGGCTTCTTCACCTCTTCCTTGGGCACAGTGACAGTGAGCACGCCGTTCTCCATGGACGCCGTCACGCGCTCCATCTTGGCGTTCTCCGGCAGCTTGAACCTGCGGAGGAACTTGCCGCTGCTGCGCTCCACTCTGTGCCAGCGGTCGCCTTTCTCTTCTTTGTCCTTAGTCCTCTCGCCGGTGATCTGAAGCACGCCGCCGTCTTCCACCTCCACCCTCACTTCCTCCTTCTTTAGCCCAGGCAGGTCGGCCTTGAAGACATGGGCCTGAGGAGTCTCCTTCCAGTCGATGCGGGTAGCTGCGAACTGCGAGGTCTCCGCGGCTGTGTCTGAAGAAGGGCGGCTGAGGGTTCCGGAAAAGAAGGGAATGTCCTGGAACGGGTCCCAGTGGTCGAGGGAGAAGGGGTCGAAGATGTTGCTGCGGCGGCCACCGAAGAATGGAGTGAGAGACATTGTCGATGGAAAGGGTTTCGGGGAGGAATATGAGAGATCGAGGAACGTAAATTAATCAGAGAGATAGAGGGAGAAGAAGAAGAAGGTGATCTTTGCGTTTATTGGAGCTCGAACGCTGTGGAGGATGCACGCCGATCTGCTTTTCTTCTGATGATATGGCAGAATAGCGGAACTGAGATCCTTCTTTACAAGGAAGAAAAGGGATGGCAGTCGGGGAACGGATCGGACGGCTGGAAATTCTCGAGGTTTCTAGACAACGGATGCGGATTTGTTCATTTGTACTATTTTGGGTGGTTGATACATGACCTACTTCAGGTGAAATGTCAATAAATTTAATCTGTCTGGACATTTTCAGTTCACAATCTTGATTGCCCAACTTCTTCGTTAAATTTCTATGTAGAGTCCTGGATTTACAATATAATCATGGCATGCCCCTTCAAAGAATTAGAAGTTTTAAAATATTACATTAAATTTGAAAATTCGTATGGACCCAAGTCGCTTCCATCTTCTTTTACAATCGCTCGCATTGGAGACTTACGGAATATGGAACGGCAGTACAAATCCTTATTTCATTGTTTTCCAACGCATGAACCACTAGGCATTGTGGATAGACATATTTCAAGATTGGATAGAATTCATAGAACAAAACCAACTTTCTTCTTCGTATTAACAAATGCCTTTTTTTTTATTAAATATTCATTCAATAAAAAGAGAAATAGAAAATCATAACTGCAAGATTTGACGAGGAGTACATAGAGAGAGAAAGGTTCTTGTAGGCACACGGAAGTACTTGGAACTTTTTGTCAAAATGTAAAGATAAGAAAAATTCTAGCCATAATTAGTTATCTACCCGCAGGTATACCCGGAGCAATAAAAAAAGCACATTTTAATGCATCCTGGAGATATTCTACATGTAGCCTTTTTTTGTATTATTGTCCATACAAAGGTCATGCAAAGTGCATGTAAAGTATAGTTATTGTATTTATTCTCCAACGAATTGTACATGTGATATCTCAATCCACCACAATTACACGAAAAATATTTAGATTTAAATTTTTATTTGTTTCTAGTTTCTTCAATGTTTCTTTTTCAAAAAGCTTTGTTGCATCCCCATTTTTCCCCAGTCCAGAATCCTTTTCAAATATGCATGTATTGTACGTACATTCACGGGTACTTTTTATTTGTAATTTATTTCATATGTTACGAAGTGTAAAGCTCATACGAAGAGAAGATAATGTATGCACTCCCTCACATATTTTACTTGTGATATCTAATTCCATCAAATTAGTACTTGTACAGACATATAACACTAATTGCCTCTCTACTTCTTCTCACTCCATATTCTTTCACAAATTTGTAAGTATTGTACATTTATCAACTGTACTGAATTTTCTTATATATATTGTTTCTAATTGTTAAATATTTTTTTCAAGTCTGAATGAAAGTTCACTCTCCCGTTCAAGTGATTGTTCTTGATGATCGGAGGTTATCTTAAACTTTGTTGGCGTACAATACCAACACACATACAAGACGTATAGTACAATACATGAATCATTTGTGGAGAGTAATTATCCTAATTCAATACAATACATGATGTATAATACTATACATATAGTATGAGACGTACAACAATAATATCATTTGTCAAAATTGCGTAGGAAAAGTATATTTGTATAGTACATGATGTACAGTACTAATCGTACAGTACGAGACGTACAACAATAAAATCATTTTCTAAATTGTGTAGAAGTACATTACTAACACACATTGTACAAGAAATATAGTACTAAACACATACAATACCTCCATAAACCACATATAGTACCTCAGAAAATTATGTATTAAAGAATGTCGATATGTACATACAACACCTACATAAACTATTTCACATTTTACAAAAAGACATACACATACTACTAACCTATTTTTCAAGTACAGTTGATACACACATTACAATACCTCATATATTTTATATGTTTTATTTTACACATCAATACAGTGGTTGATGTATAATACATGATGTACAATACTAGACATACAGTACGAAAGGTGAGAGAGAAGGGAACAGGTGGAGGAAGATGAAACTGGATACAGTACTTGAGCAGGATAGTCGACATCACCAAGAGGAACCACTTCACTGCAACATGCTCTAACAAGCCCGTCAGCAACCTCACCTGGCGCGAGTATTGTACTTGTGTTGGGATATTTTTGTGGCAGAGAGATTTCTGGGTGGAGGAGTATGCAGAGGTGTTTGGTGATGAAGAATGCAACCGGGCATTGAACACGGCGTGAAAGACTATCGGCTATAGCTCCCGTAGGAGTGAGCATGGCAGTGCGCTATGGTTGGATTGGTTAGAGCTGTGAATCGAACGTATTGTACTAGTGTGGGAACACTAATGGGGTGGAATGGGACTGGAGAGAGAAGTCATAAGAGAGAAACCAAATCAGAAAAATTTGGTCTGGAGAGAGGAGTGGCGAGACAACTTCGGGACTCTTCAACTTCCGCATGGAGTTAATCCGTGTAGAGTTAATTCGTATAAAAGGAAACAACTGGCTCCAGGCTTTTGTGGACTCCCGATACACGGGTGGGTGGTCGGGTATAGACCTAACTATGTGTAGTGTTAATCAAAGATAACGGGCGGAGGGTGCACTCCAAATAATAAATCAGAAGTGTAAGCAAAAGTGAACACCATGATATTTCCCCAACTCAAATGAAAGGGTCCCTTGGTAGTGAGAATCCTCATTTAAGGTATATCTACGCAAGTATCCTCCATGGAGTTCCTGAAGAACTGAACCTGCGTCAATTGTGAGTGACAAAAATTGAGTAAAATGAATCAAAAATAAAATCATAAATACCCAAAAGCTACTACTATAATCTATGATAGAAATGACAAATTCTTTCCATCTACACAGATCAAAGGACACAAAAAACAAGTATGGTCTATTTATTATAAGAATTATGATAAATAGATCCATGAAAAATGTTTTTGTGACTCCATAAGGATATATGAAAATAATTTTGTGGTTTGAAAGAAGTGTGACTAATTCTATGTGGTAAAGGGACAAGAAAAGAACATAAGACAATAATATTTTTAGTTTGCATCGCACATGAAGCATAGGTAAGGGACTATGAAAATCCTAAAATGATAATGGGTAGAAATAAGGAAGAAATTGTGGCCAATCAACCAAATGAGTGTATGAAGTCTAGAAGGACATTTAATACTTCAGAACTTATTATCAAATAGGGTTTTAATACCTATACAAGTGAAGAATTTGTACGCTAATTAGACATAATAAAAGTTACCCTATACGACAACGATGCTCCACATCACCAAGACACTAGAACAGTATAGAAGGAGCTCCCAGCTTCTACAGACTACCATCTACCATTTGGCTCGTTGCTTCTCCAGCAATACGGGACCAACAGGCTAGGCGGATTTGTTCATTTGTACTATTTTGGGTGGTTGATTCATGACCTACTTCAGGTGAAATGTCAATAAATTTGATCTCTCTGGACATTTTCAGTTCACGATCTTGATTGCCCAACTTCTTCGTTAAATTTCTATGTAGAGTCATGGATTTACAATATAATCATGGCATGCCCCTTCAAAGAATTAGAAGTTTTAAAATATTACATTAAATTTGAAAATTCGTATGGGCGCAAGTCGCTTATATCTTCTTTTACAATCGCTCGCATTGGAGACTTACGGAATATGGAACGGAAGTAAAAATCCTTATTTCATTGTTTTCTGATGCATGAACCACTAGGCATTGTGGATAGACATATTTCAAGATTGGATAGAATTCATAGAGCAAAACCAAATCTCTTCTTCGTATTAACAAATGCCTTTTTTTTATTAAATATTCATTCAATAAAAAGAGAAATAGAAAATCATAACTGCAAGATTTGACGTGGAGTACATAGACAGAGAAAGGTTCTTGTAGGCACAGGGAAGTACTTAGAACTTTTTGTCAAGGTAAGAAAAATTCTAGCCATAATCAGTTATCTAACCACAGGTATACCCAGAGCAATAAAAAAGTGCATTTTAATGCATCCTAGAGATATTCTACCTGTAGCCTTTTCTGTATTATTGTCCATACAAAGGTCATGCAAAGCGCATGTAAAGTATAGTTATTGTATTTATTACCCAACAAATTGCACCTGTGATATCTCAATCCACCACAATTACATGGAAAATATTTAGATTTAAATTTTATTTGTTTCTAGTTCCTTCAATGTTTCTTTTTCAAAAATCTTTGTTGCATCCCCATTTTTTCCCAGTCCAGAATCATTTTCAAATACGCACGTATTGTACGTATATTTACTGGTACTTTTTATTTGTAATTTATTTCATATGTTGTGAAGTGTAAAACTCGTATGAAGTGCAGATAATGTATGCACTCCCTCACAGATTTTACTTGTGATATCTAATTCCATCAAATTAGTACTTGTACAGACATATAACACTAATTGCCTTTCTACTTCTTCTCACTCAATATTCTTTCACAAATCTGTAAGTATTGTACATTTATCAGCTGTACTGGATTTTCTTATCTATATTGTTTCTAATTGTTAAATTTTTTTTAGTCTGAATGAAAGTTCACTCTCCCGTTCAAGTGATTGTTCCTGATGATCGGAGGTTATCTTAAACTTTGTTGGCATACAATACCAACACACATACAAGATGTATAGCACAATACATGAATCATTCGTGCAGAGTAATTATCCTAATTCAATACAGTACATGATGTACAATACTATACATATAGTATGAGACGTACAACAACAATATCATTTGTCAAAATTGCGTAGGAAAAGTACATTTGTATTGTATATGATGTACAATATTAATCGTACAGTACGAGATGTACAACAATAAAATCATTTTCTAAATTGTGTAGAAGTACATTACTAACAAACACATTGTACAAGAAATATAGTACTAAACACACACAATACCTCTATAAACCACATATAGTACCTCAGAAAATTATGTACTAAAGAATGTCGATATGTACATCCAGTACCTACATAAACTATTTCACATTTTACTAAAAGACATACACATACTACTCACCTATTTTTCAAGTACAGTTGATACACACATTACAATACCTCATACATTTCATATGTTTCATTTTACACATCAATATAGTGGATGATGTATAATACATGATGTACAGTACTAGACATATAGTACGAAAGGTGAGAGAGAAGGGAAAAGGTGGAGGAAGACAAAACTGGATACAATACTTGAGCAGGATAGGCGACATCACCAAGAGGGACCACTTCACTGCAACACGCTCTGACCAGCCCGTCAGCAACCTCACCTAGCACAAGTGTTGTACTTGTGTTGAGATATTTTTGTGGTTGAGAGAATTATGGGTGGAGGAGTATGCAGAGGTGTTTGGTGATGAAGAATGCAACTGGGTGTTGAACACGGCGTGAAAGACTATCAGCTATAGCTCCCGTAGGAGCAAGCATGGAAGTGCGCTCCGGTTGGATTGGTGAGAGCTGTGAATCGAACGTATTGTACTAGTGTGGGAACACTAATGGAGTGGAATGGGACTAGAGAGAGAAGTCATAAGAGAGAAACCAAATCAGGAAAAATTAGTCTGGAGAGAGGAGTGGCGAGAGAACTTCGAGACTCTTCAACTTCTGCATGGATTTAATCTGTGTAGAGTTAATTCATATAAGAGGAAACAACTAGCTCCAGGCTTTTGTGGACTCCCGATGCACGAGTGGGTGGTCAGGTATAGACCTAACTATGTGTAGCGTTAATCAAAGATAACAGTCGGAGGGTGCACTCCAAATAATAAATCAAAAGTGTAAGCAAAAGCAAACACCATGATACTTCCCCAACTCAAATGAAAGGGTCCCTTGGTGGTGAGAATCCTCATTTAAGGTATATCCACGCAAGTATCCTCCATGGAGTTCCTGAAGAACTGAACCTGCGTCAATTGTGAGTGAAAAAAATTGAGTGAAATGAATCAGAAATAAAATCATAAATACCCAAAAGCTACTACTATAATCTATGATAGAAATGACAAATTCTTTCCATCTACACAGATCAAAGGACACAACAAACAAGTATGGTCTATTTATTATAAGCATTACGATAAATAGATCCATGAAAAATGTTTTCGTGAGTCCATAAGCATATATAAAAATAATTGTTTGGTTTGAAAGAAGTGTGACTAATTCTATGTGGTAAAGGGACAAGCAAAGAACATAAGACAATAATATTTTTAGTTTGCATCGCACATGAAGCACATGTAAGGGGCTATGAAAACTCTAAAATGATAATGGGTAGAAATAAGGAAGAAATTGTGGCCAATCAACCAAATGAGTATATGAAGTATAGAAGGACATTTAATACTTCAGAACTTATTATCAAATAGGGTTTTAATACCTATACAAGTGAAGAATTTGTACGCTATTTAGACATAATAAAAGTTACCCAATACGACAATGATGCTCCACATCACCAAAGCATATACAAGTCATTAGACTTCCCACTTACACGACAAATCCTTACATTTGATTGTATTCTACTAAGGCATTTTAAGCATTGGATAAGACTTAGGTATTTGTTGGGAGCACTACATCTTCTCATCTATCAAAAAGCAATCCAAGCGATTGTTGAACTTGATGATGATCTTCATTGGTTCCTCCAAAGTCACTTTCATGTTGTTATCTATGGCCTTCACTTCTGTGGGCTCTGATCTCCAAAACACAAGATAAACATAGCAGAAGCGATTCGATTAATCAGTGGAATACAAAAATCACGAGAAATTAAAACTTTTCGAAAACGAGATCTTAAAAACCTAAAACTCCTTTTATAAAAGTAAGATGAACTGTTTACATCTCTGATAAATCACTTCTCGAGTGATTATATACGTCATGATACAAAATCTCAAGATTTCAAAATTCTTAGATCAACAAACTCCTACGACCTGAGTGTACAGAGACGACATAAGACTATTCTGACTACAAGACTAGACAACACATTGTTTCCACCTGAAGTCACTGCTGCTCCTGAATTTGCTGATGTTGCTGCTGTCCACCTGCAGATCGGTGCCTTCGACCTCGACGTCCACCTAAAGATAGAAATCTACGGGGTGAGACAATTTTAAATAATTGTCCCAGCGAGAGTTATAACTCTCCGCCAGAAACTTTGTTAGAAGCAATCAAAGGAATATCATGAGCAAGTAATTTAGGTTACTCACAGTAGGCTTGATAACAAAAACTCATCTTTAATTAAGGAATATGAAGAACATGTATACTAATACTTGAACAGGATATTAAAAGCAAGAAATGTAATATCAATCAATGTTCCTCGTAGTTCAACCTAAGCAGTTATGCTACGCGGTTGATTATGTTTTACAAACATCATTATGCCCTGCGGAGATGAGGTATACCGCTCATGCTCCAACCGATCACTAGTAAGTCGCATCGGTATCATACTAGGTCATCGAAAGAGCCGGATTCTCATGACCTTCAACTACCTCAGTCAGAATGAGGATAAACATGCAGGACATCTAGTGTCCTTGCTAATATAGCTTACCAGGGTATTCTGGTACTTCGCTATTAGAGTCACAGTGGCATTCTACACTCTCTTCGCCATCGAAAGATTTCATGTTTATCTCTCATCGATGCGGTATAAAAGATTCCCTTGGAAGAATAGTGTTACTTCATCCCGGTATAAACATATAGTGAAGGGTTGATGGATTAAGATACATCAACATCAACTCCTACACTAGGATGTAAGGATATACACATCCATATTCCCCCACATACTCTAAAGTATGTGATCCAGGAATTCCCTTAGGAAAACCTGTTTCACCATCATTTAAATTCTGACAATGATGGATCTATGGTCAGGGCTCTACATGGTATGATTAAACTTGATTATTAGGTACATTTCAATATTCTTTTAGCATCATACATGTTTTCAAACATTAATCATTAGCATAGCAGCTATGAAAGTAGAATACTAAATGTATCAAGTCTAACTCACATCCATTATTATTTCTCAATCGTTCAATCACAAGTCATTTGACAAGCATGAACTTGATGATATTCATGGCTCTTACAGCCTATCATTCTCATAAGATGCCACTTACTAGGCATCAACATATGTCATTATTCATAAAGCTAATAACATGCTTCCAATGAATATGAAATCATAATCCTTACCTGGATATGATCACCATCATGTATAGAAACCTGCATGGTTAATTCAACTGATAATAGTAAGCAGTTCATATCAAGAGTTGTACCCTTATATTCTTACAAGGGTTAGATTCCCTGATTTTCATCAATTAGGGTTTACTATTCACAATATATGTCATCACCCTGGAATTAAGGTTTACTATTCACCTCATGGTGAATTAATCTCATTACATCACCATGCATGAGAAACATCATCATTAAAGCCCTCAGCTAAGATCAAGATTCACCAATTACCATAATTAGGGTTTCCATGATCTCTCATAAGTGGATCATACCCTAATCATGCACATTCATGTATATTGAAGGTATTTTACTTGAGTTTCCATCATAAATGGTACTTTCTCTCTCCTCTCACTAGTAGATGATGACTACACCACTTAGATTAGGTTAGGTTAAGTCCCCTTTGATCTACATAAACCAAATCACCACTATCATGTTATTAGAGTTTACATAAAACAAGGTATCCTTTAATTGAACCCATTTAGGCTGAAACGAGTTGAACCCATTTGAGGTGAAACGAGTTGAACCCATTTGAGGTGAAACGAGTTGAACCCATTTGAGGTGAAACGAGTTGAACCCATTTGAGGTGAAACGAGTTGAACCCGTTTGGATTGAAACGAGTGTAACCCATTTCAGTTGAAAGGAGTGTGACCCATTTGGGTTGAAACGAGTGTGACCCATTTGGGTTGAAACGAGTGTAACCCATTTGGATTGAAACGAGTGTGACCCATTTTAGTTGAAATGAGTGTGAACCCATTTGTATTGAAACGAGTGTGACCCATTTCAGTTGAAACGAGTGTGAACCCGTTTGCATTGAAATGAGTGTAACCCATTTCAGTTGAAACGAGTGTGACCCATTTGGGTTGAAACGAGTGTGACCCATTTGGGTTGAAACGAGTTGAACCCATTTGAGGTGAAACGAGTTGAACCCATTTGAGGTGAAACGAGTTAAACCCATTTGAGGTGAAACGAGTTGAACCCATTTGAGGTGAAACGAGTGTGAACTTACTTGGGTCCAAACCGCATGAACATAAAAGGTGACACATAGGTTATGTTTGAATAGGGTTTCCTATGTTGAAGCCTTTAATTGGCCAAAGCCATGTTAACCACTTACGGATTGAGTCAATTAGGATGAGCCTCAATCAATTGGACTCCAAATTGACCCTTAATTGAAAGCCAATTAGGTTTAAGTCTAACTCAATTAGGGTTTCCAATCGGCTAATCATCAATTCTCAACAATGTGAAACAAATTGTAATTGAACCCATCAATTGAACTCCAATTGGGCCCAAACTTGGCCCAAACGGTCTTGAGATCGTTTGGATGACCTCCAAACGGTCTTGAGACAGTTTGCCCAAAGTTTGACCAAAATCTAAGTTGATTTGATTAGGATTGAACCCTAATTAGGTCTAAAATCAGCACTTTTATCAATTCTTCAACCTATTGAAATTGGACCTACAATTGATCAATTTTCCTTAACCCTAGACCTCCAAACGGTCTTGGGGTGTCACTAAACGAGTGTGAGACCGTTTGGGTGAACCCCAAACGGGTTTGAACCCGTTTGGTTCCTCCAACCCAAAACTCAACAAGATTTATAATTAAAATCAGCAATTTCAACCCGATTAGGGTTAGGGTGTTGAAGTGCCTTCAACTCTCAATTGGTTAGGAATTAGATTATAATTCTTTGTAGGAAAGAAATTCAATACATTATGAACAGACCCTCAAATGGTCATACCTTGGTCAACCCTATGAAACGGTATTGGGGTCGTTTTGATCCAAACGATCTTGCAGGATCGTTTGAGATCAAACGGGTTGAACCTGTTTGACCTTAAACGAGTTGCACCCGTTTGGACCAAAAGGGTCCAAGGTCGTTTCATAAAGTGACCTAGGAATCCACGCCCATCATCCTCAACCTCTGTTCAGGTCGGTTCCACCACCGTTTTGCTTGCAAAAGAGCAAGCAAGAAGGGAGGTAGAAGAAGAACTAATCATAAAAACAAGAACAAAGATATGCATAACAAAGCTAAGAGTTAGAGTTATAAAACCCACCTCAAACGTGGTTCCTAGAGCTTTCAAGCTTCCAAGCTTCGAAACTTTAATGGTGGCTTGAGCGCCACAGGTCATCCAAGGTTGTTTCTTCAAGAAAGGTTGGGAAGGATCGGCTAGAAAGAGAAAGCTAAGTAAATTAACCATGAAACCAACCTTATACTAGGATTTTCCCCCATGAATTCAAGCTAGAAGATGGTGCTTTCTTACCTTAGAACAGGTTGGTAGTTTCCCTGAGCTCCAGAGCTTTGCCTTGGCCGGTTGAGAAAGATAAGAAGTGAGGAAGTGAAGGGAAACGTTTGCTTGGTTTGGAAAGAAAGGTGCTTATATAGGTTAGGCTGATTTTCACCATAAGGACCTCTAAAGCATGTAATTCTCATCCACGTCCCTCCTTATTTCTAAGGCACGTTCAAGCTATCAAAACTTAATAAAAGCCCATCAAAAATCAAGATCTAAGGGTAAAGAAAACCAATATGCACACTAAGGTGTGTGTGTATATATATATATATATATATATATATATATATATATATATATATATATATATATATATATATATATATATATATATATATATATATATATATATATATATGAAGGGTCTTCTTACTCATACTAGGTGTTTTCACTACAAAGATCATCCTTCTTATCTAATTATTTAATAGAAGAGCCCTTCTCATCTTTTCTTCTCTAAATGATGTCAAGAGTCATAAAAGATATTCTAGAAAGTGTATATTACAAGTTGCACCCCACATTTTGGGTAAATTGCACTTTACACCAAAATTAGGGTTTAAGCACAAGGATTGCTCCACAAGCTGCACCTTGGTGCCCAAACTTGGGAAATCCATCATACCTCATCATATTCCTTCATATGATGTCTCTTTATTAGAGGAACATCTTAACCTGTGTAATTTGCAAGTTAACCCCTCTAATTGGGTAATTTGCACATAGGTCCCTGTATTACCAAACAATACTACAATCATTGTTTAAAAAGGACAGAAATGAAAATGTATGTTCCTTAGGAACTTAATTACATGCCAAAAGATAATCACAAGGATTTAATTACATATCTTAGGCAAAACACCTAGGGTTAATTCATAACCCAGGTCAGGGTTGTTACAACTTCCACCTATAAGACATCCATGCTCTCTGCCTTTTTTTTGACTCCTTGTAAGGAACCATTATCTTCCCTTAGTACAAAGTTAGTTGCAGCCACATTGGACCGCTTGAGCACAACACCATCAACACTAAGCTTGAGGATGCCTTCTCACTGCATGTCTTCCAAATCAACTGAGATAGCAAACCAAGAAGGTCTGTTGATAATACTATGAGATTACTTCATGTTTTATGTAAACCACTGTCTAAGGGACTGGCTATTCTTCAATGTCACCATGTGTTGTCGGTCCAATTTATCCAAGAGTTCTATTGAAAATTTGTAATCCTTCAACGAAGGAAGAGTACTCTCATCTTGCAGTCCACCTCTGGGATAGAATGTAGAAGTGGTCAGTCCACACACCGTACAGGTTGTATTAGTCATGATTCCTTCATGAAGCACCTTTTATAAAAATATTTTCACATGTGGTGGTACTTTGAGTTTCCATACTACTGAACCAACACATGTCCATGGGTCTTCAGACCTCTTTGATGAGATTGTTGCAAACTACATTGATTGATAATTATCCATCTGACGATCATTTAAATTGCCATATGTCAGACACAACATGCGGATGGGGTGGTATCATGCCCAAGATTTGCTTTGGTGACATGTCATGAAATTGGTATTGGATAAAGTCAGTGTCCCAAGATTTCACTGGCCATTGAAGACACCAAAATGATCATGTAATTTTTCAGGGATTGGTCTACCTCCTCTTAGTTTGGGTGGTAGTGTGCCTTGGATCCATGCATTTGTCTCCATACAAGTTGATTCACCATTAAGGATGACTCTCCATGTAACATCCCAGGATTTGAGGCCTCGGATAAAATGATCTTATAAGGAATGATTGGACTACCCATATCACTAAGGTGTGGCTCCTTTTCCGGGAGCCCATTAATAAAGAACTCCATAGTTAAGCGTGCTCAGCTTGGATTAGTACTAGGATGGGTGACCAGTAGGGAAGTTGATCTTGGCTTGCACGTGAGTGAGATTAAAGCGTGTAATTAAGGCTAGTGGTGATCAGTGGGGCCAGTCGTCATTCCTAAAACTCTACCAGAGCCTAGGGCAGTGGGCCCGAGCATTACAAATTGTATCAGAGCCATAACCCCTCTAGTAGGTGGGGCCCACATGGGCATGTGGCATTCCAGTCTTGAGTCGTGCGGTCCAGGCATGTAGGAAAGGGCTATCCATGGTTGACGTAGCCACCCTTGTGCTAGTATTCTGTGATCGGGAGCTGGGTGTCCATGGTCCATAATGGGTTTGTACTGAAATGGGGTGATATTATGAGGTCATATAGTTGAGCATTGACGAGGATGTCAAAAGTCTAAATGGAGAGATTGTAACATCTCAAGATTTGAGGCCTTGAATAAAATGATCTTATAAGGAATGATTGGACTACCCATATCACCAAGGTGCACCTCCTTTTCTGGGTGTCCATTACTAAAGAACTACATAGTTAAGAATGCTCAGCTTGGAGTAGTACTAGGATGGGTGACCAGTCGGGAAGTTGATCTGGGCTTGTGTGTGAGTGAGATTAAAGCGCGCAGTTAAGGCTAGTGGTGGTCTGTGGGGCCAGTCATCATTATTGAAACATTACTAGAGCCTAGGGTAGTGGGCCCAGGCGTTACACTCCCCACAAGTTGGGACATGTCATATTCATTCTAAAGTATAGACCTCCAAAGCCTTGAACCTATAAACAACATAGTGATACGATGGGATAGAATGACATAGAAACAAAGATAGGGAACGGGTTGCTTATTCTTAACTCCTAATGGCCAAAGTGAGCCCTTTCATTCAATTCTTAATTAAAAAATTAAGAATTAATCAAATCTCTCCAAGTAGGATTCGAACCTATGACCAATCGGTTAACAGTCGACCGCTCTACCACTGAGCTACTGAGGAACAATGGGAGATTCGATCTCATAGAGTTCAACTCCCATTCTCAACCCATGAACAATATGAGTCTGAGACTTCCTTCATAACTCTCAGAACTTCTTCGTAATGACATCAAAATTGGATTTTGCCTCCATGACCCGTCTCCAGTGTATGTCCTTATGGGTAACGAGGTCCCATATTGATATGTAAAGTAAATCCTCATTTTTTCCTAGAATGCCTTATGTTGAGGCCCCCATGTTTCCTTT
Source organism: Alisma plantago-aquatica (assembly GCA_963693085.1). Classification (NCBI taxonomy): domain Eukaryota; kingdom Viridiplantae; phylum Streptophyta; class Magnoliopsida; order Alismatales; family Alismataceae; genus Alisma; species Alisma plantago-aquatica. The sequence continues at coordinate 899,778,534 of OY856411.1, forward strand.
ATGCAATAATCTTCAGCCATGCAGTGGTGCTCAATTTCTTTTGCTCATCATTAGTACCCAAGTTGAAGTTCCTAATGACTTGATCAATCCCTTCACATATGGCTATTGGAAGTTGTGTTACTTGCATGTGGTAAGTAGGAACAAAGTTTAGGACCAACCTCACCAATGATACCCACCCAACAAAGGAGAGAGTATGGTTCACTCAAGAGTTGGCGAGAGAACTTCAGGATTCATCAACTTCTGCATGGAGTTAATACGTATAGAGTTAATTTGTATAAGAGGAAACAACTAGCTCCAGGCTTTTGTGGACTCCCGATGCACGGGTGGGTGGTGGGGTATAGACCGAACTATGTGTAGTGTTAATCAAAGATAACGGGTGGAGGGTGCACTCCAAATAATAAATCAAAAGTGTAAGCAAAAGTGAACACCATGATACTTCCCCAACTCAAATGAAAGGATCCCTTGGTAGTGAGAATCCTCATTTAAGGTATATCTACGCAAGTATCCTCCATGGAGTTCCTAAAGAACTGAACCTGCATCAATTGTGAGTGACAAAAATTGAGTGAAATGAATCAGAAATAAAATCATAAATACCCAAAAGCTACTACTATAATCTATGATAGAAATGACAAATTATTTCCATTTACACAGATCAAAGGACACAACAAACAGGTATGGTCTATTTATTATAATCATTATGTTAAATAGATCCATGAAAAATGTTTTCGTGAGTCCATAAGCATATATGAAAATAATTTTGTGGTTTGAAAGAAGTGTGACTAATTCTATGTGGTAAAGGGACAAGCAAAGAACATAAGACAATAATATTTTTAGTTTGCATCGCACATGAAGCATAGCTAAGGGGCTATGAAAACCCTAAAATGATAATGGGTAGAAATAAGGAAGAAATTGTGGCCAATCAACCAAATCAGTATATGAAGTATAGAAGGACATTTAATACTTCAGAACTTATTATCAAATAGGGTTTTAACACCTATACAAGTGAAGAATTTGTACGCTATTTAGACATAATAAAAGTTACCCTATACGACAATGATGCTCCACATCACCAAAGCATATACAAGTCATTAGACTTCCCACTTACACGACAAATCCTTACATTTGATTTTATTCTACTAAGGCATTTTAAGCATTGGATAAGACTTAGATATTTGTTGGGAGCACTACATCTTCTCATCTATCAACAAGCAATCCAAGCGACTGTTGAACTTGATGATGATCTTCATTGGTTCCTCCAAAGTCACTTTCACGCTGTTATATATGGCCATCACTTGCACCTACAAGACATCCATGCTCTCTGCCTTTTTTTTGACTCCTTGTAAGGAACCATTATCATCCCTTAGTACAAAGTTAGTTGCAGCCACATTGGACTGCTTGAGCACACCACCATCAACACTAAGCTTGAGGATGCCTTGAGGAGATTTTTGCCAAATGTAATCAAATCCAACAGTCCTTGTTCCGGTATTGCAGTTTGAGAAGGCAGTCTCACATACTCATATATGTATAGCCACCTGTCGAGTAGTTGTCAAGTGAGGAATATCATTAGAGTTGAGGATGTGATCACTGCATGTCTTCCAAATCAACTGAGATAGCAAACCAAGAAGGTTTTGATGATAATACTGTGAGATTGCTTCATGTTTTATGTAAACCACTGGCTAAGGGACTGGCTATTCTTCAATGTCACCATGTGTTGTCGGTCCAATTTATCCCAGAGTTCTATTGAAAATTTGTAATCGTTCAATGAAGGAAGAGTACTCTCATCTTGTAGTCCACCTCTGGGACACAATGTAGAAGTGGTCAGTCCACACGTCGTACAAGTTGTATTAGTCATGATTCCTTCATGAAGCACCTTTTATAAAAATATTTTCACATGTGGTGGTACTTTGAGTTTCCATACTCTGAACCAACACCTGTCTAGGGGTCTTTAGACCTCTTTGATGAGATTTTTGCAAACTACATTGATTGATAATTATTCATCCGACGATCATTTAAATTGTCATATGTCAGACACAACATGCAGATGGGGTGGTATCATGCCCAAGATTTGCTTTGGTGACGTCATGAAACTGGTATTGGATAAAGTCAGTGTCCCAAGATTTCATTGGCCATTGAAGACACCAAAATGATCATGTAATTTGTTAGGGATTGGTCTACCTCCTCTTAGTTTGGGTGGTAGTGTACCTTGGATCCATGTATTTGTCTCCATACAAGTTGATTCACCATTAAGGATGACTCTCCCTGTAGCATCCCAAGATTTGAGGCCTCTGATAAAATGATCTTATAAGGAATGATTGGACTACCCATATCACCACGGTGCACCTCCTTTTCCGAGAGCCCATTACTAAAGAACTCCATAGTTAAGCGTGCTTAGCTTAGAGTAGTACTAGGATGGGTGACCAGTAGGAAAGTTGATCTTGGCTTGCGTGTGAGTAAGATTAAAGTATGCAATTAAGGCTAGTGGCGGTCTGTGGGGCCAATCGTCATTGTTAAAACTTTACTAGAGCCTAGGGTAGTGGGCCCGGGCGTTACACTCCCCACAAGTTGGGACATGTCATATTCATTCTAAAGTATAGAACTCCAAAGCCTTGAACCTATAAACAACACAGTGGTACGACGTGATAGAATGCAATAGGAACAAAGACAGGGAACATGTTACTTATTCTTAATTCCTAATGGCCAAAGAGAGCCCTTTCATTCAATTCTTAATTAAAAAATTAAGAATTAATCAAATCTCCCCAAGTAGGATTCGAACCTATGACCAATCAGTTAACATCCGACCACTCTACCACTGAGCTACTGAGGAACAATGGGAGATTTGATCTCATAGAGTTCAACTCCCGTTCTCAACCCATGAACAATATGAGTCCGAAACTTCCTTCGTAACTCCCGAAACTTCTTCGTAATGGCACCAAGATTGGATTTTGCTTCCATGACCCGTCTCCAGTGTATGTCCTTATGGGTAACGAGGTCCCATATTGTTCTGTAAAGTAAATCCTCATTTTGTCCTAGAATGCCTTATGTTGAGGCCCCCATGTTTCCTTTATGCAATAATCTTCAACCATGCAGTGGTGCTCAATTTCTTTTGCTCATCATTAGTACCCAAGTTGAAGTTCCTAATGACTTGATCAATCCCTTCACATATGGCTATTGGAAGTTGTGTTACTTGCATGTGGTAAGTAGGCACACAGTTTAGGACCAACCTCTCCAATGATACCCACCCAACAAAGGAGAGAGTATGGTTCACTCAAGAGTTGATTTTGTTGTCAATTGCATTTAGAGTTGATAGGTAAATCCCTATGTTTTCCCTGATATGTAGGATTGGCATGACCAAGTGCCTTCCCATATTAGGGGGTTGTTCAATTCCCATTCTTCTACTAACCTGCCTTTGCACAATACTTGGTGTGTTTTTAGAGAATAACATTGCAAACTTCTCTTCAGATAAGGTATGTCCTGATACACTCCCAAACATTTCAAGACACGTCATAATAGTTCTTCCTTGATGTATCGATGCATCCTCAAACAATATTATGTTATTTTCAAAGAAGATGTGACCTCTTCCTATGATAGATAAAGGTATCCACTCGCCTACAACCTCTTCAATGGCAAAAGATTGGCTCAATTGCTTGAGGTACATTATGAAAATATAGGGGGAGAGGGGTTCACCTTGACGTACCCCTATAGAAGCTTTAAAAGAAACACCACAAGTAATGAAGATCTCACCAGAGGCAATAGTTTCCATGATGAGGCTTGTTGGTGGTATTTTATGTTATTTATTTTCACTTGTATTAGCTAATTGGGTTGACTGTCCTTAGGCCCATTAGTGTTAGTTTGTATTATGTTATATTGTGAATTTGATACATCATACCTTGAGACAAGGCTATATGTATGAATATGTATATGACACTCTCTGTAACCATGATCTCTTCACATGGTATCAAGAGCATCCGCGTAATTTCCAAAACAAAGCCTTTTTTTCTTTTTCAAAAGCGTCCTTTGTTTCTTTCCCTCCACGTCGTTGCACCCCCACCGCCCGCCTGTCCCTCCCTCATACCCATAGTTTTTTGTCACCACCAGTCACTGTCGCTTGCCACATGACACGTGTGGTAAGCCTCCACTGTTGGCCGCTAGGCATGCAGGTGGCGGCTATGCATTAGCACATCACCGATACCACTGCTTGTGGGTCAGTTGAAAAGTATGATAGCCTCTTTCCTGTTGTCTTGTCGAGGAGGATCCCTATCACTGCTTTCCTTATCTTCGACAAGGGAGTTATATGTGAAGGTCCCCCTTGGAGTTGCACTCATTTACCCTTTATTGGGTGTTCTTTGGCGTAGAAACCTCTGTGAAAATTTTATTGGTATTCCTCCCTGTCTTTGTCACCCACCAGATCTGACTGATGGTGTGTTGATGTTGACACCGTAGGAAACCATTTCTAAAAATAAGATTGTAAACCTTATGCTTTCCTTTTTGTCTCTTTCCTCTCCATGCATTTTCCCAATCTACATGAGTGAGTGTCAATAATTGTTAAGTATTTATTATCTCCCTCCTATCACTATACATCTTTCCTGTAATAGTACTTCAAGTCGTGCTTCTTTTTTGACTTTCTCCTTTCATTGTGCATCTTACCAGTGACTTCTCATATACATCATTGTTCTAACCAGTGTGCTACTATGATATCCTTCTCCACCACTATTCTATCTGTGTGATATATTGATATCTTTCTCCACTGACGTCCTATATATGTGAATTTTTCATTTGTATGAGGTTGATGGCAAAGATTCAATTCAGATCATTGTCTAAAGTCACAATGCTCCTATCTCCATAATCAAGTTGAATGGAGAAAATTACCTACTCTGGATGAGTTATGTTCAAACCATCATGGAGTCCATAGAAAATGTTATATTCATTGACAACGCTACTAAGGAACATGAAAATATACAGAGGGACAGAATTTTCTTTTTTTCATTTGTTGATAATTACTTCACTTTTCATAATTATAACATGCTTATCCGGGCTGTATCAGAACATGTTGAGCTAAGGGCATGTTTGGTTGAACTGTAAACAGAAACATGAACCATAAACGGAAACATGTGTTGCAACTCAGGCCTGTTTGGTATGAAGTTGTCGTAGTTCCTTACATTTAAATGACTGTTTTTGGGTTTTAAGTTTTATTTGGTAGGGTTTTTTGTGGTGTAGTTGGCTGAATTTAAACTGCATGCGACCTCATCATCAGCCCCAAAATCACAAGCTTTGTACCACGCCTGAAACCGACGTGTTTGGGTGAAGAAGCACCATAACCTCACACATCTCACGTTCTCTCGGGCTTTAGAGCTGTAACCAGCGGGATCTCAACAAAAAGTTGTCATACACCAAACATTTACAGAAGAACTCATTGAATTTCTTCAGCACAGTAACAAACAAAATGGATGCAATATAAAACGTATGATTATATTTGATGTGGTTTTTGAATCATCTAATTACATCCTACAACACCGTACCAATCTAGCCCTCAGTGTGTTTTTATACTCACTGCGTTTGGTTGGATAGAAAGTAACTTCACACCGCAGGAACCAATTATACGTAAATAGTTAGACCATGTACAAAAATCCTGAAAACAGACTACGCCCTTTTTAGACGCAGTTTGTTCCCACATTCTCTGCATCTTACAACGGTGAAGCTCTGCCTCTGCTCTATCTACTCATCTCATCACCTTGCTCATAACTTCTGCTGTAAAGCTTGAAATCGTGGCTGAGTGACAATAGATTTTTGTGTGGTATGTTTACCACAGGTAGTAAGAACCTGAAACAACTCACAACCAAACGTGTAGTCTGGTTGGAGCTACATCCAACCAAACCAAAGAAAAATATAATTCTTGCTTCTTGTATACCCGTTGGTCCTGGTGCACACAAATCATTGCCCAACCTCCTGACATTCTTATATCCATGGTCACATCAAGAAAAATATAATTCTTGCTCTGAGGTTCTAATCCATAGATCAGTGGGTCTTGTCTATATGGATTATAATGGATAAGAAAATAGATAGAATGAAATCACTTATGCAACTAAAACCCGACATCTCGGGATTCCTATAACAAAATAATTTTACCTATCTAAAATCAAGTACAGATCAAAGGATGAAACATCACAAAAACTTGTCAGGAATCCATACACTTCATTCGATTGGGTCCCTGGGAGTTGGTTCTCCTACATGAATATATTCATCATTTAATAAAAAAGAAATAGATTGAGAATAATTTATTCACTAAGAAAATAGAGTTGATACAACGAACATGGAAACGAGAAATGGGGTTAGTCTCCTTACTGTGAAAAAGGGACTACTCAAACATGATTTTAAGGACAAAAATTACGAAGAATGTAACTAGCTAAGGACTCTATGCTAAAGATTGGATCTAAAATTGGATGTCTTTTCTTGTGGAGTCCCCCCTCTTTTAATAGGATAAAGAGGGGTAGAAATCCTGAAAGGAGAGGAGAAAGAAGTGGAAGAGAGGCTGATGTATGTATTACTCAAGATAATAATTTTTTTCTTCAGTAGGCAATAGAGAAAATCATTGATTGTCTTCTTTTGACCCTTCCAATTTTGACTCTTTTCTCTACAGATTCCCACTTCTAAAGTTTCATACAAATTTCGACGGATAACAAGGTTTAAAGTGTGCCCAAAAATACATTACCTATAGGCCTTTGAATTCTCTTTCCAATGCATATTTTAATAATAAATTCTGCCTTAGGATGTGAGAGTTATGCTAATTTTGGTGCAGGATATATTTAAATCAGGCACTGTGCAAAAACGAACATGCATGTTCACCGGTTGATTAGACAGTTAAATGACTTCCAGAGCCATCGAAAAATATGTTTTTCCTATAGAAATTAAAATTACCATTTCAAAACATATCTAAATTTTAATTTTGAAATTTCTATGTGGGAGTTATGACTGTTTTGGTGTGAGATATATCAAACTTTACGAAAAATCTGAAAGGTCGCCTATCTTTCATATTTTCTTATCTTGATTTAAATGCTTCAATAATTCCTAAAAATTGAGAGAAATATCATAAGAATTCAAAAAAAGAACATCAAGAGGATGAAAGTGCAATTGATTTCCGAATGAAACTAAAATTACCAAAAAGTCTTAATTAATTATTCTAAATAATGCCAAAATAAATGATGATTATACATTCATCATGTCCTATTGATTGTCCAGTCAGTCAAATGGATATTCCAGTTGATCGATTGGTGTACCAGTCGGTCGAATGGACACTCCAGTCAGACAATTGTTAGCCAGTGTTGTTTAAGTCAATTACCTTAACATTTTAGTAACCAAGTTAAACCTTATGCATGAGTAAACTCCTATTCCAGATGCATGTTATGCATGTGACCTTATAGGTCCCAATTACTTTGGCAGTGAATGTTCATAACTAGATTATGACATCACAAGCAATGAGTGATATCTAACAACACATCATTGATACCCACGTAATTGAAAAGTTAGAAGAAAAAAAATTCAACCTACTTATGTGATCAGTGTCGTAGTGATCATATAGTTCCTTTATCATTGATATGCAGATTTAATGTGAGTATATGGAATCAGGATCCCTTTAATACTCAATCTTTATTTATTGAAGTAGAGTAGACTATCGAGATACACATGTGCTTAATATCAAATATTGACTCGCATGAGCAACCATGCATTTCTCAATCTTGCTTATCAAGTGTCTAGTATATCATCTCCGGTAAGAGGGACAACTCTCACCTACATCATGCATTGTCAATTCCAATATGTCACAACGTACTCGAGCACCGCCGTTATAGCAACCCTTATTCAGGGTCACGTTGGATGGTGTGGGAGTTTATCGAATGACATGTGATGAGTGTAGTGACTTCATATTTAATAACTAAAATCACCACTATCACTTTGGGAGTTGATTATGACTACCATTTAATGGTTCTATATATCACTCTCAAGGTAGTTCTGTTTGGTACATTGTTCTCCAATATTTACCTATGTGCTTGTCTTGATATCATATATCATGACTAATGAGATTGTGTCATCAGCCAACACACATTCTAGTCTTATGTATCATTACAATCATCATATGACTGACTCTCTAGACATGGATATCAATAGTTTAATGTATGTCATATTGTGTACATGACCAGGCCTAGCATTTTCGGTTGGACTATTGAGATATCAAAGTAATCTTGGTCTAATGCATTAGGAGGTTGTCAAAAGAATCATGAAATATCTAAAAGTTATACTGCACCAAAAACTAGTATTTCAAACAGAATTACTTGAGGCAATAAGTTACTCGGATGCAAACTTTGGAGGTGACAAAGATGATGGGAAATCACATCAGGAAACATGTTCTTTTTTGTGGTATAATCATATTCTAGAGAAGTAAAAAATAAAGGTGTGGTTAGATACACACTGGAAGTTGAGTATATTACTTGTAGCTTAGTGACTACCCATACGGTATGGATTCGAAGATTTTTCATTGATATGAATCTTAAATGTAAAGATGATCCAGTTCAAATGTATTGTGACACCAATTAGTATGCTAAATAGTGGTACAAGTAGTTATAAATAAAGAAACGTTGAAGTACAATACCATTATATTTATGATATTGTACAACAAGGCAATCCCAAAAAGTGATATAATTGTTGATTCACTAACAAAAGAAAATACGAAAAATATTTTAATTTAATGTGATTGGATAAATTGAAACTCCTTTGTATTTGAGGGTGTTGAAAGATCCTTACAACATCAAGCTACCTACATAAGGAAGATTGCAAATCACTGTAAACAAGTATGGCAGACCAACACAAGAAATGACAGCTTGGATAGAATTGGCAAGTGGACCCGTCCGTATGATAAACAAATCAAAATGAAGTTGATGTGGCGATTAGGGGGAAAATGGGGTATTTTGATGTAGTTGATAGGGATGAGCACGGTGAGTGGATGTTTGGGAGATGTTGCAATGTTGAGGTGAACGATACTTTAGAAGGAGAGATTATTGCCATTCTCGAGGAAATAGAGATAGCTAATGGAAAATCCCTCACCAAGATACACATTGAATATGATTGTAAGAACGTGATTATGATCAAAACAGGTGAGGTGGACAGATATCTAAGATTTGCAAAACAAATCATCAGGATAAGGAGCTTATGGAAGAGAAATCGGTTCATCTCCCACATTGTGATAGATAAGAATAAAGTAGCAGATAAATTGGCTAAACACCATAAAAAAACCAAGATGTTACTCAATACGTGAGACCTCCTGAAAAATAAGTCAGCTGATTCTAAATTATTGTAATGGCAGTAGTACTGCCACATTTCCTTATGTTTATGAATATCGTCAATGTATTCCTTTTAATTCTCAGCTCGTAAGAGGAGGACGAGATGAATAGAACTCCTCCTGACTTCCCCTTAAAAAAATCACACTTTAAATAAACTTCTGTGGACCTCATAAATAGTGGGACAATACATATAAAAGAAAAGGAATAGTATTTCATTTGACAAAAGTGCATTGGATACTTCAAACGAATAGTGTAAGGAGAGTTATTTGATCCTTTCGACCAAGCGGAAGATGTTGACATATGGTCAAACGACAAATAAATGTTTCCTAATTAATAGCCAACATAGGCCAACTGAGCCAATCCTCAGGATATGAGGATTCACGTAACCAAAATAGTTGAAACACTTTAGGGACAGAGTGGGTTCCTTGGGGAGTACCTCATCTATATAACCGTGAGTTCTCGACTCATACTAGACACACCAAAAGTGGAATCGAAACAACCCACAGAAATTCTAAAATACTAGATGTCCTCTCTCGACAACCCAAGAAACAATATCATTATCTCTTCTTCGGCATACCACCTAACGACTGCATGTCAAAAATAGTTGTTTCATTGAACTTTCTGGGATAAATTTACTGCATCTTTTTAAACATACAAGGAGATCTTTCATTATAAATATTACAAGGACCATGAACCATACACCTAATGATAATTATTTTCCAAAGACTCTTCATGATTATCAATATCTCAATCAAAACAATGTGTCTACATGTTTGATAGTCTTAAATCTATTATCACAATCAAGAGTTTTGTTTATCACAATCAAGAGTGACTAACAAATGCATGTGTGGCAGCCCTCATATTTGGAACATTATAATTGAAAGATATGATTAAAAAAATCATTGATCATATTATATAAATAAAATGATGATTGTAAATATGTATACCTAAAATTAGTCCTCCAAATGGTTGATTTAATGATGTCATCTCTTAGTTATTTTTTCTTGATATTAAAGATTCTACACATAGTTATTTTTTCTTGTTTTACATACAATGTCAGGTTGATTTTTACTTGATATTTTGCCAAAATGTTCAATGTACTCATGTATTAGACCATTTTGTATTACATGTGAATCTAATGAAAAGGTAAGGAAGACCAGCCCATGCACATAAAGTTCTGGTGTCATGAAATTTTTTCTCGTGTATCGTACTTCTCTAAATGATGATGGTAAAATTATACATTTTCGTATATTCTTTGTATTTTTAATTCCAAAGAAACATGGAATCTTTGATATTAGCAAATGTATGTACTCAAAGATTATCTTGATTATTTCTATGCCATGATAAATGATACTACCGCTTCTAAGTAATGCAGTGTTTCTTTCAACATCATGATCATGTAATCGCTATATTAACACATTTTTTTACAATTACCTTCAATTTGATTACATTTAATATCATGTCTTCATCCGTCCTCCCATAAGGAAAAAGTGATGGATATTTTAATGACATATAAATTGGGTAGTTTTTACTGATTCTTTTGAGTGTGTTTTCTTGCCCAATCCCAAATTAAAAAAAATCTTAACCTCCAGTACTACATGATCCAACATGTTTCCAGTTATCCGTAAATATCCTTTGAAGTTACAATACGCCGTGAATACAAACTAACCCCAAATCCACATAGGGATAAGATTTTCTTTCTTTCATTTGTTGATAATTACTTCACTTTTCATAATTATAACATGCTTATCCGGGCTGTATCAGAACACCATAACCGCGTGGTCAGGTGCAGAAGCACCATAACCTCACGCCCCTCACGTTCTCTCGGGGTTTTACTGCTGGTTGCTGTAACCAGCGGGATCTCAACAAAAAGCTGTCAGACACCAAACATTTATAGTGGATGCAATATAAAACGTATGATTATATTTGATGTGGTTTTTGAATCATCTAATTACATCCTACAACACCGTACCAAACTATCCCTCAGCATATTTTTAAACTCACTGCGTTTGGTTGGACAGAAAGTAACTTCAGGTGAAATGTCAATAAATTTGATCTCTCTGGACATTTTCAGTTCACGATCTTGATTGCCCAACTTCTTCGTTGAATTTCTATGTAGAGTCCTGGATTTACAATATAATAATGGCATGCCCCTTCAAAGAATTAGAAGTTTTAAAATATTACATTAAATTTGAAAATTCGTATGGACCCAAGTCGCTTCCATCTTCTTTTACAATCGCTCGCATTGGAGACTTACGAAATATGGAACGACAGTACACATCCTTATTTCATTGTTTTCCAACACATGAACCACTAGGCATTGTGGATAGACATATTTCAAGATTGGATAGAATTCATAGAGCAAAACCAGATTTCTTCTTCGTATTAACAAATGCCTTTTTTTTATTAAATATTCATTCAATAAAAAGAGAAATAGAAAATCGTAACTGCAAGATTTGATGAGGAGTACATAGACAGAGAAAGGTTCTTGTTGGCACAGGGAAGTACTTAGAACTTTTTGTCAAAATGTAAAGATAAGAAAAATTCTAGCCATAATTAGTTATCTACCCGCAGGTATACCCGGAGCAATAAAAAAAGCACATTTTAATGCATCCTAGAGATATTCTACATGTAGCCTTTTTTGTATTATTGTCCATACAAAGGTCATTTAAAGTGCATGCAAAGTATAGTTATTGTATTTATTATCCAACGAATTGCACATGTGATATCTCAATCCACCACAACTACACGAAAAATATTTAGATTTAAATTTTTATTTGTTTCTAGTTCCTTCAATGTTTCTTTTTCAAAAAGCTTTGTTGCATCTCCATTTTCCCCCAGTCCAGATCCTTTTCAAATATGCATGTATTGTACGTACATTCACGGGTACTTTTTATTTGTAATTTATTTCATATGTTACGAAGTGTAAAGCTCATACAAAGAGCAGATAATGTATGCACTCCCTTACAGATTTTACTTGTGATATCTAATTCCATCAAATTAGTACTTGTACAGACATATAACACTAATTGCCTCTCTACTTCTTCTCACTCCATATTCTTTCACAAATTTGTAAGTATTGTAAATTTATCAACTGTACTGAATTTTCTTATCTATATTGTTTCTAATTATTAAACATTTTTTTCAAGTCTGAATGAAAGTTCACTCTCCCGTTCAAGTGATTGTTCTTGATGATCGGAGGTTATCTTAAACTTTGTTGGCGTACAGTACCAACACAGATACAAGACGTATAGTGTAATACATGAATCATTTGTGGAGAGTAATTATCCTAATTCAATACAGTACATGATACTTTTCTAGAGCCTAGGGTAATGGGCCCAGGTGTTACACTCCCCACAAGTTGGGACATGTCATATTCATTCTAAAGCATAGACCTCCAAAGCCTTAAACCTATAAACAAAACAGTGATACGATGGGATAGAATGCAATAGAAACAAAGACAGGGAACGAGTTAGTTATTCTTAACTCCTAATGGCCAAAGAGAGCCTTTTCATTCAATTCTTAATTAAAAAATTAAGAGTAAATCAAATCTCCCCAAGTAGGATTTGAACCTATGACCAATCGGTTAACAGCCGACCGCTCTAACACTGAGCTACTGAGGAATAACGGGACATTTGATCTCATAGAGTTCAACTCTCATTCTCAACCCATGAACAATATGAGTCCGAAACTTCCTTTGTAACTCTCGGAACTTCTTCGTAATGGCACCAAGATTGGATTTTGCTTCCATGACCTGTCTCTAGTGTATGTCCTTATGGGTAACGAGGTCCCATATTGTTATGTAAAGTAAATCCTCATTTTGTCCTAGAATGCCTTATGTTGAGGCCCCCATGTTTCCTTTATGCAATAATCTTCAGCCATGCAGTGGTGCTCAATTTCTTTTGCTCATCATTAGTACCCAAGTTGAAGTTCCTAATGACTTGATCAATCCCTTCACATGTGGCCATTGGAAGTTGTGTTAGTTGCATGTGTTAAGTAGGCACAAAGTTTAGGACCAACCTCACCAATGATACCCACCCAACAAAGGAGAGAGTATGGTTCGCGCAAGAGTTGATTTTGTTGTCAATTGCATTTAGAGTTGATAGGTAAATCCCTATGTTTTCCCTGATATGTAGGATTGGCATGACCAAGTGCCTTCCCAGATTAGGGGGTTGTTCAATTCCCATTCTTCTACTAACCTGCCTTTTCACAATACTTGGTGTGTTTTTAGAGAATAACATTACAAACTTCTCTTCAGATAAGGTATGTCCTGATACATTCCCAAACATTTCAAGACACGCCATAATAGTTCTTTCTTGATGTATCGATGCATCCTCAAACAATATTATGTTATTTTCAAAGAAGATGTGACCTCTTCCTATGATAGCCAAAGGTATCCACTCGCCTACAACCTCTTCAATGGCAAAAGATTGGCTCAACTGCTTGAGGTACATTATGAAAATATAGGGGGAGAGGGGTTCACCTTGACGTACCCCTATAGAAGCTGTAACATCCCTGACCTGGGTTATAAGATAACCCTAGGTGTTTTGCCTAAATATGTAATTAAAACCTGGTGATTATCTTTTGACATGTAATTAAGTTCCTCAGGAACATATACTTTCAATTTTGTCCTTTTTAATCAAAGTTGTAGTATTATTTTGGTAATGCAGGGGCTTATGTGCAAATTACCCAGTTAAGGGGATAACTTGCAAATTTCACAAGTTAAGATGTTCCTCTGATGATGAGACATCATATGAGTTAATATGATGAGACATGACGGATTTCCCAAGCTTGGGCATCTAGATGCAGCTTGTGGAATAATCCTTATGCTTAAAAACCCTAATTTGGAGTAAAATGCAGTTTACCCAATTTGAGGGGTGCAACTTGTAAAATACACCATATAGAACATCTTTTATGACTCTTGTCATCATTTAGAGTAGAAATTGTGAAAGGTACACATCAATGAATAATCAGATAAGAAAAATGACATTTGTACATAAAATTCACTAAGTTTGAGTAAGGAAACCTTTCATGTATGTACCCTAGTTGAAAGTTGGCTTTCTTTACCCCTAGATCTTGAGATTTCATGAGCTTTGCATAAGTTTAGATGAGGATTGGACGTGCCTTATAAATAAGGAGGGACTTGGATGAGAGTTACATGCTTTAGAGGTCCTTATGGTGAAAATCAGCCTAAACTATATAAACACCTTTCTTTCCAAACCAAGCAAACGTTTTCCTTCACTTCCTCACTTCTCATCTTTCTCAACCGACCAAGGCCAAGCTCTGGAGCTCATTGAAATGACCAACCTGTTCTAAGGTAAGAGGACACCACCTTCTAGCTTAGATTCATGGAGGAAATCATGTTAAAAGGATGGATTGCTAGTTTTCTCACTTAGCTTTCTCGTTCTAGCCATCTTTTCCCAACCTTTGTTTGGAGAATCGACCATGGCCGACCTATGGAGCTCAAGACACCATTAAAGACTTGAAGCTTGGAAGCTTGGAGCTCAAGGAACGACCTTAAGGTGGGTTTTATAACTCTAACCCTTAGCCTTGTTATGCATATCTTTGTTCTTGTTTTCTATGATTAGTTCTTCTTCTACCTCCATTCTTCCTTGCTCTTTTGCAAGCAAAACGGTGTAGGAACCGACCTGAACAGAGGTTGAGGATGATGGGCGTGGATTCCTATGTCACTTTATGAAACGACCTTGAACCCTTTTGGTCCAAACGGGTGCAACTCGTTTAAGGTCAAACAGGTTCAACCCGTTTGATCTCAAACGATCTTGCAAGATCATTTGGATCAAAACGACCCCAAGACCATTTCATAGGGTTGACCAAGCGTGGACTGTTTGGGTTTTCTGTTCAATATTATGTAGGCTAATGACCCATCAAATTTGAGGGGTTAACTCCAAAGGAATCGTAGGTTGAAGGCCAATCAATTAGGGAATAGAATTGAATTAAGTACTGATTTTCTAAACTAATTAACTTGAACTTTTGGGCAAACGGGTTCCAACCCGTTTGAGTGAGTTGACCAAGCATTGACCGTTTGGGATACATGTTCATAATATATTGAGTTTCATTCCTACAAAGAATTGTAATCTAATTCCTAACCAATTAAGAGTTGAGGACACTTCAATAACCTAACCCTAATCGGGTGAAAATTGCTGTTTTCAATATAGATCTTGTTGAGTTTTGGGTTGAAGGACCCAAACGGGTTCCAACCCGTTTGGGGGATCATCCAAACGATCTCACACTCGTTTAGTGACACCCCAAGATCGTTTGGAGGTCTAGGGTTAAAGGAATGTGATGGTTTGAGGGTCCAATTACAAGATGTTGATAAATTGATGAAAAGTGCTGATTTTTAATTTAGTTAGGGCACAACCCTTATCAAATCATTTTGGTTTTTGGTCAAACTTTGGGCAAACAGTCTCAAGATCGTTTGGAGGTCATCCAAACGACCGCAAGACCGTTTGAGTCAAGTTTGGGCCCAATTGGAGGTCAATTGATAGGTTCAACTCTGATTTGAATCATATTATTGAACATTGATGATTAGCCGATTAGAAACCCTAATTGAGTTAGATTTAACCCTAATTGGCTTTCAATTGAGGGTCAATTTGGTGTCCAGTTGATTGAGGCTCATCCTAATTGACTCAATTTGTATATGGTTAACATGGCTTGGGCCAATTGAAAGCTTCAACATAAGAAATCCTTTTCAAGCATAATCTTTGAGTCACCTTTTATGTTCATGCGGTTTGAAACCAAGTAGACTCACACTCGTTTGAGTCCAAACGGGTTCACACCCGTTTAAGCTCAAATGGGTTCACACTCGTTTAGGCTCAAACGGGTCCACACTCGTTTGGAGTTAAATGGGTCCACACCCGTTTAAGATTAAGTGGGTCCACACTCGTTTAAGGTTCAAATGGATTCAAGGTCTTTTAAGATTGAACAAGTTCAATGTCGTTCAAGAATCAAATGGGTTGAAGGTTGAAGGTTAAACCCTAAAACAATTGGAGACCTTCAAGGTTGATTATACTTAAATCACTTGAAGGTGTAAATGGTTCAATGATGATCTAATCTAAACCCTAATGGTAACCTAAGATGTTAAGGGACTAAGGGGCTAATGAATTGACCCATGATGATGGTCAATGGGTAAATTACCAAAATGCCCCTAAAAGGTTCAATTGAGTGATACCTTGTTTTAATCAAACCCTAATCACATGATAGTGATGAATCTTAATCTTATCTGAGGTCTTTAATGATGATGTTTCTCATACATGAGTATGTTATGAGATCATTTCACCATGAGGTGAATAGTAAACCCTAATACTAGGGTGATGACATGTAATGTGAATAGTAAACCCTAATTGATGAAAACCAGGGAAACCTAGCTCTTGTATGAGTAGGGAGATACAACTTCTTTAAATGAGTTATTTACTGTTATCAGTTGATTTAACCATGCAGATTCCATTATGAGGATGATCATATCCAGGTATGGATGATGATACTATATTCATTGAAAGCATGTTGTTAGCTTTATGAATAGTGATATATCCTGATGCCTTGTTAATAGCATCTTATGAGATTGATAGGCTGTGAGAGCCATGAATACCATCAAGGTCATGCTTTAAGAGATGACTTGTGATGAGAATATTGAGAAATGACAATTGATGAGAGTTAGGCTTGTTACATTTAGTATTCTTCTTTCATAGCTGCTATGCTAATGATTAATGTTTGAAAACATGTATGATGATAAAAGAATACTGAAATGTACCTAACTAATCAAGTATAATCATACCATGTAGAGCCCTGATCATAGATCCATCATTGTCAGGAGTTAAATGATGGTGAAATAGGTTTTCCTAAGGGAATTCCTGGAGCACATACTTTTGAATATGTGGGGTAATATGGATGTGAATTTCCTTACATCCTAGTGTAGGGATTGATGTAGATGTATCTTTATTCTATCAATCCTTCACTATGTGTTCATGATGGGGTGATGTAACACTAATCTCCCGAGGAAATCTTTTATACCGTATCGATGAGAGATAAACAAGAAATCTTTCGATGGCGAAGAGAGTACAGAATGCCACTGTGACTCTAATAGTGAAGTACCAGAATACCCTGGTAAGCTACTGTAACAGAGACACTAGATGTCCTGCATGTTGATCCTCATACTGACCGAGGAAGATGAGGTCATAAGAATCCGGCTCTTTTGATGACCTATGTATGATACCGATGCGACTTAGTAGTGATCGGTTGGAGTATGAGCGGTATACCTCATCTCCGCAGGGCATAATGATGTTTGTAAAACATAATCAACCGCGCAGCATATCGGCTTAGGTTGAACCAAGAAATACATTGGTTGATGATACATTACTTAGTATACATGTTCTTCATATTCCTTAAATGTTGTTGTTCTAATTGATAACAATCTGTTGCTGATTACCTTAGAACTTTTATTGCCTATGTTATTCTTGGTTGCTATAATAAAGCTTCTGGCGGAGAGTTATAACTCTTGCTGGGACAATTATTTAAAATTGTATCACCCCGTATATTTCAAATTTTTAGGTGGTCTTCGAGGACGAAGGAATCAATCTTCA